>CAJQUW010007732.1:0-131889 GCA_907163375.1 Prostheceraeus crozeri
TGGTGAATGAAGAGAAAGGTTGAAGGGAGACTCTTGAGTCGAAGGTTGAGAGTTGTGAGAAGTCGAACTGTCGAAGAGCGGAGTTGAAAGGAATAGCGATGAGAACGAGTGAGAGTGTTGAGCTCATTGAGTGTGCAGTCGGAAATGTCCCTGAAACGTCACCCCCTTCGGGACATTCCTGTTGGTGGGCTGATTCCCGAGTCGGCCCATAATTTATGTGAATGTGACTCCTGAATACATCACAAAGAATGTATTTTTACTGCACGGATGTCCGAATGTTATCACATCAAAATCACATCACAACGAGACAATCCTAGATTAAAGTACGCAGCACAAATTTCGTAAGTATTAATTATCGACTGGAACATCACATTGTACCATCAATTCTCATTCCCCCCTACTTCTTTCAATGCAGGCAAACTGTAAAAAAGTCATCAGCCCCCACATCCCACGTCCCAAGAACGACCATTAGGGCTCTCTTACGGCGCCCAACCTCTTCTAATGCAGCTAAACGGTCCCAAGCCCGCCACAATATCTACGATATTGAATCAAGGGAAGAAAAATGATGAATGGAAAGAAGGAGACATTCATCTATCGCCACATCGCACACATCAGTACTTCTCACTTCGCTAGTGAACAAGCTCTTGACATTATCGTCAAAACTTTATCATAATAGTACAAAAGTTTTATTCAACACTAGTTGATGTAGATAGTTAAAAGTTTGATCAGTCAACGTTTTATTATTACGAGTCCAAACATAAACTTAACATGGATTGAGTTAAAAGCAGAATTAGTGTATCAACTAGTTCTTACCGTCGACACCGATTGAGAAATAAAGTTAGATCATGACGATTATTCGAGAGTGACATCAAAAGATGCGATCATGGTTTGTAAAAGCAAGTACGTGTAGTCAACTAGTATTTACAACAAACTCATTTTTGATGACAACAAAAGTTAAGATCAATGACGTTGAATCGTAAGCTCTAGTCAGAAATGTGTATCAGTTTTGTCAAAGTTTTACTGCAACACAGTTGAAGTATAATTTGAAAAGTTTGATCATGCTTTATGAAACACAAATGCCAGTAAATGTTACGCTGAGTGAAGTCAAATAATTTTACTATTCCGACACGATTGTGAAAAAAAGTTTTGATCATGTAACGTTTAATTACGTGATGTGTCATCAGAAAGTGTATCAATGGAATGAACAAAGCAAAAGTTAGGAGTAGTCAGAAACTTTATCATGTTGTAATACAGGTTTTACTGCTACACAGGTGGATGTATAGTTAAAAAGTTTTGATTCATTGAAGTTTGTATTCCGAAAGTCTAATCATAAAATTGTATCATAGTTGTACAAAGTATTTAACTTGACATCACAGTTTTGATGAATAGTTAAGAAAAATGATGAATCCTGAGGCGTTTAAAAATGAAACACAATTATTTATGAAATGTAAGCGTATAGTGTTAGTCAAATAATATTACCGCGACACACTTTTGTGAAAATAATGTTTGATCATTGACCGTTGTATGACAGACCGGCACTCAACACAGCACTAGAAAGATTTATACGAAAAGTTTTACTGCAACAGTGAGATTTGTCTTGTAACTTACTTACACAGTGTAGAAATTTTATTGGAGATCATTGCAAATGTATTCCCTATTAGAAAAATCAAACTCCATGACTGTTTAACTCGCTTCAACAGTTACTAAAAGCAATTTTTATCTACTGCAAAGAGATTTTAGAATGTTATCATACAACTAGCTGTTCTCAACACAGGCACTAAAAGTTTTTATCCTTAGTTGAGATCCGGACTGCAGTGTGTAAAATGTTCTATATGTTGACAATCTTATCAACAAACGGTGAAGTAGTAAATACAGAATGTGACTACATCTGATAGTAGTCAATAACTTTGAAGTGAAGTAAAAGCGAATCTGTGTACTAGAATGAAAAATGAATATTAGACAACGCCTGACAAGTTTATAATGACGACTGAGTGGTGAAATCAAATCACATTTAACATGTTGGATATCAAAGTAGATGGAAATGCAACTATAGTGAGATGTTTTATAAAACCAGATGTTGTCACACACGTTGAGTTGGATTCCCATGACATTGAAACGCGAGGGTTGTAAGATTCAAAACATCCAAGGCTAGGCGCCTCTATCAGGTTGGATTAAGTTTTCTATTACATCGTTACCTCGTTCGTGTAATTATGTGAATCAACAATTTCGCTTAATCAAAAGATGAAATAAGTTTAGTAAGAAGTCTTTGACAAGGTGTTGTGAAACCTTAGCAGAACGTTTGAAAAAGTTATGAAATGTTTCTGCAGGTCACACACGTTAGCGTCCCAACAAAACAAAAAGTTATTGTTTGCCATTATCAAAATGATGGTGTGTTTGTTAATAAAACAGACACGTGTTTGCACACAAGGCAACAACAGCATACAATTATAGACATAAACAACATGTTGTTTAGTTCGAATGAGCAAATGAGATTAAGGAAACATTATGTGTGAGAAAAAAATAAACCTGCTAGATAAAGTGAAACACAAAAGGTGTCACAACGTAGTTTACGGGAAAAAAAGGAGAACTCGTGACACCGATTTACACTCCATCTATAGACAGACATGACATACAAATCTTGACATTCAAATGGAATAGCGTAAACATGAACGAGCGGTGAAAGAAACTTTATGCAACCACTATATTTTGGTAAAACTTTCATAATTGCAGAGCGAGTTGAAAAGCTGATAACAGACCGTGTAAAACGCATAAGTCTTAGTTCAAACGACTCGAACCCTTGAACTCACGGGGGGGGGGGGGGGGGGGAGAGGGAGTGGTCGGCGTGGCGGACGTCGTGTGTGTATAAAATCCTCTTGGTAGGGCTAAACAGTTAGTTTCTGCTAAATGCAGACGAGTGGTTAAGACAGTGACATTTTAAACTTGGGGATTTGCAATAGTCCAACACATGGTGCTTGCCCATCGAGAGAAATGTTTAGTCATAATGCGAAGCCTAGGGTGCCGGGGGGGGGGGGTTAAAAACCCCTACCTGTGCCCACAAAAGAATCATAAAGTGCTCTCTGAACTCCTGTCTGTCTCCTACCCCCTCAGCAGAAAGAGTAGAACACAAAGAGATTACAGCACGCAGCCGGTGGGCAAACATCTGTCGCGCTAGTACCCTCAGTTCAGATGGAGTGAACACAAAGCTGTTTGCTCTCTTCTCTTCAAGCACCCATCTGTCACAGCAGAACCAGAAGAGCTATCGCATCTGTCCCCAGGATGCAGTAGAACAAGCATCGAGACATCACAGACCTCCCACCTAGCTGATTCCCCACCATAGCTCCTTGCCATGGCACCTGAAGAGGAGAATTTCACGCGTATAAAAGCATACTAAGTTTGTTTAGTGGTTGAGGCTGGCAGTCATGAAAATATGACTTCCCTTTTCGTCCACCAACCATAATTTCTTTAAGGCGAAATGATTTGCGCCAACCATCACATTTGAGAGAAATTCTGTATCCATTATCTTCATATAAAGCAGTTTAGACTGACGTGCAATTTTACTAACATAATCATAGTCCGATGAAGCCAACAAGCTCACTGCTCAAAGTACCCCATATAGGATTACTTATTATGGGTGTAACGTTTTCACGATCCGAAGATAGTGAGGAATATATATTTCATTTCTATGAAATACTAAACCTTGTATCGATTAGATCTGCACTTACATACTCCAACCCGAATCCCGAAGAATGAACAATGACAGAATCTCCGAAGGAGAGCGTCGACGGTGGTAGATCTAGGCCGAGATTGCAACCAGTGAGAGCGAGAACTAAAGGTCGAAAGTGATAACAAGTAAAGCAGGAGTAAAATACTGTATGAAGTAGGAGGAATCGAAAGTGATAACATAGAAAGTGAAAAGAGGTAAGCTGAGTGAAGATGTCCATGTTATATCTGATGATTGAAGTAATAGAGTATTACCACATGCATGCAAATGGCTGTCATCATCAACTCGTTTCATTTTGTTTTCATTTCAGTGAAGATTGAGATGATGGGACTGTCTTTAGTTCATCAAATCATTCATGCACCACAATACAGCACACTGTGGTATCCAACATTTCTCTTGAAAAGCATCATGATTCTTATACAGAAACATCCTACAATGCAGCTACAAAAGCGGTCCCAAGCCCTCCACATATCTACGGAAATGGCATCAGAGAGGAAGAAAAATGATGAATGGTATGAAATGGATGACACTCATGCACCACGAATGCAGCCACAAACAATTTACAATCTTCATTAATATGTACATTCGATCACTTGAATTCTAATGTGACCTAATCCTTAAAGTCTCATACAGTCAACACTCAGCGTAACATGATAAAACCTATACTCTCAAACTTTACAAACAAACACTGAAAGTGAGTCTAAACATGATTTCAAACTAACAAACATCAACATTATTTCTAAAAACGTATAAAAACAGTGAAAATTCATGTGACACTATTTATACTATAACCCTATCTATGACAACACTGAAATGATTTCTGATAATTACAAACCATATCTTAATACCTAATCAACTTATATTTCTAACTTTACAAACGACAACTTTATTTTAAACGTTGCCAAACAGTGAAGTGATTAATAACTTCATATACAATTCACCTAACTAAAAAACACTTGAAATAGCTACAAACATAGTTCAAACTATTACCAAGACAACAACATTACTTTAACGTTGCAAACAGAGAAGTGAATCTGACTTCATTTATAATTTCATCATCCATACAAACAGCGACATAGGTGAAAACTTTATTACTAACTTTAACATCAACCACTTTAATTATCTAACTATACAAACAGTAAAGAAGAGGATGTTAAACTTATTTCCTTAGTCAATCACACTCTTTGAAACGACAAGAACACGACACAGCATTTACCTGATCACGATATTAGAAAACCCACACAGCATATTGAGTATATACACTTAACATTACAAATTCGTACACTCAGGTATTTCTAACCTATCCACAATCAAAAACCTGCAACGACATATTAATCTATTACAGCATGAAATCTATTGACGAAATAGATACATACCTTAAGATATTCTTATCTGATATCAAATACGATCATGAAACAACTAGTGTCAGAACCATGACCACTAAAAACATGCACTGATTCCCACATTTATTACATTTAAGTAATTTTTATTACTAAACATTGTGACAACATTGCTCATGCACTATGAATGGCTTGCATTGACTTAACACTTATGTGTCCATGTCAACTCTTTAAGGAAATAACATTTCAATAACCAAGTAGACCTACAATCAATTTTCAACCTGAACTCCAGTCATCAGCATTTTATGTCCTGCTTATTATCAGCACATCAATAGGTGTCATCTGCATCAACAAGATGCTCTATCTAACTTCTTCCATGAAACATCCAAATGCCCTGATGCTATATGATACTGTCCTCGATATGCAAATGTGGTGCTGTTTCGATTTAACATGTGTCACTGATTCAACTATCAGTTACTTACACTAACCTATTCAATTCAACTTTGCAATTCTCAATCTTTGAGCTTTCATCAAATATGAAACCTCTAATTTACATACAAACAAACTATTTAAATGTGTTCGAAACTTATACACATGCAACCAGTAAGAAGACATTCATGTTCTTTACATCCATGAACAATGATTAGTGTATAAGAACTCCACATCATCTCAAAACTCCTTTAACAGAGCGCTTTGACTTCAAAAGACATAATGCTGAATCCCACACAGCTTGTTTGATACACTACCCATTCTTTTTCAATGTGTGCTATCATGGCAACACTTCATTTACATGGAACCACAACTCTTCACTTCAATTAATCCCAAATGTTACTATGCAGTTGAGTCTCAAAACATTCCCACCGATGCATTCTAACACTATCCTCAGTCAACCTCTATACAACACCTTTATGATTCCAATCACTAAGTTAATGCCAAAAACGCTTCATTAGATACATTATCAGATCACCTTTCAGCTGTACCCACATCAAATTGTAAATTGATAACAAAATTAGACAATATATGCGCACCCTATCGCACATCAACGAAATGAAATCAAGATCTTTTCACCATGAGAATTAAGACTTGCCTGTCAAAGTTCATTTTATAAAGCGAACAAATGCATCAGCGTAATATCTACACTAAAGAGAGAATTCGTATCATTTGTGTTATCCAAAAGCCCTAATTCCCAAACACCAAAAATAAAAACCCAACAGTAGGTAACCCTAACCCCTTAATATGATAGGACTATTAAGCAATTACTAATGTCAATCACCGAATGTCTAGTTCAGTTAAATGCATGTAACGCACTCTCCAAACACCAGTGTATATCATTTGCTTAATGTTATATAAAACTGCCAAATCTCGTATAAAGTCCAACCGTGACTGTCATTGCCTGCATTACTATAGAACATGTATTGATCTGATGATTCTATCGCCACCCTAGTACTGAAATCACTTTGTGAGGGATAGAAGAAGAAATAAATTACATGACTCAGGTCAAAACCACTCTCTAACAACACAACCCGTTTTATAATTCACAACCATGTAAAATTATCCTATGCTTACTTACTCAAACAGATGATGCTTTAGACACTATAAACCTGAAGATATAAATGCATTAAGACTTTGAAGATGTGTGATGGACACCTGTCATCAAGTTAGCGTTCTCATCCAGAAAATTTATAATACAAGATTTCTATCATCCTCTTTCAAAAAAGATAGAATCTCTTGAATATAGAGTTTGTGATGTTGCAAAGTCCAGTAACTTTTTTTGTTTAATATGGGTGGCCTCCCCCCCCCCCCCCCCCCCCCCTGCCCGGGGGGGGGGGGGGCAGGTTAGGGGAAAAAATGGGGGGGAACCCCCCCCCCCCCCCCCCCCCCCAAAACAATAAAAAAAAAAGTAAAATATGGGACAGGGAAATCGATGTACGATTAATAATTAATTACAGAAATAATTCCGGACCTGAATTCTCAGGCACGCCAGATATTCTAGCCCATATCCCTAAAGAAAGGGTTCTCCACAAGATCATATGGGTATAAAGATGTACCGGGCAGCGAATGCTTCGCCTTTCTCCTGCCTCGTAAAGAAGAAGCAAGAAAGCCTTCTCCCCATCTTCACCCTGCATCCACAAGCGGAGCTCTAGGTCGCCTATGACAACAGAAAGCGATATCGAAAACATTGCTTCAAACACCGTAATTGATAATGATGTGAACGTCTCACCTTATATATCTCACATCCACATATTTAGTAACTAGGCTCGCAAGACAAGAAGAATAAAACAATCGTCAGTGCCATATAGAACGCTTAAACATCAAAATGGTTATCATTGCGCCGCGCGTCGAGTGAACAATAACGAATTGTCAAACGTGAACTCCGATCAGGCGACCGCCCAGACGATAAAATCACACCGTGAGTCGATAGCACTTAGAGCTGTAGTGCGAATCAACAAGAGTGTGTGTCTGACGATACTTACTGCATCCATGGACAGATGCGATATGCACTCTGATTATCAATAGTGACAGACGAGGGTATCCCGTAGAACAAGCAAACAACTTGAGTACAACTCTAACGTTGCTGTAGAAGGGCTAGCGAGACAGGATCAGTAGGCGTCATGAAGCTACATAATGATTCTATTTGTGGGCACTAAGGAGGGTTTTTTACACTGATAGGTATATAAAAAGTATAAACACATTTTGAATGGCAGCATGTTACTATAGCCAGCCAAGTTAAATGTCAAGTTTACCTCGCTTCATATCGCCACCATAAACTACAGTTTACCCAACCACTTGAGTTTTCTACACACAGCACGAGTTCATTGGGATGTTGAGATCAAGGGTCGTATGTATCGTTGACCAAATACTTTATGCGTTTTCCTACAGGATCTATAAATCAACCAGCTATCAACACGCCAGCAATCAATGAAAGTTTTACCCACATGAAAGTTTGTTGACATAACGTATAGCTAACGACCGGCAGTCGAAGTATAAGCGACTTTCATTAGAATGTCAGATTATGAATGTTCATCTGTCAATGAAGATTGTAAACGTTTTGTCACAGTTCTCCTTTTTATTTCCCGTAAAACTATTTGTGACACTAATTTGTGTTTCACTTCATTCAAGCAGAGTTTATTTTTATCTCGACACAAAAAGATTCCAATCTCATATCATACGACTAAAACAACAAGTTGTTATGTCTATATAACTTTGTATTGCTGTTGATTGCAGAGATGCAAACACGCTGATACTAGTCATTATTTACAAAACACACACATTCAATTTGATAAAGAGGCAACAACACATTTAGTAAAAGCTGGTAACGTCTAACGAGTGTGACTGCAGAACATTTCATAAAACATTTTCACGATCGCTAAGTTTCCCAACAACCTGTCAAAGACTTTCTTAACAAAACTTATTTCAACATAGCATATTAAGCAACATGAGCATCACATAATCAACACGAACGTTAACCGCATTAATATAAAACCCTAATACAACCGTAGAGGACCTATGCCTTGATGAAGGACTAACAACCCAACATTAGCGATCCCATGTCATGTAATCACACACAACGTGTGTACAACATCTATGGTTTTATAAAAACATACAACATCTTATACCTATCCATCTCCACTTTGATATCCAACATGTAAAACTTTATATTTAGAATATTCAACCACACATCGTCAAAAAAACATGTCAGAGCTTGTCTAATTTCAATTCATCTGTAACATATTCGCTTACTTCACATCCCAAAGTTAATGACTACCAAACCGAATATGTCTTCACACTCTGAATTTGACCCAACACTGCGATAGGATGACAAGAACAGTCCACATCAAGAACATTTTACACAACTCGATCAGTCGATCTCAACTAGGATACAAACTTTCTAGAGAGCAGAGGTGAACACAGTATATCATATAACATTCTAAACCTCATTGCAGAAAGAAAACATGCTTTTAGTAAACTGATGAAAGCGAGTCTAACAGTCATGAACTTAAATTTCAATAGGGAAACATTTGCCAACTGTCTCCAATAAAACTTTCTAACTCTGTGAACGTAAGTTACACAGAAACATCTACACTGTGGCAGTAAAACCTTTTTCGAGATAAAACTTTCTCAGTGTCTTATGATAGTTCGGTCAGTCATACAACTTCTAGATACAATACATTAATTTCACAAACTGTGAGTCGCGGTAATAATATTAGACACACTAAACGCTAACATATCATAACACTAGTGTTTCAATAAAAGAAACGCCACTGATCAAATATGTCAAACTATACATCAACCTGTGTTGAGCAGTAAAACCTTTGTACAACATGATACACTTTCCTGAGATTAGACTTACAATACAACTTCAATGATCAAACTTTATAACTATACATCCCCCTTGTAGCAGATAAAACCTTTATACAAACAGAGAAAGTTTCTGACTAACACACAAAACTATTGCTATTTTACAAAACCATGATACCTTCTTTTCTGATGACACATCACGAATAACGTCATGATCAAACTTTAATTTCACAAACGTGGCGTCATAGTTAAAATTATTTGATTACACTAGCGTAACATTTATGCAATTTGTGTTTACAAAAACGCCAAGACAACTTCACTAACTATCGACCTCAACCAGTGTATGGCAGTAAAACTAATAACAAACACATGATACACTTTCTGTACTGATACTTTACAATACAACGTCAATGAACAAACTTATAGCTTCACAAACATAGATTTGTAGTAAACACTATATGACATACACTAAACTATGCTTTTACAAGACCATGATGCACTTATCTGATTACACACACGAAAAAACGTCATTGATCAAAAACTTTACTTTCTCAAACGCGTGAGTCGCGTAAATAACTAGTTACTACACTAACATATGGCTATATACAAACCAATGTACAGTTACTGACAGAGACTTACGAAAAAAACGTTGAGAGGAACAGAACTTTCTAAACTATACATCAACCTGTAGTTTGCAAAAAACATATTGTAGCAATATGATAAAGTTTCTGACGATACGTGGAACAAGTAGCTAGTTCACCTAGCGAAGAGCAGAAGTCTGATGTGTTGCTGTGGCGCAGATGTCCTCCCTTCATTCCATTCAATCCTTTTATTTTCTCCCCTCAGAGCATTCCATATCCCGTAGAAATGTGAGACGGGCTTGGACCGCTTAAGCTGCATTAGAAGGTTGGCCCATAAAAGCCATGTGTCCTATCTCCGGGACGTGGGATGTGGTGTTGGCTTATTACTTTTTCAGATGAGGCCATGCAAAGAAATAAGATAAAAAGAGAAAGTTGGTACAATGTTCTGTTCCAGTCATCATACCTTACGAAATTTGTAGCTGCTTCCAATAAACTAACCACGGATGTCCTCCGGTGTTGATGTATTATGAAGTGAGATCAACTATCGACAAAACCGTGCAGAAAAACATTCTTGTGAAGTACCGGAGTTCACATCTCCATAAATTAATGGCCGCTCCCGGTACATAGCCCACCACAGGATTGTGGAAAGGTGCGGTGGACTCGTTTCAGGCGACACTCCGACTGCACACTCACAACTGACGTCTCCAACAACTCATCCAAACCAGCTGTACCATCGCCTCGTCCTACAACACACGCTCTCGACATACCGACTATCACTACAACTCTCCAACTTCACTCAAGCGTCTCCCTTCAACATTCTCACATTCACCAACTTCTGCCTCGGCCTCTAAACAACTCTTCTCTATCACACTCGGCAAGTCCTCCGACCTCATCTTCAAAGCGATCCCTTTTTCCACAGTCACTTCTTACAACGTACACTTTGCAGCATTCAACTATTCCCTGCAACACTTCACACTCATTCCCAACACATTTCACATACGCCAGCGGCAACATCTCGTCAACACCACTTTACTCGAGCACACAAATAATACCCTCGACTGACTCACTCCTCACAACACAATTAGGCATCACACGCTCATCCTCTCGGCGACGATTGACCCGTGGCTTTGCCAGTGGCTCAATCGGACGCGACACAGCTCGCTCAAGCTCAACATCATCACTCACCCTCCAACACAACCCCTATCTTCTCGTCTACAACGCTCTATCCATAGCCTCATCGTCATCATCATCATCACTCTACGACAATATCAACTTCCTCTTTACTTATTCACCACATCATCATCATCATAATCCAAATCACGACTGGGGAACGTACATGGTTCTCCTTTGAACAAATGCCGCTCCCCCGCTCACCACTCAACCCTCTGACTCATCATTTTCCTTCCCAATCACACGCAGAGTGGACATTTGGCTAGAGCCTTCACCAAACTCGACATCATACGCACTACAACGAACATCACACCACACACAAGACCTCACCATCAACACCATTCATCATGCTACAACTCACCCTTCTCACACTCACATCTCGGCCAAGACGTGGGCGCCTGAAACGACACTCGCGAAAGGGCATGCTGACCGCAACTGACACTTAAATAATTTGTAATTTTTTAATTAGCATTTCCTACGACATATTCAAACTGAAAAGAGAAAGAAATAAAGTGTTAAATTAGACATCATTTTAGCTGCTCCATTAAGAGGAGATCGTTTTTTTTAAAGGATTTCCCATCTAAAGTCTTCAGCAGCTAGATTAAATAAAAACGTTTATATTTATGATGCTATTACTGGAATCTGCAATATTAAGACAGCCAGAATAATCCTAAGTTCTAAAATATTTCAAAGTTTGATAGCAAACTTTCGACCAGACAGAGAGAGAGAAAGAGCACTCACCGTTCGTCGTCTTACAACCTTGTTGAAACAGGAGTGAAAGCCAATAGAGAATCAGTGACTTATAAAAACCCTCCCAACAAAGCCTTGCCTTGTGATCTTTCTAAATTTATTCATAGCTTTTAACTTGACAACGACCTTTAACAATTTGGACAACACATCGCACAGATATACTGGCTATCAGTCGTGAAGGCCCAATGCTATACAAATAACCGAATCGATAGTCGCGCCAGTGCTCTCACAAAGACAACTATCGCTAAGAGGAAATACAAGATAAGCTGATTATTCCGTCACAGGCATTTCACAGAGGGCTCTTATATCACAAACCTCCAAGACCACGACCACAAAAATCCAACTCGACGAGACCGAGCGAGCGTCATGTCACTGTGTTGGTAACCGGGCCCGATTTGACCTACAATCGGTAGAGAGGATAATTAACATCAGGAAACAAGTCACGAGGCCGACAGCTCGCCTACTGTCAACTTTGTAAAAGTTCTTAGATTGACAACTCAGCAGGTCGAAAACCCCAGAAAAACTCCAAAACTAGTGAATTTAAATTTTTCAACTTTTTTTAGTACACTACTTACAACATTTTTTTGGTGAGTTTTAAAGTAGTCTATATCACTTCGAGCAGGTCAATAGCAACCGAACCTTTTTTGAGATCAAGTCCAACGGACTTGAATAAGCAAAGTTACAAAGCCTTTAAAGATTTGAGAGTCTTTATGGCCTGAGACTAAGGCCATCTCCTGTCGAACCTCTAGTCCTGACGCCTTATCTGAGTTCAGCAATGAAATATACTAAGTCGTTTCTAAAGAAAACTCGGAATTTGGAATGTCAGCAGCTATCAATCGGAGCTCAGAGAGACGACGCTACCTCTACAATCGCTCTCGTCTAAATGACAATCTCACTCCGGTTCGCAGCTTATAATAGATAGATGTGGCTATACATCTGATTACGTAACACCCATCACCAAAAACTTTAAACCCGTCTATCTCCGGTTCTATGTGCTCCGATTGACTCAAATTTTGAGTAGTCACGTTATCTGTCCTCCTCCCCCTTTCATATAAGGGACTAATTCCCACGACCCTCTACGCTAACATGACGCAGAAAGCCGAGACAGGTAAAAAACTCTGGACTTCGTTATTTTAAAAAGTTCTAAAATCCTTGGAGAAATTCACAAAAACTCGATTTTTACACAGCTCCTCAACACATCCAATTGGAAAACGGAGTCCTGACACGGGCATCTGAAAAGAGAGATCCTAGAGAACAACATGCGGACCATGCACGCTAAAAGAACCGCTAGGCTCTTCAACTCATACACTTCCAATCCTCCACAATTCCTACGACAAGTTGGCAAAAAAAAACGCGACATTTCACATTTTGACTTGAAAAAAATCCAAGTGTCGAGAGACCGACCGCGAGTGAAAATTTACGAAAAAAATTTTTGGAGCGAATTTCAACCTGAAACTTTATAGAATGAGTTTGTTTCACAAATGAATTCTCGAACAACGTTGAGTCTTATATACGACCAATATTGTCATAGCGATCGTTCTGTTGTAGGGGGGGGTGGCGGATATTTCAACCGAAACTTCACCGACGACCAACTATTGGAGACGACAAACACATTGGATGTGACACCGGAGCTCAATTCCAACAATCATTTGAAAAAATTTTTTTTTCTTCACGAAAAAATCCTAATAGTTCCGGAGACCGACCGTTATGAAAATTTTCGAGAAAAAGTATTTTATGGACGAATTTTCCACCAAACCCTGATTAAAAGTTATGGTATTCACAATTATTCTGAACAACTTTGGGATCTATCGACAAAATGTAGGTTCCGTTGATCGTTTGGGTGTGGGGGGAGAGACGGTTTTTTCACCAAAACTTCACCGACCCAACATTTAGACGAGCAAAACAACACGATGGATTGGTCCTGAGCTCAATATTTCCAACACTTTTGAAAAAATTTCTTTTTTCACGAAAAAAAATCCTAAGATGTTCGAAGAACCTAACCGTAGTGAAAATTTCGAAAAAAATTTTTTTGACTAAAATTACAACCTTAAGACCTGATAGAAGTTTGTTTATCTACATGATTCAGACCAACTATGGTAAGTACATTTCGAAGCCAATTTAAGTGCAGTTGATTCGATGGTGGGGGGTGGACCTCGTTTCCGAGTTCCTCAGCGGACTCCATATCCTTGGCCCAATCAAACAACCTTGATTGGCCATTTATGTTCCCCTCACACAGAGTGCCAGCCATCTGGTCAGCCACAAGACTCCACAATTCATATCACATAATTTGCACATGCATCCGCCTGGAAGACTCAGAGTCCCGACATTGTCAACGCAATTTGCACTTATGCGGTCCGACATGAAGAACTAACTCAGCACTTATCGACGGCCAATATGGGCATATTTGATTTAGTGAAGTGCTATATACTACTAATATCTTCGAGTTGACACTCAATCGGGACGCTATTAAATTACATGATCTGACCTCGTTGGACTGCGTTCAATTTTCTGTTGGCGGAATTAAATTTCGGATCGCTGGAACCACGTCAGGGGTTTAGTCGTTGAAAATATTGGATGTTTTACTATTGTAGTGGCACGTATTGGATCAGATGATTCTTCGGTCTTCTTCATTTGAATATCGGGTCCACCAGCTGTAAAACGCGAAGATGTGTATTATGGATGCTTTATTCGTGCGTCAGCATATAGTTGATGCTTCGCAAAGTTTGAGTAACAGTCATCTCAGTAGCATTCATACACAGCACGCTGAATGTATACTATGTCATTACTTCATGCTATGAAGTAGTGCAGTTAGATAGGCTATCAAGAGGTCTGACATATACCATAACAAGTCTCATATTTAACTGTGCATGTCATTCAATAAAGTTAACATAAGTATAGACACACACGTGTTTGTTCTGACAACTACACACCATATACATATTTTTTTGAAAGCCGTGTCTCAGATCTCAGAATTATTTTTTGGAAAGGATGAGGATGAGGACGTCATCGAAAAGTTTCCTAGATTATTTTCCCACCGAAAATCTGTTTTGAAAATACGGTTCCCTAAGGTAGAATGGACCACTCTGAATCTAATGTTACCACTCCCGAAGCGCTGCGAGCCCAGGAACAGGGCGAAAAAACTAGTTGTCCTGAATTGCGACACATAATACTACTTGCCATGCACTATAAACTGTATAAAGTGAAAGCGTAACATTAGGGAAAGCAACAACTGAAGGTAATTTTCTGTTTGTAGAAGGAGCCAAATTCTTTTGACATAGCGAGCTTTATTTTCTGAACGTTTAATGTTGGCTGTTATCTATAGTTATCTCCACGTAATGAATCTGTATGAAAATATAGAACAAGATTAAAAATTGACATCAAGATATTAGAGCCGAGTTCAGCATAGCTTACATAGTTTTGATATCCACTGCATTGCTAATTTTGCAGAAATTGAAGATGAATGTAATCGGATGCATCTTATGCCTATACTTGATAAAGGAATACGGCTTCATAATCTAAGAATAACGGTCATTTTCTGCTTCTTTTATCTAAAAGCGACAAGCGAATAGACTATCAGGATAAACAGCTGTACCCCGTTAATAGTTAAAACAATTAACAAATATATCATGCCTGTAATCACATTGTAGTTCAAGCTCATCAAAGTTTGGGGATATGTCAAATACTATTATTTTTTATGAGTAGTAGGCGGTTATTTTGTTCCAAGTCGCCCACTTCGGCCAATGTGTTTTTCAACGACGTGTGCTCGTATTGAATGCTGTTATATGTGCGATTCAGCTCATCAGTTCCAAATTGATCAATAACAAGAATATGACAACGTTACTCTCTGTCAGACTTTTAAATTTTGCTCCACACATGTTTAAGCACGGTACAAAATTTAACTTGATTTTGTGCAAACTCGCCCATGTAGATAAGTCGCCCACAAATCTCACGGTAAAGCTTCGCCCAATTATATACCTCTTCATATAGAAACAGCTTTAAGTAGTCCTCTATAGGAGAGGTCTATACCTTCTATACCCTTCTTCAAACTGTTATAGCCAGCAATACGATCCCACTTAACCCTTGACTCCCACAGGTCACTGGTGACCAAATTTCTATTTCTCCGACGGTCCTTATCATTAATTTTGCATTTGCATTGGTTTCTACTTGTGTTAAGTTGCTTCTGGGAAAATTTATTCGAGATAAGTTTGAAAAATATATATGTTTTTGTTTTAGTCGCTTCACTTTTGAAAGTTTTCGTTTTTGATCAGATTTTCAGGTGATCGCTATTCGTCTATCACAAGCATGGTAAGTTCATAATGTTCTCGTTCACCACTAAAATAAGTACAGACTTCATAAAATATCATATATTCATTATGAATCAGGGTATGAGTATATGTCGAAATATCATACGATTTTTCAAATTGGGTCCAGTGTCCTGTGGGGGATAAGTGGGATTTTAGATGATATACGATAAAAACATTGTAGTGTTGCACTAGCCATTGCCTTATAAGAGTTAGAATAGATATATGCTATTAGAAGGTTTAATTTAATCAAACATACATTTTTCGACTAATCATTTGCGATTTGTGCACTTTTTTATAGTGTTTTTTGCTTGTTAGTAAAATGACATCTCTTGAAATTTATCTTTTTAGATTGTGATGATGATTGATGTGTTTAGTACATGGTTTATTCTATAAAATTAAGGAAAAACTATTGTGAAGGCCAGAACATATTAGGTGAGTGGATGAAGACAAAATGATGTATACCCTAGATTTGAACCTAGGGCAGGCTGTTTCTTATTACCAGGACCGCTACCACACCGGGTATGCTAGTTGAACCATAAGGCTGCGCTGCAATTTTTAAAGGTAGTTGTAATGAATGATAATCGTTTTGCTCGTGTTCTACAGTAGTGTCATACAATGTCATGTCGTCCGTTATCGCTATACCATGGTTAGCGTGAATTAAAACCTTGTTCTCATTATTTTCAGAATCCCAACAGAAGAAAGAAGTATTATGACGTTCAGAATTTGTCAGTGCTGAAATCTACGCTCTTTTGGATAATGTAGACAGTGATGGACGAGGCAGACATTGAATAATCTAATGAAACGATAGCGATACGGAATTCATTGCTGCACCCTAATGCACATTAATCGTCTCTAGATTGTCTAGAGAAATGAGAATATGGAAAACCGGCAGGAAGCAGTGCTTCATGAAATTCATGGCGGAGAAAGAATAAGACCACATTTGATTGAAAAAACGGGAAAGACCTATTCAGTCAATCTGAATGTTATTTTCAATGGTCAAACGATTAAATATTGAGGATGATGCCGTACCACTGGATGTATCAAAGAGTCAATAGGGTTCAAACGAATTACTGGATCTTATTGTCACGTATACAATACGTTAAGCATTCCAGATTGGACGAGAATTCGATTTCGACAGAGACGAAATCGCGGCATTTATAGGATCGAATTTCATCATGTCCGTAAAAGTGCTTCAAATATTGAAGCATATTGGTCGGTGATGAAGAATTGGGAAACCAACGATACAGAAAGTTATGACAAGACAAAATGATTCAAACGATTCTTCAAAATCTACATTTTTCGAATAATAATTCTTAGATAAAAGTGACAAGGCCACAAAAAGTTAAGAGCTTTTGTTCAACATTTCATCAAAATACTTTCAAGCCGCGAGAGGAAAATAGCTGCAAGCATTCCATTGATGAACACATGAATAAATATAAGGAAGGTGGAATGAAGCAATACATAAAGTCCAAACCGATCAAATGGGGGTTCAATTAGGGTTCAGAAGCTGTGCAAACACTGGTTACTTATACGAACTGGACATCTATGTCGGAAAGCAAACTACAGCAAGTCGATTCGGTCTTGGCGAGTCATTGTAATACAATTGACAAAAGAGCTAAAAATTCTCACGCAGCAATTTTGCTGACATTTTTTTTCGTCCCTGTTTTTGGTTAAGAGGTTGTTGGAAAAATGGACTATATTTCATTGGAACCGTTAGAAGATCAGAAGAAAGCAACATGCCAAGATGCTAAAGGTATGTACCGGGTATGCTAGTATTTGTCGTTTTGGATGATGACTTTTGAAAAACATTTTTTCAAATTTTTATTGCAGAATACACCAAAGAAATGAAGAGAGGAGAGTCTCAATTTCTGTATGCTGATGGCATCACTGTTTGCAAATGGATGGACAATAGGGATTAAGCTTCGGTTTTGTATACAAGGAAGGTATAAACATTTTCATTACATGATAATTAAATTTCAGGTCAGTTTTGATGGTCGCTACAAAATATTGAGAAAATGAGGGTCATACCAGTGTATTTCGACTACAAAAAGGTGCAGCAGAGAAAGATTTCGATTCGATGTCCCAACGTATTTTGCAGAATATAATAAAGCCAATGGGAGTCCGTTGACTTATTGGACCAGCGAAAGTCTTATTATGAGTTTGACAGAAAGAGCAAATTCAGATTTTATTTGCGGATATTTTTTTTGATCTCATGGATGTAGCTTGTGTAAATTGCCTTCACATTCATTTACAATGAAAGATTCCCAAAATAAACTTTTCCCCAGGTTTTTTTTCTTTTGCAATTCAAAAGGTGTGTAGTGATGGAATTTGACAAGGCACTTCTCTTCTCGACAAACGAAAATTTTCCTGGAGTTGGCGTCATGTTGAAACTGCTACTTTGCGTCCAACGGAAATAATTTGTCATATTGCCAATTTTTCAAGGACTCTCGCCATCAGCTGTGTGAATTGTAAGCAAATTTGAAATTGACCATCAAAACTTCGGTTTTGTGCTCAACTTGTAATAATCGCTTTGTTTGGTAAAGGAGAGAAACTGCCTTTCGAGAGTTTCATTCGTACATTTAAAAAATTCCCATAAGTGATGGAATGTTTGTTTATGATCGATAGCCCGTGATCCGTAAAACGTTTTTGATGTACCACGAAGTATATGATTTAATTGTTAGAAGAAGTTATCATGTATTATTTATCAATATTTGATGAAATAACATGGCAAACAACAATGGAAAGATTGTTTTCACTATTTCAAGGCATAATTGAGAGTTTAAAAATGTGAAATCCCATGTCATTACACATGTATAATACAGTTCCTAATCAAGTTGTTTGCTATACTATTAACATTTCCATACTTAACTCCCAGAGGGTCACCTGTGACCCAAGCTAGAAAAGAGCCTTATGAAAAAATTTTAAAAGCGTAACGTGGCAACCTAAGTTCATTAACAATCCTAAAACGTTCACTAGCTATGAATCTTAATTCGATTTAATCCGTGTAGCCAATACCTTGTGTAGTCAAAGGGTTTAAGCAAGAATTAACTATGTTACAAGTAGGGCCTACTCCTATTTTGCAAATAATTAGCTGATCATAATTTCCCCACCAGATTCGTTCAACAAAGTCTATTTCGATGTTACCTATGATTTTTGTTTTATTAACTCTAAGGCTTTAATCTCAGTATTTTTCACCTATAGATTCATAGGCGTTTAAAAATATCGAAAATATATATTCCACCGCAGTCTTATCGATGCAGGCCTACATTCTAGAAATTTATGGATTTTTTTCATTGAAGCCTAGATCAAAACCCAAAATGAAATGCAACAAAAACTAGTCAATTCATATAAAATTTGAATTCCACATCCAATTTAGCATTGAAATTAGCAGTCAGCAAAAGTCGCAAACGAATTTTTCATTTTGCCTTTTCATATCCGTGCAAAGAATGTGAGCCCACTCCTCACATGTACTACATTGGATCCATTGTTTCCCGTTTCGAAGAGACCATGATTCTTCGCAGTATAAGCACGACCAATCATGTACATTTGTTCTTCTCAACCTTCTACGCTTCTTCGAACGATAGCGATGAACTGAAAGAATTGCATATTTTCTGTAATGCAATTACATTGGACATAGCATTCAGAACATGTTGCAAACTTCGATAACTAAGATCCCTAAGCCCCTAAGACTTGCGACTTAGTGAAGACATGCACCAACGGTAGGCACAACATATTGCTCGGATAAAAGAGATTGTGCATGATTTAAAATGTCTAAGTATATACATACGTAAGTCGAAGGTGAAAAAATAGACCTATTCATAGCCTATTTATTATCTAAGTGTCTGGTTTAGGTTTCTGTCTAAATGTTAGACTAATAAAGATGAAAGTTTTTCTGTAAACTTGTGTCCATGAGAGTATATCACTAATAAGTAGCACCATACATGGATCTGAATAAGAATCTCAAATATCTAAATACAAACCCCAAATGGTCCCCTAATTACTTTTTTCGTAAACTGAACTTACCATCCTCTTCTTGTTTCCTCTGGCTCAACTCATTGATGTAAGTTTTATTTGTCAGATGAAATGGTATTCGCTTCCTTTTGATTTCCTTTCTTCCCTGATCCTCTTAGGAGTTTGGGCATAAGTTCCAAAAGCTGCACTGAGGAAGATCTTGGTTGTAAGAGGGATCGTTGTCGCCGATCGATGGACGCAGTTCGGGTAGCTGCTCGACATAATCTACGGATGGGGTCAGTGTCGATTGTGGTTTTGCTTCATCGACTATAAGCTTAAAGCTTCGGTCATTGTCGATTTTGTTTTGGCTTCATCGACTATAAGCGCTTCAGCAGCGGTCATTGTCGATTTTCTGGTTTTGCTTCATCGAAGGCCCGCTTCAGCTTCGGTCAGTGTCGATTGTGAGTTTGCTTCATCGACTAGAAGCTCTTCGGCTGGGGTCAGTGTCGACTGTGAGTTTTCTCATTGACTGGAAGCTCTAAAGGAATCTCTTCGGTTTGCGTCAGTGTCGACTGGTCATTTTCGTCTTTATCTACAGGCACATTTTCTTTTTCTGTGATGTTATTTGGAAAGAATGCGTCAGCAGGTATTTTTGACATGTTCAACGGGAAAATGCCTGTACGTTTGAAAGACGAAATCACTACGTTTTTTTCAAATGCTTTGTTTGATGTTTTGGTAATCAAATTTAGAAGTTCAATCTTGGACAGTGACCGGCCTCCATTTTCTCGGACTAATTGAAGTCCAATAGATCGCCATTCACGCTTCATTGTTGCGAAGACATCCTTATCCAAAGGTTGCAAATACTGAGAAGTGTGTGGGGGTAGACACCAAACCTCGATATTCTGTGAGTGAAGAGAAACGATAAAGTCATAGTTAGAGAATGGGTTGAATGTCCATCCAGTAGCAGTAAAACAGTTTTCTCTTTATCTATGTCCCCATATCTTCGCTTCGTTTGAATGAACTCAGCAAATTTTCTTCCGAATTCAACCATCAGTTCAGATGTTATCCAACCCTTCTCGCTGCATCGAATGTAGCCACCAGGTGGAGCATATTCTGCCCATTCTTTTCTAACAATCTTTTCTTTGAATATTATCAACATCGGAGAGCGATCTCCATTCGCATTAACGGCAGTTAACAATGTCGTTGTTTCGCCCTTTTCCTTGGGAGTGATTTGAAAAACACGGCCTGTAGCACTTGCTAGAACAGCATTGGCTTCGAAATGGTCTTGTAATCCCGTCTCATCTGCGTTGTATATGTTACTTTGGATCATTTAATATCTCTTTCTCAATCAGAAAAGCGGATAAATCATCAAAGAACTTCGTCACTAGAGGCCGGTTCATCCCGCTTGCCCGAAACGTCGAAAGAATTTCAGGCTTTCTGGTTGAAATTGATGGGTTTCTGGACAGAAAACCGCACAGCCATTCGTATCCCGCCGACTTTTTACTCTCGTTAAATGGAACTAATACTTGATTAGCCTTAGCGTAGTCGTAAGCAAGCTTACACACCGCAGATTTAGAAAGACCAAACCCTTGTTTTGCTAACTTTATTATCAATTCTTTTAATTCGGATTCTATTTCTTTGCTAAACACTGGTTTTCTTCCTGATGACGAGGTAATCGACTTTGTCTTCCCACTTATTCTATCTCGCAATGTAGTTCTCGGAACATTCCATCGACGTGCTATCATGCGAACAGATGAAGCGTCAACCTCGGTTCGAGTATTGTAATAACTTTCTAAGGCTCTTTCCATATCTTTCGGATCCCACTTGTTTAACTTAAATGCCTTACAGCTACCCGTTGTGGCCATCTTCTTTTTTTGTAGACGATTTGATTTTGATTTTCGTCCAGGTGAAGACATTTCTACAAAAAATTACTGCATATATATTCCCATCTAATTGGGCCTATATCCTATCTATGTTGAAGGTTTGTGTGCCAAATCGCAAATAACTACTGCACTTTTATGCAATTTCTGTATAGAATTGACGGATGATGACCACATAAGATAATGGATAAGTCTGATAGCAAAATCGGATACGATTTGAAGTTTTTCAAAAGTTAGGGTAAATTCGCCCACATAAATCCAGCTGGGCGACTTTATCTAATTGTTCTTATTCTATAAAACGGTCGACATTTTGTCGCATGAACGAATACTAAATGAAATAATAACTTTCATAGTTTTAATAGAGCTTTGTGATGATGTGTTCTCATGATATTTACGTTGAAATGTTTCTGACTATCCTTATGAACTGCTAGAGCGACAAGTAAGCAATAAACGCCAACTCACTTAGATGACGTGCAACTCACCGGGATTTCACACACGAAATGAAAAAGGCGATCTGTCTGATGAAATGATGCAGCCAACTTTGATTGGCCGATCGAATAGCAAATAGGAAGCGCTAATCTTGAGGAACGCAATCGTGACGGCTGCAAATGTAGCGGTTTCTCACCGTGGGAAAGCAGTTTACGTAGGTGGGCGAGTTTCTCCGGTGGGCGAGTTTGGAACAAAATACCCTACTTTACATTGATGCGTACAGAAGTGATGTTAAAATTAGAAAGCGAAACCTCGTGACTTTGCTTGTCTTATAGTCAACAAAAATTACCACAAAACTTTTGGAATATAACTCAAATAATACATCGAATAAATGGCATATAACCATTCAATGCCATTGTGCTTGAATTACTACGCATAAGTTGTCGTTGAGGGAACCAATCACAGTTAAAGGAAGTCTAAACGTCATTGCGGGTGACCTAACTGAATCCGTTTCCGAAATCGTTGCAGAACCCGAAAAGCTCTTTTATCTCTTGCTCAATTTTTTCTCATGAAATTTAGCCGTGAGCTGCTGAAGCTCATGTAATTGATTACTGAACTTATTCACTTGGTCAGCCGAGAGACACTAATTGCTTGGTTTAGGAAACAGTGTGGTGTGCCTAATCAAATGAAGTAATTAGTGATTAGAAAAATTATTCATGATCATATCATAGTTGATCATCTGCCCCCGTTTCCCGTCATCATGGAATGAGTTGCTAAAAGTCTTGTCGATTAACTTATCGGGCGCAGCAACTACGACGTGAAGTGCTATGGTTTGCGAAACAGATGGCGAGAGTCTCATTCTGACGTCATGCCTTTGTGTGCGCGCAGATCAAGGATTCGAAATCCTGACCTCCACCGAGGGAAATGATGACTCACCTGATGGCTGAATATGGGAACAATGCGTACCGGTATTTGAAGTTTGCCAGTGAACGGATGGGCAGATCGTGAACATGCTCGTGAAGCACCTCTCGGTGTGCACATTGTGTTTTCTCTTACTGATTTCCGCAGACAGGAATTTAGGAAGAAATGTCAGTAATGGATATAAGACCGTTGACAAGCAAAAAATAAAAAAAATAAGGTACCCCAAAAATGAAAAAAAAATGAATATAGAACCGATTCAAGACAACTAAAGAGAAAAAAATGAATATATGACCGGTCCAGCTAGACAAGCAAAAAAATAAGGTAGCCTACCCCAAAAATGCAAAAAATGAATATATGACCGATTCAGGACAACTAAAAAAAATAAGATACCTCCAGAATGAGTATCGGAAATATTTCATACACTGAAAAAGAGTTTTATAAATAAAAATAATTTTAAGGATAAAATCAAAAAAGTTTTAAGCTCGTTGGGATTTTTTCATATACTGAAAAGAGGTTTCAAAAATTTCACATAGTCGAAAATTTAGGCAGTCGAAGAATATCACGTGGTCGAAAATTTAAGTTGTCTCAAATTTCACGTAGTCCAAAAATTTACGTAGTCTTTTCACATAGACCAAAAGATATCAAAATATTTATGGAAACCTCAAAAAATGGAAGAAACGACGAAAATGGAAGAAACTTCGACGGGGACGACGACGACGAGAATATCCTTCGTTATCACAATTAAAAACAAGTGAAATGGATCAAGAAAACCACAAAGATAGAGTTAGGTATATGAAAGATAAGGAATCTCAATTCTTATTAAGATTAGAACATTATAAAAAATTAAGAAAGAGATGGTCTAAAGTTAAGAATGTAACACAAGGAATTGGAATCTTTATAACAGTAAGTTTAGGGGTATTCACAATTATAATAACTTCGGGTGTTTTAGTAATTCCAGTAGTTGCTACAGCCTTAACAGGTACCGGTGTTTCTACAACTTCACTTGTTACAATGTTAGATAAATCTTTAATTACTAAGAAACGAAAATCATTAAAAAATAAATATTCTCACGTTAAAGAAGTTTATGATAAACTGCAATATTACTTCCAAAGAGTATGTGATGATAATGTTATCACGTTAGATGAGATTGAAAAATTTGATCAAATAGCTAATGAAGCTAATAAAATATCAATTCAATTACAGACACAAGTTAATGACAAGAATAAACAGGCTGGTAAAATTTCTAATGAAGAAAATGATAAAATTTTTTAGAAGAACTAAAAACTTTATTAAACAAAACTTAAGACGAAAAGATGTTAGACGACAAAGCAATAGAAAAAAATAATTTGTTCAGTAAATTGTTTTGTTTGTATTCCCATGTTACCACAAAATTCAAATATTATATTTTAAAAATGGATAAAATTAAAGCTGATAATCAAAAAAGAATTCAACAATTAGATGAGTTAATAAAGCAAAAAAATATTATGAAAGAAAATCATGTCAGCATAGAATGACAAAAGCTGGTATTCAATCTGATATGTTTGAAAAAATGCAGCAAACCCAACAAGTAAAAACTGATTTTGAAAAAACTATTGAACCATTTAAAACTCTTGAAAAAGAACTTGCTAATCAGGATAACCGGGTAAATATAACTGATCCAGAACTTAAAACATTATTAGATGATTATGGATTGTTAGAAGCAAATATAGAAAAAAAATTACCAAAATCTATGTTATTTGAACATTCTACTTTCTTTTTAGATAAAAAATTATTTTGCAAGATTTTATCTTGACGGAAAAGAAATATTTCCACAACCTTTTCGAGGTTTAAGTTTTTCACCAGATAAATCTCCTTTTAGTTTAGATAGAAATTTTGTTGATCTTTTAAGAGGAGCAGATTTAAATAATTATGCTGTAGAAGATCTCATAAAATATAAAGCTATGTTAGATAGAGTTAAAGCAGGAAAAACTCTTAAACGTTATAGAGAATTAGAAAATTTATTATCAACGGGAGTTAAAGTAGGAAAAGGTTTTAAAACTGAAACAACTGTATTCTCACCAGATGATCCACAAGAATTACTAAATAGATTAAATATTTTAATATCTGCAATAAAAGAAGGACATAATTCTATGGAGAAAGGACATATAATCTAAAAAATATTTATTTTAAAATTCTTATCTAAAAATGTGTTTCAGCAGATTTAGAAAAAATTAATAATCATTTAGAAAATCTAACAGAGATTTTGGGATCATCAAAATTTAGTACGACGTTAAAAATTATAACAACTACTTCATCACACACTTGTAATTTAGAACCCATTCTACATTTGGAACAAAATAAAAATTATCAAATTGCATTCTAGTTTCTCCACATTTAACACTATTCAAAACGTTATCAAAGATGTGAATGATCAATTTAGATATTCTACTGATAAAGGCAAAACGTGGAAAGTACTAACTTTTCTTCCTGGTTCTTACGAAGTTGAATCAATATCAAATGAAATTAAGAGACATTTAGGTATACCATTTAAAGATAAGAAACAATTACATTTCGCAGTTGAACCAGCAGTAAACAAATTTTCTCTTACTTTAGACGAAAATCATCAAGTTGATTTTAATCATGATAGATCATTATCAAAACTATTGGGATTTAATAAACAAACCTATAGTCAAGGTTACCATTTAGGTGAGAAGATTCCTAAAATAACTGAAATAAATTCAATTGTTGTACATGGTGACATTATTGAAGGAGGATATATAAATGGTAAACTGTCAAATTTGATATTCAGTTTTCCAGCTTTTACTGTACCCATTGGTTATAGATTAAATGTAATTTCCACAAACATTAATCTATTTCCCTATTACAAGAAAAACTATTAACAGCATTAACATTAGAATAACAGATGAGAAAGGAAATAAATTTTGGAGGCGAAGAGATTTTGATAGATCTTTTAGTTAGAGAAGTTTAATTTTCTTCTTCTTAAAAAATAAAAATTCTTTTATTAAAAATGAGTGAAGAAATTTCTACAAACCTAGCATTAAATAAAAAAGTGAAATTCAATCATCATCGAAATCTATTCAATAAAGTTTTATCAGTTATTTGCGGAAGATCAGGATGTGAAAAAACATATCTATTATTTAAAATTCTAACTACTCCAAATTTTTTAGATTATTACAATCTTATAATTTATACAACAACAGCAGAACAACCTGTTTATCAATTTTCAAAATATGGATTTGAAAATAATCTTAAAAAACAGCAATTGCTTATTTATTTGAAGAATATGAAAAATATGAATATGAAGAGGAAAAAAGTTCGTGGTGTGAAGAAGCAGCGAAAAATAAACAGTTAGTAGAATCTAATAAAAATAAGCACATAAAGATACAATTAATAGATGATAGTGGTAATATGCAAGATCCTTGTAAATTAGATAAAAGAATGAAACATTGTGTAATTTTTGATGATTGTGTTAATGATAGAAATCAGTCAGTTCAGAGAAATCATTTCACAAGAGGTAGACATAATAACTGTAGTGTTTTTATTTAACACAAAGTATGTATTCATTAGATGGAAGTGGTATTAGAAAGAATGTAAATATATTTATACTATTTGAAATAAATGCAAGAAATTTATGTGATTTGTTAAGAAATTTATGTACATAAGAGATAAAGATGAATTTGAGAATTCGTGCAATAATGCTTGGTCAAAAGATTATGGCTTCATTACAATTAATATTGATAAAAAAATACATGATAGAGTTATCGAACAATTGTTCTCTGACTAAGCTTCGCCCCGACTGAAAGTCGATAGAAAATATTTTTGCGGAGTGATCGAATAATTTATTTTTTTCTCAATCTTTGGAAATTTAAAAATTAGAAAATAGGTAAAGTAGTTATTCCATCAGGTAAAATTTTTCTTTTTATCATCAAATGGATCTAATGCTAATTTATGTTCCTCTTTTAAATACATTTTATGTTTCTTTGAATTAAGTATAATTACATGCTGTTTTTATTTGATTATTAAATAATGCATTCTTATAATCTTGAAATGTTATTTGGTTAGCCACTGATGCCTTTGAAATTCCATTTAATGCTCTAGATGTTTTTGAATTTGTGGTAGAATTTGTGTTATAACAATAGCATTTAGATTTTAAAAATACAGCTTCTGTTATGTACGCTTCATTTCCATCTAGTTCATCTTTTACTTTACATAAATCAGAAGGATGAATGATATCTTTTATTTTATTAATTTTTTCATCAAGTGAAGAATTGCGGTATTGTTAATTCTAAGAAAACGCTATCAGTATCTGTAAAGTGTAATTTATAGTTTTTGCCATAAGCAGGTGCTAAATAATCATATATAAATCTATACATAGTTTAGCTAATTCTAATACAGTGAATCCTATAAAATTAAACTTATCATGTTTTATAATGTTTCGTCTTAGATGCACTGCACATAGTTCATCACTAAATCTAGTAGTTCTTTTATATGTAGGTTTCCTTGTTAAATTTTGAAACCTATCTCTATCATAAACTATTTCAATATTTTGTCTATTTACGCACATTTTCTAAAGTCTTACCATAAAATGCATTATTCATTAATTTAAAGAACACGTTTCCAAAATTATCTTTATTTCTTTTAGCTATTTTACGTTTTTCAATATTGAACTCGATATAATCTTTTAACCACCTAGATTTTCTATACACTAGTTTCCGGTGAATTTTAAAAGAATCATTCCATGATCTAAATACCAATCTAGCATTCTTCCTTCAACAACATACTTTCCTTTATTACTTTGTGTTAACATAAGTTTTTTTGTTGGCCTGCATTTCTTAGGAATAAAAGATTTTTGATAATCTGAAAAATCTTCTATATTAGGTATTTTGTTTTCGGGACAGAAAGGATAATATTTTGTTGCGCCTTTTATATAATCAGGGTATGCTAAATCAACTTCATATATAAAACCATAATTATTTTCACCATCTAATGTAGGTTCGTATTTTAGAATGGTACTCCATTAGTAGTAAGAAAACGGCGAACACTCGACCGGCGCCCCCCCTCTGGAACGGCAGAGTGTCGTGGTCGGCCGCCGTGGTGCTTCGTGTCTGACTCCCCCCCCTCTGGAACGACAGAGTGTCGTGGTGGTCTTGGGCGACCGCCAGGTTTTGTCTTGAGGCTATAGTGTGTGATGTTTTTCGTGCAATCTGCTGAATGTTGGGTTGTAAAATGGGTTGTTTCGAGTGGAAGGAGTGCTCGGATGTGAAAACGGAGGCCAGATTCGGATTCAGCGTGAAATTCTGCATCGGTAGGGTGAGTTTCAAGTCAATCGGAGAGAAAAATTTTCGCTGACGTCCCCCCCCCTCTGGACAGCTAGCTTCAATCTTGACTTCCAGTGGACGGATTTAGTCGTGCCATAGCTCGTTTGAAAGCTAAGAGTGAGACAAATTCACTGAAAGAATCGGCTTGTTCCTATCTGTCTTCGTTGAGATGTGAGACGCCATTTAAGATTTTGGGACATTGGCGAAAAACGACAGAGTTAGAATTTGGGACGTTTTGGGCTCTAGCTTCAAAACGAAGCATCGGATTGGAAAACGGATTTCAGATTTGGAATCAGCGTGAAATTCTCTATCTGTATGGTGAGTTTCAAGGCAATCGGCGAGAAAAAATTTTCAACATTTTTCGAAAAAACGACAGAGTTAGAATTTGGGACGTTTTGGTGTGTAGCGCCCAAACGAAGCATCGGATGAGAAAACGGAGGCCGGATTCGGATTCAGCGTGACATTCTGCATCGGTAGGGTGAATTTGAACGCCATCGGAGAGAAAAATTTTCGCTGACCTCCCCCCCTCTGGACAGCTAGCTTCAATCTTGACTTCCAGTGGACGGATTTTGTCGTGCCATAGCTCGTTTGAAAGCTAAGAGTGAGACAAATTCAGTGAAAGAAACGGCTTGTTCCTATCTGTCTTCGTTCAAAAGTTAGAGCGGTTACAAGATTTTAGGTCGGAGCTCGCTCACCTGAAAAAATCCTAAGTGTCAGAGTGACTTTGTATGGGTAAAATTTTGAAAATTTTCCAAAGTGTGGAATTTCGACCTGGGACCGTCACCAAAACATTTTTCATCAAATTTCACTGACCTCCCCCCCCCTCTGGACAGCTAGCTTCAATTTTGGCTTCCAGTGGACGGATTTTGTCGTGCGATAGCTCGTTTGAAAGCTAAGAGTGAGACAAATTCACTGAAAGAATCGGCTTGTTCCTATCTGCCTTCGTTGAGATGTGAGACGCCATAAGATTTTGGGACATTGGCGAAAAACGACAGAGTTAGAATTTGGGACGTTTTGGGCTGTAGCGCCAAAACGAAGGCTCGGATGGGTAAACGGAGGCCAGATTTGGAATCAGCTTGATGTTATTGTCCAATGAGGATCATCATCCAATGAGAATCAAGCATTTCTTTATAAATAGCGAGCCTTCCACAGTGAGAATCATTCCATCGTTGAATCATAAGAGTGACGGACGCACATTTTCTCTCTCTAGTCCCCTGTTCTATTATCCAACTAAAATGGTAAGTCGCTACTTCCCTCCCTCTCCTCCCTTGAACGTAAACTTAATACAATCTTTATTCATTTTCAGGCATCTACTCCATCTGCTGCACTAGTAGGACAAAATGGCGGTCAAACGTTACAAGGTTCGCTACGGTCAGACCATCTACAACTGAGGCCAGTGGAAGAAACAACCAAGGTACACAATCCTACACCGCTACAGCGTAAATTTAAACAAGTCTTGCGTTATGACGATCATAGCGTAGTACTCCAAACGGGAATGCTCCCTTCCACGGATGTCAAGATAATGCACAATCAGTTTGGGGACTACATACTGATCCCCGTGAGTCCGTACATTCGCTGCCAACTTGTTATCATTGAGGAGTACGTCACATTAAATATGGACATTCCTACTCCTCTTGCTCAAGAGTGGAAGGCGAGAGATGCCAAGGATACTCCCTATAGAACGATTTGGGGTGGTAATCACATTTGCCTACCGGTATCACATTGGTGTAGTTATTATAAAAAGGATGGAGATCAATCAATACCCATCAGATGTGATGAGCTCGGAGAAGGTACTTGGGATATCCTTTTCAAAGTGAATGGGCTATATTATGGTCGGCATAAGGATAATAAAATAGCCTCTCTCTCCATGCATATGGAATCCATCCTATATATTCCAAAACCGCCCAACGTGGACGACATAATTGATCAAATCCTTAACAGCAGTGGTACGAAGCGCAAGTCGGAGAAGAATGCTGCATCAAAACGCAAATCAAAGAAGGAGAATTACTAGTCCTTTCCTAACTCTACCCTATGACAATTCGCTTATGTGCTTTGAGTGTCGTAGACGTGGTCTTATTAGATACATTTTACTTCTTCGTTGCCATCATATCATTTGTGTATTTTGTCGTGAAAAGCATCGATGTAATTCTTCATTTTGTAATATGTTATAGAACGTTTCCTTAGATGTGTAATTTCCGTTTTAGGCTTCTATCATCATTTTTATGGATTGTGAGGGTGAACCTGTACAGGAGCTCAGTGCTATTGCTATGAACAATTGGACATATCAGATTGTTAGTGTCTATCATCAACATGCCAACTGCGATCCCAATGTTGATCAATGGGCGAGAAAACACATTCATGGACTTAATCTGAAATATTTGCAAGACTATGGCTTTTCTTGTGAGACTGCTCTTCTTATTGACTTTAAACGATGGTTAGCTGCTTTCAATGTTATACGCATCTTTTGTAATAATCCTGGTAAGGAGAGGAAAGTATTTCCCAATCTAATCATTGATGATATTTTGCTCCCACCTTGGGATAGTAGAGTGAATCAACATTATCATGAAGTCACGAAACGTTTTAAGGATTTGTGTGTTCCTATTTTGTCTATTCGTTGTAGTAGCTACGTTCATAACCAATGCTTCTTTCCTCCTTACCTCAACACTGCCAAAGTCCTGTATGGTTATCATTGCTCGCTGTATGATAGTTACCAGCTGTATCTATTTTATCTCTTTCAAACCATTGATTTATAATGCATGCTTGTTACCGTTATTCAATAAATGTTACTATGAGAAGAGTTGTTGTTTTCATGCAATGGATGGGTTAGATAAAGGGCGATCATGTCTTTCTCAAACGACTGCGGAACATTACGTTTTCATAGGCAAAGTTTAAAAGGAGCTGTTCAAGATTATGTGATAAATTTTCATAAAGATGAGACCGACATCGAAGCAGTGGTCGATGATGCTAGCACTCTATTTCTAGAGTTAATGAATACATTCTCTGATAGCATTATCATGGCGCGATTAGTTGCGAAAATTAAGTTTAGTCATTTTGGAAAGGAAGAGGTGGAAAGTCGCTCTTTCCATTTTGCTTCTTATTCAATGGAAGTGGTAGATCACCCCGAAGAATTTTTTAAAAGACATATGATAAAAATTGCTGAACGTCTTAACGCATTTAACCATCATGGTAGCAGTCTAGTGATTGAAGCGATTTCAGATATTCACATTCAACTTTCCATAAAGAAAAATTGAAAATGCAGTGGTACTTGATTGTAGCACAACTGGTTTTCGAGCTATGTCTGCTCACTCTCGAAGTATATTCCTTCTGTACATGCGTCTATTATTTAGAAAAGGCTAGCAAATTCATATCTTCAAAAAGACTTGCTATAGACATCAGTAACGGTGAAACTATGTGTTGCGATGTATGTAAGCGAAAGGATGGAAATGAAAAGCGCATCTTCAAGAGATGTAAGCATGCTTTTTGTCAACGCTGTTTCATACGTAATTGCATTCAACTTTGCCAATGTAACCACTGTGATATTGCTCATTTCGAGTGTCACTTATGTCGCAATAGTTAGTACCTATGCAAATGTGGTAAAGATAGGTTTTAGCAAAGACTAACACGGAAAATGGCGAAACGTAAAAGTCAAAAGTCTTTAAAGTTTTCTTCAGCCATTCAAGCTCTCCGACGAATGAAAGCAAATCAGCGATACAATGCTATACGACATGCTAACGATAAATTCATTTGTGAAATTATTTCTCATGTGAGGAAGTTGAGGACGAAGAAATTAGCGCCAAAACAACGAAAGTTACTTAAGCGATATGCTACGAAATTGCGTTTCATCTCCAATCCTAAAGTCACCCTTCAAAGAAAGAGGAAAACTCTAACACAAAAGGGCGGTTTCCTTTCAGCAATACTTCCAATGATAGCTCCTGCCGTGGGCAACCTATTGGGTAATATCTTTGGCTCTAAGCGTTAATTATGCAAATGTTGAGTCTCAAAGTAATAAAATGGATTTCAGACTTCAATGTGATAAAGTTCTGACTGTATCAGGTCCATCTCATGCAGGTAAAACTGTTTTCACGCTGAATTTATTGGATAAAAGAAGGGAGTTGTTTAAGGAACCTATCAATCGAGTGATTTGGTGTTATGGTATTTATCAACCGTCGCTGTTTCAGGAATTGCAAAGTCGCAACTTTATTCGACATGAAGGAATTATTCCAGTGGATAAACTTCAGTCTAATGATGTTGTTGTATTGGATGATTTATTAAAAGAAAGTAAGAATTCAAAAGATGTTACAGATATGTTCACTCGTGCAGCACATCATAAAAGGTGCTTTATCATCTATATCACACAAAATTTGTTTCCTGATGGAAAAGAAGCTCGTACACGAAACCTGAATACACACTATTATGCTATTTTCAAGAATCCGCGAGATAAAAGTCAATTTGAAATTTTAGCGCGACAAGTTGCACCCAGAGGATCAAAAGCCTTAATTGAAATTTTTCAAGCAGCTACTGAAAAACCATACGGTTACTTATTCATTGACTTTACGCAAGAGTGTCCGGAAGAATTTAGATTTCGAAGTGATATTTTGAAAACTCCCATGATTATCTACAAACTATGAGTTCTTATTCTCGCATGATTGTAATTCCTCAGGATGAATATGTACAATTGACTGCCATGCAGCAAGTAAAGCAACCTCTTGCAAATCAAATGTATAGGAAAGAAATAGATTATCAGCAAAATGTTCACATCAAAGATCCACATCGTGCTGTATTATTACAATCGGAAACTGTTGAGCAATTAAAAAACTTGAAGAATAAGATGCGTGACTCTGTATCGACTGCTACACCTTTAGCATCTCGCGCACATGCCATATCTCTTTTCAATAGTATTGAACTCCATCTCAATGTAAATGATAGAGGAGAAATTATTACAGATGAAAATAAAGTGATTGATGCTTCACGTTATGAAGACTTGATTCAGTATGCGACACGTAGAAAGCGCCGTCAGGGCTATGTTCCACCTGGTTGGTCATACTTTCTTAAACTATTGAAAAAGCATAATGTACCAAAATTTGCTTTGAATAATGAGACATTGAAAGAACTTGATTCAACAGTAGCTACTGCTCCAATGCTTCAGACGATGAAAATGCCAACAAATTGGTTTAAGTCGTCACCTGCTACATCCCCTCCCACACTCACTAAGCAAACAAGAGGAAGAACTCGACGTAGATCTACATCACCACTAAAACTAGTAAAGGGAAAACGTAAAACAGCTCCTCCCAGAAAATACATGTTCTCAGACTATTAATATGAAGCAGATGTGTTGCTTGCCATGTAATGAGCCGCCAGAGGTGAATGTCGTTGTCACTTGCACTTGCTGCGCCAGCTCTCATAATGAAACCCCTAAGCAATGTGAACACGATCGCAAAACCGCTAAAGCTAAATGCTGTAGTTGTTGTAAATGTAGAAAGGCAAGAAAACAAAAAGATGAGAAGGAGGAAAAAGAGTCAGTCGTCATCGACTGAACGTTTGAAGTCAATCTATTATGATGTAAAACATCCGGCAGGATTTGCATCTATCAAGAAATTATCAAAAGCGAGTGGTCTTCCACAATCACAAGTGAAACGATGGTTAAAGGGTCAGGCTACCTATACACTCCACAAACAAGCGAAAAAGAAGTACCGCACCCGCCATTGTTCATGACATCGATGAACAGTGGCAAGCAGATTTGTGCGATGTCGCCTCCATTTCAAAACATAACTCGGGCAATAATTTTATTTTAACCGTCATTGATATTTTCTCGCGTTATGCGTGGCTCAACCTTTAAAAACTAAAGAAGGGAAAGGAGTAGCAAAAGCATTCCAAACAATTTTTCGAGAAGGTCGCATTCCAAAAAGAATTCAGAGTGATCAAGGAAAAGAGTTTGAAAATCAGCATGTGCGAAGATTATTTGAGAGGCATGACATTGAGTTGTTTAGTGTAAAGAGTGCTTATAAAGCTGCACTCGTTGAACGTTTTAATCGCACATTAAAAAATCGCTTGTGGCGACATTTTACTGCCAACTTGACACAAAATTGGACAAAGGTTCTACAAGATACACTCCATGCCTACAATCACTCTATCCATCGTTCTATTGGATTCAGACCAGTAGATGTAAATGCTGACAATGTAGATAAAGTGCGCGAATCATTCCAACGTAAACGCACTCATGTGAAAAGTGATGTGAAAATTGGCGATAAAGTTCGTATCTCAAAAGTGAAAAGTGTTTTTGCTAAAGGGTACCTCCCGAATTGGACAGAGGAGGTATTTACAGTATCAAGGATTAATCAAAAAGACTCTCCGATCACCTACAAGTTGAAAGATTACGATAATGAAGACATTGAGGGTAGCTTTTACCGCGATGAGATTGAGTTAGTCACTGAAAGTGAAACATATTTGGTAGAGAAAATCATTCGATGTAAAAAACGGCAAGGTGAAGAATGGTGTCTTGTTAAATGGACTGGTTATCCTTCAAGTATGAACTCTTGGATGCGTCGTGCCGACATCTTTCATCTAAGTGATCGACAGTGATTCATGCAAAGTTGTAACTAACAATGTTTAGGGTTTGAGCTATGAATCCAACTGCCTCATTTTATTCACGACCCTCCTATGTAAGTGGCGGAGGACAAATTTACATCGGCGCTCGCCGCCAACGTGGAGGTAGCATACTTGGTGCACTGAAATCTGTTGTAGCACCTCTCATATCCAATGTCGGTAGATCTTTAAAACGAAATGTTTTAAGTAATGCCGTTGGCTTTGCTGGTGATGTTGCTAGTGATCTTTCCAGAGGTAGAAGTTTTAAGAGCAGTTTGTTGAATCGTGGGAAGGAACGCGGTTTAAAAACATTGAAGCAGACCTTTGCTGGTGTTACTCAAGGAAAGAAATCACCTAAACGAATGAATAAAGGAAGGAGGAAACATCGCGGAGCTGGTAAGGTGCGATCTTCAGTCAAAAGGCATTCACGCAAACGTCGCAGAGGCTCTAATCATTCATCAGGCGCTAAACGACGACGCTGCTATAACTTCTAATCATGGAGTGTAAAACTTCCGGTTTTTGTTTGTTCGATCAACAAGCCATACAGACAGATATTCTTAGTTCAAGTATTGTAGATTATCATCCTCGAACAGCTGAGAATGCTGGTCCCATTGAATTTGTTATTCCTGGTGGTAGTGATGACTACATAGATTTGAGTTATGCGATGCTTGATTTGAGGTTTAGAATTCAGCAAGCAGATGGAACTGCTATTGACGATACACATAAAGTTGGACTGAACAATTTACCATTGACTACATTACTTCGCGATGTTTCTCTAACGATTGGAGAGCAGCAGGTGGAAGGTGGTCAAAGCGATTATCCCTATAAATCATATTTCAATCATGTATCACAGTTTCATCCAGCAGCACAAAAAAGTCATATGGAAGCCATGGGATGGTATAGAGATGAAGCAGGAAAATTTGATGTTGAAACAAACAGTGGCTTTGTAAAGCGATCTGCTATGATTAAAGATAGTAGAGTATGTCAGCTATATGGTCCGCTGAATTTAGACTTCTTTAGACAGTCAAAGTTTTTACTCTGTAATACCAGCATGCGACTCAAGCTGACATTGAATAAGCCTGAATTTGCGCTGAATGCATTTGCTAAAGTTGACAATTTTAGAATTCATGTGGAAGATATTGCACTTTACATTCGTCGAGTAGTACCGAATCCAAGTGTTATTAGAGGGCATGCTGAAGGCCTTAACCGCCAAAATGCCATTTACCCCGTTCAGCATACAAAGCTTCTCACCTTTACAATTCCGAAAGATCAAAAGAGTTTCATGAAAGATGGCCTCTTTCCATCGGAAGCACCGAAGCTCCTCATGGTGGCAATGGTTGAAAATGATGCATTTAATGGTAATATAAAGAAGAATCCTTTCAATTTTAAACACAATCAGTTAAGTGAAATTGCTTTACGTGTAAATGGTGTGAGTCATCCTGGTCCACCCTACAAACCAGATTTTGCTTCGGATCAATTTATGCGCAGTTATGTTGATTTTATGGGTGTCTTTGGCTTTTACAATACGGATGACACCAACGGACTGACTATGAAAGAGTTTAAGAGTGGATATACTATTTATGCATTTGATTTGACTGCTGACAGCGATATTAGTGCACCCTATCGTCAAGCGAACGTGCCTCATAATATTCGTTTGGATTTGACGTTCAAAAGAACACTACCTGAGACGATCAATGTATTAATTTATGCAGTCTTCGATTCAAATATTGAAATTACAAAGTATCGTGACGTGATTCTTCAGTATAATCGTTAATGAGTTGGTTGACTGCTGACGATATTAAGACTAAAGTGCAGCGTAATGCAGACGAAGCGACGTTGAAAGCTTTCGATAATGTCTATTCACTCGATACCTTACCACCTGCAGTAAATCACTATCCCATCTTTATTGTGCTAAACACTCATTCACAGAATTTAGGCGGTGAGCATTGGAAAGCGATCTTTATTGGAGAAGACCGACGTGGTGAACTATTTGACTCTCTTGCTCAACCTCCAAATATACCAACACAGCAGTGGTTGAGAAAACATACGCGTCAATATCAGCGAAATGAACGCATACTACAACATCCACTTTCATCAACGTGTGGTGCTTTTGTATTATACTTCATCTTAAAACGTTTACATGTATCTCGATTTGCATCTGTTATTCAAAACTTTTCATGTAACCCATCCTCTAATGAAAAAATGATTTGTAAGTTCTATCATGATTTGAAATAAAAACATCATGTTGGAAAAATTGTTTTTTATTTTACAATCCGCTGGGTACGTACATACTCAATGAGATAGTCTAGGATCATATTTGCTTGTACATGAGATTTTAGTCCAGTAATGATCACTTTACTATTATGAAAGATTGCCACATGCACAGGTAACCAACAACTAATGAGAGCTGCAGGAAAAAGTTCGGGTTCATAACACAAATTGTAACTGCTGGTACGAATCTTCAAAAATGATACACTTTCACTCAATTGAGTAGAGATCACCATATTGTCCACAGTCAGATTCGACATCACACACCTCTCCCTCTTCCATATCCGACGTAGTAGTCTTTGTAGCTCTAAGCGCATTGACTGCGCCGATGAATGAGAAAGGGCGCCGAGAATCTGTACAGTCCCATTTGGGAAGAGTTGAAGATTCCGTGAATTGTTCATCTTCACCACTAACATTTGAGGACGGCCCGGGTAATACTTGCTGTTTGGAAGCTGTTGGTGTAATGTTGTGAGATCGATTTTGTTGTAGAGTCTGAAGCGACGGAGAATGTTGACGATGGTGTAGCGATGGCGCTTTATGATGAAAGAATGAGTAAATTGAGCGATGTACCTTCCTTTTATACTTTTCCCAACTACCTTGATGAAATGTGAAGTTAGTATGAAGTTGGGAATGATAGAGTTGAATTCGCTGATTGTTGACGCGCAGCCAGATGCGATTTCCAATACGTGAATGTCTTTTCATATAGAAGTATTTCAAGTCCTTCATGATATGATGTAGAGATTGAAAATGACGATAAGATAAAGCAAACTCTCTTCTCACATTTCCAGTTGAATCTTTGAAATAGACGTTTCGATCATGATCCGTTTCAATACGTTGTAGGGAATCTAATTTCCAACTCATGATGTGTGGTAGTCATGTCTGATTAAGATTTGCATAGTAGGGCGATGAACTCACGACGAATAAATGTCATGATGGAGCGATGTATATATCTTCTATACTTCTCCCAATTGTATTTGCGAAATGAGAAACAGTTTGCGGAATGAGAATGGCAGATTTGAATTTCATTTCTGTAATGTTGAAGCCAAACTTGATCACCCAAGGAGATGAATCTTAATGTTTCAAAATATTCCAAATCCCTCATGATATCATTGAGGTTGACAAATTGTCGCCATGTTAATGTAATTCCTCTTGATGTATGACCATGAGAATTTTTGAAATGTACGTTTCCATCACGATCAACTCTGATATATTGTAGAGAGTCCAAAATCCAAGTCTTCATGATGTTATGCAAAGTTGCAGATCAGCAATATAAAAATGTCGTTTTATCATATTTTGCTTAGCAATGCGGCTACAAAGAGACTTACTAGTAATCGAGCCGCACTCTTTTCTACTCCCATTGATCATGCACAACAGCTAAATGGAAATTGGGAAGTGGGTGTCACTCAACTTGTTTATAGCAACTGTGTCTATACTTTTGATCATGAGGTGATGACTATTAATATGAGGCGTACAGCTGCTTATCAATGTGAAAAGGGGTGCCGAGTATACATTCCACAGTGGCCAAAGAAAGATCTCTTATCATGTAAAAAGTTTATATATGATTTCTTGAATAAAGCGAGTAAACATATTGTCCAATTTACTCCGCACAATGATGATTATAATTATGTACATCATGTAGTTGAGAAAGATTGGATTGTTGGTTTAAGTCCAAGTTTAAGAAATGATTTAGGTAACCTCGCTAGCGCCTTAACAAGCTATGATAATTTTAACGTTAATTACCACATAAGTGGTCATAAACAGTTAATATATCGAGAGGAAGCTTATTATGTAGATCTTATTCCAAGAAATGAGAAGACGTTGGTGAAGAAGATTGTGATTAAGCCAAGAAAGACAAACATGACTCCTGAAACATTATTGAAGAAATTTAATTATCTCCTTCGAGTTGATGGTAAACAAGTGGCAACATTGACTTATATCAAATCATCTAATCATATTGCAATAAGTAAATTAAATGATGATGATCTAGTATTAGTTTGTTCAAAAGATTTTCATCAGTTCTTACGACATCGTTCTGCAGCTGTTCATGGAAAATCTGATATGCAACATTTACCATGTGAAAGGTCAAATCAATTTGATACAGAATGGAGCGTATCTTTATACAGAAAGTGTGTAGAGCCTTTAGGTGGTATCTTACATGAAACAAGAGTGTTGATGCCTCGCATTATTACTTCGGTTAAATTGGTTGTAGATTATTTAAATGAAGTGATTAATGAGCAACATATTTCATTTTCTGAAAAAGAAGGTACTTTGTCTCTCACTATAAGTGGAAAAGGTATTGAACTAATTATGGATAAAACTCTAATGGACATTTTGGGTTTTGATCAAAATATCTTTAAAAGTGGTACTGTAACCAAAGCTAGCGCAGACATGTCGCTATCGCGTCGTATTAACTATTTTCAGATATATTCCAATATTGGTGAAGATGTACGTGTGGGAGATGTTGAAGCTCCATTGCTAGCAATGATACCATACCAGCCAAAAAGCTGCAGTATTTTATCTGAGCATACTTTCAAGAAAGTGCATTATACAAAGCTGAAATCAAACTACATCCCACAAATTGATATTGCCATTTATGACGATGCTGGTGCGTTGATTCCTTTTCATAAAGATGCTGTGACAAGTATCACACTCCATTTCCGAATGAAGAGTTAATGCAAACGTATGCTAATATATTTTTCTAATGTGAATAATATGGAAAGTGAAAATAAGGACTCGTTTCTAATCTACTTACCCAGTAATGCTTCTATGAATAAATTTCCCAAAAATAAACCATCAGACTATCGAGTAGAATTAAATCGCCCACTGCATTTAGAAGGTGAATGGGAGGTTGGCGTTTCTAGTATTTGCTATGATAGCAATATTCAGAATGTGAATGATTTGGAAGAAATGATATTGACTCCTCGCACCCATGATGGAATAACGATGAATAATGCATTTCAGTTCCCATACAATTTAACATCAGATGGAAAGTGGAACTATGAATGGATTCAGATAAAATCAGATTCTTATGAACCATTTGGGAATGAGAAAATTATTAAGGCATTCAATAGTGGTAATACTTCCATCATGAAGAATAAAAATCAGAAAGCTTATGAGTTTACTATCTATCATTGGAGTGGGAGACAGTTCCTTCGCTTTCATTCTTTTACTAAAGGTCTTACGCTGAGGTTGGATAATGAATTCTATCCACATCTTGGTTTTGGTCATGGACTACATCTAACATCAATTGCTACTGCAAATGTTAAAAAAGTTTATTCAAATCGAATCAACAAATTTCATTATAGATTTAAAATATTTGATGAAGATGTTGTAGAATGCGAAGAACGCATCATTTTGAAAAAGCGTGGTGTTCAACCTTTATCACTTATTGAGTTAGTAAAACGATGGAATGAGACTGTGGGTAAGAAGTATGGAGAGAAAATTATGGCGAACAAAAATAAGTTGGTTATTCAGAAATATAATGACAAACTTACAGTTTATTTCTCTCCAACCTTGCGTCATTTTGTAAGACATTATACACCTATTATTGGAAGCGGTGTGGTGTATGCTTCTCATGAATATCACACTAAAGCTGATTCAGTTAATGATGAATGGTGGGTGGACATCTATGGCGATCGCATCAAGAAAATTTACCAGTCTTATGAAGAATCTAAAGTTGCTATCAATATAATGCCGCGTCTATATCATACAGTTGAAAGCTTCATTCATGTAGTAAATCCTTATATACAACAGAAGTTGAAGCATGTGATGAAAAGTTAATATGATGTAAAGACACACCACATTTCGTTTTCAATTGAAAATCAACGCGTTGTTCTGAAACTGGGTGATGACATTCAATGTCAATTGAGTAAAAATTTGAAAAAACTCTTTGGTTTTTCAATGCTACAAACTGTGTTTGCTGCTGCGCATACGATTGGTATAGAAACACTTGATAAACATGAACAGCACCTTTACATTCAAAGTGATTTGATTCTACCTAATTCTGTTGGTGAGAAAAAAGAATACATTTTACGTGATTTCATTCATGATAAAGACGCTTCATATGGAATAGTCGAGAAGATGTTTGAATCTATTTTCTATCATCCCGTCGTCAAACAAACTATACCCTCTATTGCTATCAAAATTACAAATGGTCTACATGAGTGCATCCATGCCAAAGATAGTAAATCCCTCGTAACTTTAGTGTTTCGGAAAACAAAGTGAAGTCTTTATACAACATTTATTGAAATATGTACATGAATTTGAAGCAATAGACTTTATACAACATCCACTGAAAATATATACATGAGCGCACTTCAATAAACATTGCTATATACAAAAAGTCTTTTTACTTCGTGAAGGGTGGAAATATACAGGGATAGGAAAAATGTCTTTCAGTGGAAAAGTCATCACATGGGGAATGTACAGATGTGGACACATATTCACAAGGAAAAAACAATCTCATGCGATACATAAAACAACAATGTTTATCTACAGAAATCAACATCAAAATACTAAGTTAAGGATGATTATGCTAAGACGTCTCCTGAATGTGGTAGTGTGAGTTTAATTCTTTTGGGTGGTGGTATGTTTGTGTCAGGATGTCCATGTGGAAGAGATATGTTGTGTTCTAACCAGCACCTCTTATCCTCCCATGCTGAAAGCGCCCGTTTCCTAAAAGTATGAGTTTTGATCTCATGCGACTTAGATTTTAAGATTGTCATATTGACAAACGTTATATTTTTATTTCTATAGGCTTTCCTGAAATTTTTATGTTTCATGTTAGAGACCAATGATCTTGATATGCCTTTAGCACGCTTAATACTATCGTCACTATCCTTTAATTTCATACTGTACATTTTTGGACGGAGGAGAATCATTTCATCTATTTCCTTCCCTGCTGTCTCATCCTTAAAGCAGCCAAGTTTTGCCTTATTTTTGATGGAGTAGAGTGGGTGATCAGTAGGATAATTTGATGTATCAAAATATCTTTCTAAAGATTTTCCTACTTCATTGAAATTTAAATCTTTTTGAGTGGTAATACCTAAGAAGAAACTATCTGTATCACCACCCAACAAACGAACCCCTTTTACGAGAGGACATGGTTTTAGTATTTTATAAAAGAGTTGGTACATTTCAAGCTTAGAGTAATCTAGTACAGCTTGACCAATATAGATGGGCTTGCACAACTCAACTTCAGATTTTATAATTTTAACACCTACAAGGTCCTCATCGATAATGTCTCTATCGATGAATAGAGGTGATGAGACCAATTTCTTAAATTTTGTAACATCATTGACTAGTTTATAGTTTACACGTTTTCTAACATCCTCCATCGTCTTACCAAATAGACTATTATTCTTATACTTATAAAAATCTTTTTCAAAATTATTTTGGGCTAGTGCACGTTTCTGGCTGTTGCTATCAATATATGGTTTGAGGAAGGCTTTCTGTCTAAATTTAATAATGCGGTGAACTCTTTTTAAAATCATACCCATTTCTAAATAAAATTTTAAGATGCTAAAGTGGACTAGATAGTTTTCCTTATCATACTGGGTGAGTAAAAGTTTGCGACAAGGCTTATAGTCGGGTTGACCGCATGATTCTAAATCTTTATGAAATTGTTTCATAAAGTCGGAAAACATATCTTTGGTCACTTCACCTGATTCGGGTGCGAGTGGAAAATCTACGGTTTTATGTTTAATATTATTTGGATAGACTAGATCTATCTCAAAATAATATCCCCAATCACCTTCATCTGGAATTGCTAGTATGTTAGAAGGGTTGGAGAGATGCTGAATTTCACTATCATCTAACCAGCTAAACTCAGAGTGAGGGAGTGGTTTGGATAATGAACTACCATACAAATTATTTTGGTCATAATACTTAAGATGGGTATGATCATTACCTACTGTTTCAGATTTTAACCTATGTTTATTTACAAATGTGAGACCACCGCGAATTCCTCGCTCAAATAAATTATACATCTCTGGATCTTGTAAGAGATGAATGGTCTCACCAGTCATTTTAAAAGCAGACTTAAATGACATGGCTGGTAGACTGACAAAGTGGACGGGATCTGACTTATCTTCTTCTAATGCCACTCGTCGAAACTCCTGAAATACATCAGCCAGCAAAAATGCATCTAACTTAAGGTAGGCAATCATATATTCACCAAATGTATGGCAGTCAAATTTTATCCATGCATCTTGTGCATGATCATAATCTTCGGTCTTACATTCTGCACCGCTCAAATCATTTTTAAAAATATCTATGGGCGGAAGAGAAGTCTCGCCGAGTTTACTAATTGCATCAAAATATGCATATGGAAAGACTCCTTTCCGTGTGATGACTTCATCGGTTAGATTTGGATATTGTTTCTTAAGATTTTGTGTTAGTGGAAGAGACTTCAGATTTTGTACGAGAGAGGCCAGTGATGCAGTCATAAATTGGTAGGAATCTAAAAATTTTATATCAAAATAGACCGTCTTATTTTCTTTAGTTTTATCGACAGGCACTTTTGCTGTCATGGCCATAAACTTCTCTCTCGTTTGTGCTATTACATCAAGCTTCCACTCTTTCATTTGACCTAAACCTCCTTTTATTATCATATGGCTGTCGCAGCCCTTGAAATTATGGAAAATGACGGGTAATGTACGCCGTTTCATCCTAAATGAAAAATTGCATTTTGAACATAGTGCGTTTCTAAATTTACCAGTGATGTGATCATGGTCGCGCACTTTCTTAATCTTATCATCATCAAATGTTTTCCTACATTTGGGGCAAACGTTGCAGCTATCAAATTTTGCTTGATCATCTGCTGTCATATGCAATGATCTGCGATAGAGTTCACCATCATACTTTTGCTGAAATTTTACAGCCTGTTCGAGGAATTGTAGGAATTGGTAAATACAATCCTCACCTTGCCAGATGTGCATTTTATTTTTTCTATTTTGGAAATGGTCATGCCATACTTCATAGCAGGAAATGGCTGCTGGTCGATGGATGTTATCATCGATATAACATTCGATGTCAGCATAGATGACACGAAGAGGACTTAGTTCATCGCCATTCTCTCTATATGAAAACTCCTTATCTTTGGGCATGCGTTCCATTTGCAGTTTACCTCGCTTACACCACTCATAATGAGTTTCAAATTTGTTTTTACTCCTAAAGTTCCGAATGCATCTGTCACAGTAATAAATCTCTGATGAGGTAGAATTTCTTAAGTGGTGGTATAAGCGAGAAATTTTGGGAATGCCGCAGTAGTGCCATTCCTCACTATCATCCTGTCTTACTAACAAAAGGTTGACAACGTGCTCATAACAACTCGAACGCGAGTTGTAGCGGACACCCTTCAATCCCTTTTCCCAAACATGGAGAACTATTTTGATGTTGTTCAATTTTTCAAATTTTTCTATATCTTTAATTTTCATATCTTCACTATTGCAGTCATCAAACTTTAATTCATTCTCCCACTGTTGATACTTACTCTGACGGTATCGGCTATTCTGTACATCATTATAGTGGAGAATGGAGAGGACGGCATACTTAAAACATTGCGATTCGCAATCTACAGAAATGACTGCTTTATTTCTTAAATTTTTCGGAAGTTTAAAGGAGCCTCGTCCAGAGTAGTTTTCTAATAAAGTGATTTTAAATAAGGCGGACTCAATACCATCAAAAACGAGACCGCTATCGCGCTCGTTGAATTTATCTATGTTTAATTTTAATCCTTGGATATGAAAATTTATCCAAGACTCATAGTCTACAACTTCGGTTGCAGGAGAGGAGGGTATGTGAAACTCCAACCTCTCTACTATTTGACCAGTATGGTGGTCGATTTTTACATATTTTATTTTACGATAGATGAGCGCCTTCATCCTAAAATTGTCTAAATTGTTGAAGAGCGCTTCTATCAATGATGAATTTTGATGAAACCATTCCTCAAAGTTAGCAATGGTTTCTGAGGAGTCCATCTGGTAGTTCCTCACTAAATTATTTATGGACACTTCAGTGAGTCGGATAGAGGAGGTGCTGTTAGTATAACTATCGTCACTGTGTGTATGTTGAAGTCTGTGCGAAGATAGTTCAAAACGTGTCTCGAAAGACTGAGCGCACAAGTCGCAAGAAAAGGAGACGACGTTAACAGAATCATCCCCACCTTCGGAGTTTGATGCCGGCTTAGGTCGACAAACACCTCGCTTGATGTGTCGGGTGAGATCCCGCTTCCTCGTGAAGATGTGTCCACAGTCAGCACATTCCCGATCGTTGCATTCCCGCGACAATGTTGACATGGAGTCGCTGTTGTTATCCGACTCGCTCGAGATGAGACTGGTATCACCTGAAAGAGAAATCATTCTATCATCTCTGTTCAAGTCTCAGTGTATTGTTACAACCTACCTTGACTCAATAACTCTAAACTTTCCTCGAGAAGGGAGGGCGTTGGTGATGAAGTTGATGCCTGAAATTGAGGAAGATGCTATTAGCCACACGTTTGAGGGAGATGAGAGAGGAAATTTTCAACTTACCATTTCAACGAAATCAAGTTTAAGGTTGATACTTCAGTCAAATAATACGTCTCAAATTTGGAATTCACTAGAGAGCAGTTCACTTGTACGCCTCAAATACAGAATTCGCTAGACAACAGTTCACTTATGCGTCTCAAAGACAGAGTGAAATGATACGGATGTCACTTTGCATATATACTTTCATATTCATCATTCATTGGCTGTTCATTCTGATTGGTTGCTTGTTGATACTTAAGAATTAGAAAACATTTCAAAGTCATTATTCACAGTCAACATGACAAGCCCTCCGACAACACCAAACACAAAATTCTCTTCTCCATGCTCAACACCAAAGGCGCTCGTTGCACCAAACGCTCCAACGAAGGGGAAGGTAGAGAAGGTGTACCGACTGGACAATATCAGAAAGTTATCATTACCAGCGGATGAGGAAGAGGAGAGTGTATGTGAGAAGGAGTGTCCCGACTTAACAGGCGTGAGGTGGAAGTATCTCCAGTACGATACTGACGATGTGATGGAGATCACCAGCACGAAATTCCTCCACCAATTATGGGAGTGGTACACCCCTAACTCCCAGCCACGAACTATGGAGGAGTGGGAGTATATTGACAAAGTGAGGCTCGCAGTGGAAGAACGATTAAAGCAACTGAACTGTTTTTGTTATCTATGTGAAGCCAGACTCTGGGACGATATTGACGATGAAGACCTTTTGAAATACATGCCATAATAAATTTTTATTTCATATTATCTTTGCTTTCATACTGACGTACTTGAATGGGGCTTCAGTGGATGATTTAACCATGTATACATTTTCATTTGGAAATAGTAGCACGCTTAGTCTAACTTGTAAATCTTAAAACATTTCATATGGACGATGATGATAGATGAAATAGTGTCAAATAAAATTAAGATAGCTTACACTTCTGATACAGGGATAGCAATCGACTGCGATCCATGTGTAAAGAGCTTGTTAGACTACGGATGGGCTTAAGTGGATGATTTAACCATGTATACTTTTTCATTTGGAAATAGTAGCACGCTTAGTCTAACTTGTAAATCTTAAAACATTTCATATGGACGATGATGATAGATGAAATAGTGTCAAATAAAATTAAGATAGCTTACACTTCTGATACAGGGATAGCAATCGACTGCGATCCATGTGTAAAGAGCTTGTTTATACTACGGATGGGCTTAAGTGGATGATTTAACCATGTATACTTTTTCATTTGGAAATAGTAGCACGCTTAGTCTAACTTGTAAATCTTAAAACATTTCATATGGACGATGATGATAGATGAAATAGTGTAAAATAAAATTAAGATAGCTTACACTTCTGATACAGGGATAGCAATCGACTGCGATCCATGTGTAAAGAGCTTGTTAGACTACGGAAGAGAGAAGTGTGTTATGTTGCGTGTGGCGCGTGAGTGTCCTCCAATTTCATTCCATTCATCATTTTTCTTCCCCTCTGCATTCCATATCCGAGGATATGTGGCGGGCTTGGGACCGCTTTAGCTGCATTAGAAGGTTGGCCCTTAAAAGAGCCCATGGGTCGTTCTCCGTCCACCGACACTACTACTGCAAACACTCTGAAAGAAAAATAATAGGAGATTAGATGAGCTACAAAAATGATTATGTTGAATAGACTTACTGGGAACCTTCTTTCTAACTTTTCTGACGACGAAGTCATCAAGCTCTCCATTGATGTTCATCGTCATGTGGAGGCAGCGAACTCCATCCCCCTCATAACACAACTGTGTTTCATTTAAGTCGCTGGAGATTGTAGGGGCATCACATGCGTTATTCTCAAAGAGGGGAAGATGAACCTCATATACTCTCCTTTTTCGACACTTCAAACGCTCATGCAGTCGCTCCACTTCACCCGTCAACCTCTTATTAATAACCTTCACCTCCTCCGTCTCCTTCACCACGCTTCGCATCCGCTCTATCTCTTCATCCTTCCTCGACACACTCGCCTGCAAACTCTCCACCAAACCTGCCTTCCTAATCAACTCTCTCCTTTCCGCCATCCATTCCTTCTCCTTCTTTCTCAAGCTCTCCAACTCTTCCCTCGTTGCCCTATACCCCTCAACCTTCACCATCAGCTCTTCATTCTCCTTCAAAACTTTTCTATTATTACTTTCCAAAGCCATCACACGATCCTTCATTCTCACAAATACCTCCGTATCATACGCCTCTTGCTGCCGTGGCGATGACGCTGCCATCGGCTTAGCCACTTCCTCCCCCTCCCACTCTTCCTTCAAATCCGCTATATCCCCAAACAAATGTTCCATCACCGCATCCAAATCAACATCATCCTTCTTCTTCATTTTCGCTCTCAACTCAACTTCCTCACTCGAACTCCCATCACTCGAAATCACATCACTCGCATTCCTCACCACTTTCTCCCCAATCACGTCCTGAATCGTTGCCACCGCCTTTCTCACCTCTTCCCTTTCCAACAACTCTCCCTCAAACCATGCCTTGAACCCCTTCTCTCCGATGTTCCCACTCTCACACTGCAAATGCGCCTTCATAAATTCCTTCTCATCCCCCATCACAGATTTCCGACAAGACACACACAACCTCAACATCACTTTCCTCTCATGGCCCATCGTCCCCTCTTTTTCTTTTAAATGCTTCTTCAGTTCACTACCTCTGGCAATCTTGCCACAACTACACTTGCCAACCAACATCTTTGCGTTATTCGGTTTTGTCATGATAATTCTGTAAAGATAGAGTAAAATTTGATAGCAAGTGCTTATAGGATACTACTTGCTGATATGCATTGAAAGACTAAGTCACCAAACATTTGATAGCAAGTCAGCAACCGTTTGGGTGTTAAGCTCTTGAATCCGTTACAGGCATTACTCAGAGGGGATCTTATCCCAGCTCCAAGGCCTCGACCCACAAATCCAACCTCGATCGGACAGAGCGTGCGTCATATCACTGTGTTGGTATCCGGGCCCCAGTTTTGACATGAAAACCGGTGGAGTTATTTACAAGAGGAAACGACCCAAGTCACAGAGACTCATAAACGACTGCTTTTTATTCAAAAACTTTAATTATTATCATTAAATATGAATTTAAATTTTTCAGTATTTTAGTACTACTCATAAAACGTTTATAAGTAGTTTGTCACCTTCAGCATAGCAAACGCTGTCGAATGTTTTTTGAATCAAGTCTAAAGGACTTGTAGAAGCAAAGTTATAGCCGTTTGAAGATTTCGGCCTACTATCATCAAATGGTCAGTCATGCTATACTGACTAACCTATAAGTCTGACACCTTAGCTGATATCAGCAATGTAAAGTCAGAAGTCCGATATCGGACCTCAAGAGAAACGACTTACCTGTAGTCAGTTTCTCAACTTAGTGAAATTCCTCTCCCGATCCCGTTCTTATATACCCTGTGAATATGCAATCGATAAGAGGGGGGGGAGGTCAGTGAAATTTGATGAAAAATGTTTTGGTGACGGTCCCAGGTCGAAATTCCACACTTTGGAAAATTTTCAAAATTTTACCCATACAAAGTCACTCTGACACTTAGGATTTTTTCAGGTGAGCGAGCTCCGACCTAAAATCTTGTAACCGTTGTAACTTTTGAACGAAGACAGATAGGAACAAGCCGATTCTTTCACTGAATTTGTCTCACTCTTAGCTTTCAAACGAGCTATGGCACGACTAAATCCGTCCACTGGAAGCCAAAATCGAAGCTAGCTGTCCAGAGGGGGGGGGACGTCAGCGAAAACTTTTCTCTCCGATGGCGTTCAAATTCACCATACCGATGCAGAATTTCACGCTGAATCCGAATCCGGCCTCCGTTTTCTCATCTGATGCTTCGTTTGGGCGCTACACACCAAAACGTCCCAAATTCTAACTCTGTCGTTTTTTCGAAAAATGTTGAAAATTTTTTCTCGCCGATTGCCTTGAAACTCACCATACAGATAGAGAATTTCACGCTGATTCCAAATCTGAAATCCGTTTTCCAATCCGATGCTTCGTTTTGAAGCTAGAGCCCAAAACGTCCCAAATTCTAACTCTGTCGTTTTTCGCCAATGTCCCAAAATCTTAAATGGCGTCTCACATCTCAACGAAGACAGATAGGAACAAGCCGATTCTTTCAGTGAATTTGTCTCACTCTTAGCTTTCAAACGAGCTATGGCACGACTAAATCCGTCCACTGGAAGTCAAGATTGAAGCTAGCTGTCCAGAGGGGGGGGGACGTCAGCGAAAATTTTTCTCTCCGATTGACTTGAAACTCACCCTACCGATGCAGAATTTCACGCTGAATCCGAATCTGGCCTCCGTTTTCACATCCGAGCACTCCTTCCACTCGAAACAACCCATTTTACAACCCAACATTCAGCAGATTGCACGAAAAACATCACACACTATAGCCTCAAGACAAAACCTGGCGGTCGCCCAAGACCACCACGACACTCTGTCGTTCCAGAGGGGGGGAGTCAGACACGAAGCACCACGGCGGCCGACCACGACACTCTGCCGTTCCAGAGGGGGGGGGCGCCGGTCGGGTGTTCGCCGTTTTCTTACTACTTCCATTCCATTTCACCTGTTGGTAATTCTTGTATCATGCAAGAAGAATATAAGCTATTAAAATCATAATATAACAAATAGTTTTCTCGCATGAATTCATCAACTACTGCTTGACTCTGTTCATTTGATATAAGTCCTTCTATATTTTGATTATCAATTTTATAAATTGATCTTTTTCTTCTGGATTTAAAATTTTTAAATGACCGTAATCATCAGGATTTATTTTCTTATTATAACATTTAACATATCTATTACCTAGAACAGATGAAACACCACCTCTAATTCCAGATTCCAAAAATAATAATTTATCATAAGAACTTTCTTTATAATATTTAAGTTTAACATTTGTATGCTTTAATCCTGCCAACCATGTTAAACCTGGTGTACTATATGTATAACATGGATCTATTCCATAATATTCTATACACATATCACGAAAGTTTTCAAAAAGATCAGCAAGGATTAACACATCTATCTGAAGATATTTCATTGTATAATCATACATTGTTCTACAATTTAACTCTTTCCAATTTTTTTCAGCTTCTGCATAATCTTCTTCAGATAGTTGTGATTGTTTTAATGTTGATTTAAATTTGCCACGTGAAGAAAGTTGATGTTCTTGCATTATTTCATTTATTCTATCTATATCTCCAGTTAAATATTCGTAGGGAAAAATACCTTTTAAAGGTTTTAAATTATATTTATTTAATATTTTACATTGTTCAGGTTTCAAAGTTTTTCCCATGAACTCTAATGAATAAGGATTAAAAAATCTAAATGCATCTAATATTTTAATACAACCAAATTGCATTGAAAAATATTCTTCTTCTGTTTTACATAGTACGTTTGTTCTTAGTTGTTGTAATTTTTCAGATGAGAATAGATCTTTCATTATTAAATGGAAATCATATTTAGAACCATTGTAGAAATATAAAGGTACAAAGTTATATCTAAATTTATTAGCATTAAGATTACAAGAATTATGTGCTGCACCTCTTTATAATCCATTTAGATGATCATGATCTTTTACTTTATAAGTTGTAAATTCTTTTCCACAGTAATAACAATTTTTTTCATTATCAAATTGTACTAATTGGTCATACGTTAATGGAAGCATTTTGGTTTATTTGTTTTAAGCAATTGTGAAAAATATTTTTGTAATTCTTCTATTTTCTTTGTAAACATTTCTGAACTATCTTCACCATAGTATTGATAATATTCTGATTTAAATAATTCAGGATAATTTGAATGAATGTACATTCCCCAACATAATGGTTTTTGTTCAAGCAAATGCTTACCAGAACTTTGTGTCATGTTAACATTATATGCTTCAAAATCACAATATGCAGGGTGAACATAAAAGAATACCCCAACTTTAAAAATTTATTGTGACAAGACTAAGCAACGCACGAGATTCGGTGAGGTGTCATTTGTAAGACGACGTTCTGAAGTTTTTTTTACATCTTTGTTCATCTTTGTCCTACCAGAGCTAAGGTAAAATTTACTTTTCTCAAACCACAGTCGGCCATCGATTAACATAATCGTCTTTCTTGAGTTTAATTTTAGATCGTGTGGGACTCCTACACCGGTACGCATGTTGCATTAAGTAATATCTATATTCATCCCTCTGGGATTCCCATGAATTGATGCGTGTCAGTTAGTTACCAATCGCGATCGAATGACTCGTCTCTTGACTTAAAACTTTCTACGAGACCCATAAGTAGGGTTTACAATCTCGAGCCGTTATCTCAATCCCGGGATTTCCGAGACTGGCTAATCGCAATCCCGGGATCCCGGGATCTCGATCGAGATTTATATATACTGTATATGTTTTTAATCATTAAGTGTCAAGAAATATTTCAAAAGACGATACGTGCTTGTAAAATGTATATCTTTCAACGTGAACTAGACAAACATCTACAGTAGGTAAAACTAGTCAAGCCGTAAAAAATATTGGCGAAGTAAGGTAAGACCGGGTAAGACACTGAATTGTGTTATCACTCATTCTCGACCGTAATTTCGTTAAGAACAAACCGGCCGCCGAGAATGCCCTTTCGGATTCTACCGATGTTGGAGGCATCGATTCCAGCACTTGTTTCATTCACTTGCTTGTGAGCGTATATTCACTTAGAGAACAAATGCATTTTTTGACATAACTTCTGAACCACTGGGTCGATTTTGATGAACGAAACGTTGCCTTCATCACAACAACAAGATGTATACAACTGCAATGTCATTTTGTCGATAACTGATGATTTTTTTCAAATTGTCTTTCACCGTCAATTAATCACCGAGACACAATTCGTTGTCGATGTGTGAAAACCAACACAGCGCAGCTGCAGTAGCAGTCCGGTGACCTGTCAATAGAGCGAATTCGGGAGACTCACTGGGTTGGATGACGGTTTCTTCGACGGTTTTTCCCTCAAAGACCGCAAACCGCAAACCTAGCTCTGTCTGAACGAGCCTTGAACGGGCCTTTAGTCGTTATTTTAAATCGTTGTGATTTGTCTTTCAGCTATCAATTTACGAAGTATTTTCAGTTTACAGAAGCAATACTAGTAGCAGTGTCACAACACTGTTTATTAAGCGTCTGAACGGTTTGTGCCACGGCATTGATTTAGCCCAGATTTCGCGCTGCTCCTCGGCACTAATGTCACGATACTAGTGTCATCGTGTGAACGAGGCTTGAAAGTCCACGAAAGTCAACTCGTCGTGCCAGCCTTGAACTGCAAAAGCCTCAATCTACTGTGTGGAAGGTTTTGCGAAAGGATTTGAATATGAAACCTTACAAATTACAGCACCTACAAGCTTTAACAAGTGGTGATACAGAACAGAGAGTGGAGTTTTGCAATTTCATCTTCGAACAGACTGAGTTGGATGTCTCTTTCATTTCGAAGCTCGTATTCTCAGATGAAGCTATATTCCACGTGACAGGGAAGGTGAACAAGCACAACGTACGTATATGGTCAACTGAGAATCCTCACGAATCTGTGGAACTTGTACGAGACTCGCCGAAAGTTAACGTGTTCTGTGCTATCTTGCAATCTACGGTTTTTGGTCCTTTCTTTTTTGAAGACTCTACTGTAACAGGTACCTCGTACTTTGAGATGCTTGTTCATTGGTTGATGCCTCAATTAGAGGAACATGCTGGAAACTTTATTTTTCAGCAAGATGGGGCACCGCCTCACTGGCATCTATCAGTCCGACAGTACTTGAATGATCATTATCCTCAACGCTGGATTGGACGTCATTCATCTGCCCTTCATCGTTGGCCACCGCGAAGCCCAGACTTGTCACCTTGTGATTTTTTTCTTTGGGGGTATATTAAGAATTCTGTGTATGTACCACCACTCCCGACAAATTTAGAAGAACTGAAATCTCGAATCACAGCATCCATCCGATCTGTGACATCGGAAATGTTGCAAAACGTCTGGCGTGAGTTTGATTATCGAATGGACGTTGTTCGTGCTGCTGAGGGCGGCCATATTGAGCATTTATGATGTTTATATAGGGCCTATGATACAAATGATTAGTATCGTAAAATCGTCTTTTATTTAATTAAATACTTGATGGAAATAAGGTAGACTTGCACTTAAAAAGTTACAACAGAGTTGTCGGTAAAATGAATAATAAATATCATGCATTTTTAGCCAAAAATTAATGATCAAAATTTTGTTGAAAACGTAAGAAATTAAGTCATTGCTTTGGTAGTAAAAAAAACTTCAGAACGTCGTCTTTCATATGACACCTCACCGAACCTCGTGCGTTGCTTAGTCTTGTCACAATAAATTTTTAAAGTTGGGGTATTCTTTTATGTTCACCCTGTATAATAAAGGGTACTTTATTTTTGTAATACCATTTATTATATACTAAATAATCTTCTTTAGTAAGAGTATTATTAACTGCTTCATTTTGCTGACAATTCTCCAAATGTCTACTCATTTCTTCTATACTTCTAAAGCTCGTCATACATTGGAGACAGGGAAAATTAGCATTATCTGAAGTTTTTGTAAATATAGAAATATCTTTAAACAATATGTAATGACCTTGATGATATAGTATATTCACTTGTGCTGGTTGCATTAACTGCTGCTTTAACAATTTTAATTTTTGTTGATATTCCTGTTGTAATATTTCTAACTGTTCTTGATATTGTTCTTGATATTTTTTTTGAAATTGTTCTTCATATTGTTTTCGACATTGTTCTTCATATTGTTCATAATATTCCTTGCGTAACATATTTATACCCATATGATATTCTTGTAAATTTTTTTGTTGACAATGTTCTTTATATTGTTGTAGATTTATTGGATGACATTCTAGTTCATTAAATTGAGAATTACATTGTTGGTAGACTATGTATGATAATTTTAAATATTCTTTATCTTCAAGATTCAATTCTTTTTCAATATATTTGTGAAATAATATAGTTTCTTCTTGTTGATATTCTTGTACATATTGATTATGTAACATTTGTAACTCTTGTTGATATTCTGGTTGATGTTGTTTTTTATATAGTTGCGGTAACATCTCTAACTTATGTATATATTCTGACAATAGAGACGAACGCTCGGTTTCGTACTCATAGGGAAATCCACATCCTTTATAATTATTATGATTAATCATTATTGGTGATAATGTTTTTATAATTTCATATTTTTCAGTACATATTACATTTCCTTTGTAAATAATATTATGATGCATGTAATTTCCTCTTTCATTGTATACTATTTCTGTTTGGCATAAATTTTTGTTATTCAAATAAAATTCTTTTAAGTTGTTATAAACAATGTTATTAACTTCAATATCTCCGGGATATAAGGGATTAACATCACCAATAGAAACATACTTCACATTTAATTCAAAAACATTTACTTCTATTAAATTTTTATTCTTTTTATGAAACTTCATTAATTTATTATAATTATACAGACCTTCATCTAAGTCATCAGAGAGATCAAGTTCATTTATATATTCTTCTTTATTATAATGACTTAGTCTTTCTTTGTGATATTTTGCAGGATGTAAATGTGCTATAACACTCCACAGAAAACAATATTCATCTTCATTCTGTATGTTGATTATCTGTGGAGAACTGAAAGGAAGGGGTATGTAACTACCACCAGTATTATTTTTATATTTGTAAATTACTATTTTCTTAGATAGTATTACAATAAATCTCCAACCAGATTCACGCAACTGAGCTTCAGTTATAGCATCTTTTAATTTATTTATCATTGTTTCAAATATGGGTTGTATATCATTTACATTATGAATTTCTTGTGTCTGTGTGAAATGTCCTTGTATTATTTCTTCATTCATTCCATCGGATACAGTTTTTGTATAAAGTGCTTCTACATTCATATAACATTTGAAAGATTTCTTAAATATATTATAGAAGTTTGTTAATACATCATAAAAAGTTTCATCGGTTTCATTATGTTCAACAGACTCATCAAATAAATATTTTATATCTGTTGCAGCTTCGTCGGTTTTGTCAGTTTCATTTAATAAATATCTTTTATCTGTTTCGGGCGAAGTACTAGAACCTTCGATTTCCCCAAAAAAATCTTCACTATTAAAAACTTTTTTATATTCCGAATGTGAATAATCATCAAATATTTTTTAACTTTCATATCAGTAGGTAATGTTTCTAGATAGTTTTTGTAATTATTTAATTTTAATATATTTCCTTCATCAGATCGATCTACATTTTGTAAATGCATTTTACTTTTTAAATGAGATTGATAACTTCTTTTTGTTTGTAACTGTCTTTTACATAAGACACAATAAAACTTGGTATTTTCCATTATTTGTTTTTTAAAGAAAAAATTTGTGTTTTAATTTTAGATATAGACATTCTAATATCAAAGTCTTGAGAGTTATTATATATTTCACGTTCAGTATCTATTAATATATTCAAATCTTTATCATATACTTGCATTTGCTCAATTATAGATTAGGAGAAAGTGTTTTCTGTCGAGGAAATTTTTTCTTCAATATAATTTTTTGACAACCTCTACACTTAACTTTTTCTTTTAAACAATCCTTACACTGATATTTACTATCATAAAACTCTGTCTTAGGATTCCTGATAAAAATAATAATACTGAAGAAAAAAGATTTTCTGGTCAAATAAAAATTCTTAAACGTCAAGCACCTGATGAATATGGTATTATGTTACCTTACGACGGAGAAAATATGCAAGGCGAAATATTTGAAACAATCGTCAGTGAGAGTAATTTAAGTGATAATGATGACACGTGGGAATAATAGTTTTTTTATTACATCATAAAATTTCATTACATATGAAAATTTTATTACATCTAAAAATTTATTACATCTAAAAACTTATTTATAGAATATTTTGTCTCTAATCGTTTTTTGCAATTTCTAACAGTTCAAAATCAAATTTTTTAATATTATTAATTTCCTTAAAATAAGGGATAGTATCTTTATATTCCCCGAAATTTAAATATAAGAAATGAATAACCGCTTTATCATGATGTGAAATACAATAATAGACTTCTTTATTTGAATCAGTATAAATTTCTTTTGTAACATTATTTTCATGTCTAGAATAATAATTTGGAAGATAATGAAATATTTCACGCATAATATCACGTTCTTTAGTTATTTTATTTTCTTTATCATATAAAGTCTTATTAAAAGATAATTTAAATTCATTTTCACTAACTATTGATTCTTCATCAACATCATAAATTACACTTTTTGGTAGGATACCATTCCCTGATAGGAATATTTAATTCCAAATTATATTTATTATCTGATAATAATATAATAGAGAAAAACATTGGTCTTTGATCTCTATTGGAAAATTTAATAACACCACCATCATCTGAATCATTTTTAGTTGTTATCAAAGATGATAAAATTCTAAATTGATTAGATGTAAATCCTAATTTAAATTTTGTAGACCCAACACATAGTTGTCTAATAGTATCTTCAACTATTCCATTATTATTATTTTCAATTGTAAGAAAAGGAAATTTAGACAAATTTTGATTATGTGTGGTATCAATATCATGTTGAGATATGTATTTTTCTTCACTTAAATTTTTATAATTACTAGTATTTTTATTGTTTATTTGTTTTAGTGTATTAGAATCATTATTATCATTAGAATCATTATTATCAGATTCTTTGAAATTATTATGATGATCATCAGTATTATTATCAATTGCATAAGGTGTTGTCCACATATAAATTTTCTCTTGTTGTGCTAAACCATTTATATATGATTTTAATAAATTAATGTTTAAATTAGAATAGAATCCAACATCATTATCATATCTTTGGGGCATTTCTGCCATTTCTCTTTTATAAACAGAATCTCTATAATATACTTGACATAATAATTCATCATTATGTTTTTTACTTTCAATATGAATATTATGTTGATTTAATTCGTCTACAAATAATCTAATTTTAGATTTTGAGAAAGATTGATAAAGATTGATTGAGAAAGATGATAACCATATTTTCTTTATTCAGTTCTACATATGCCACATCATTATATTCACTTACAATATCCATAAATTTTATAAATGGATCACCTGGAAATATACAATAATTTGTTTCAATAGAAGGTAAACCTTTAGTCTGTTCCTTAAATATTTCAGCTTGTAATTCAAACAAAAGATTAACATCTATACATGGATTATTATTATTATTATCAAAACATTTATTTTCAAATCCCGATGATCTCGTCGAATAAGAAGAACAGGATGATACGGGCGAATATAATTTTTCTAAATTTGCTTTTTCCATTTTTTTCTTCAATATATTTTTTTGACAACCTAAACACATTACTTTTGCTTTTAAACAATCCGCACACTGATATTTACTATCATAGAACTCTGATTTAGGATTCATAATTTGGCACATTTGACTCATTTCCATTTTTTTATTTTTACTAGAAAAAAAATATTTTTTTATTGTTTAAAAAATGATGTTACCAAATGTTGGTGGAGGTGCATATATCCCGAATAATCGTGAATCAGAAATAGAAATAGAAAATTATATCATGAAAACTGGAGACGTTTTATCTGGTCCATTGCATCTTCCTATTCTTACGCAACAAAATACAGAGTTAACGAATAAACAATATGTTGATACACAAATCAATGACTTAAAAGAAAAATATATAAACGATGTTTTGGTTCCACTGATGAATGAATTAAAGTTGCTAAAACTTAATGACAAATCATTAAATGAAAAATTATTAAAACTTGATAAAAAGGATAGAGAGCTAGAAGTAAATATTGCAAAACTTTTTAAAAAAATTTCAGAACAATCAAAAATTTCAATGTTACTTTCTATTAAGTTAAAATCTGCAGTCATTAAAAATAAACATCAGATACAACTATTGAAAGAACAATTAGAAAATGAATTAGAAAAACTTCCTAAAAAATTTTTTAAAAATTTAAATAAGTTACAAGCTACATTACAAAAAAGTGTCGATGAATTAAGTTCTAAAATTACTGAACAAATGAAAAAGATGAATAGAATAATAAATGAAGTAAACTCACTAAATCAAAAAGTTGATAAAATAAAAACTCTTAAAATCAATTTAGAAAAAGAATTAAAGAAAAATTATAAAGGAAATAAAGAACAGTTAGATGCTATTAAAAATCAGTTAGATGTTCTTAAAGTTCAATTGAATGCACTTAAAACGGCGTTGAGGATGAATCAGCAGAAAATACAAGTTAATAGAAAAGAAATTAATATACATCACACGCTGCTTGACGCAATAGATAAAGTGCAACAGAAAATTAATAAAGTTATCACGCGGTTGTTGTCCATTCACAAACGTAAATCTTAATCACACACGTAAATCTTAACGTAAATATTTTTCCCAAAAGTCAAATTTAATCCTAAAAAATGCCTATAATTTATAAACACAATCTTAAAAATTTTGCTTCAAATAAAAAATTGCCCATGAACCATCTATGAAATCTGTTAACCATTATAACAATGTAGAAACTATTCAAAAAGAAGGAGCTGGTATATTTTCTGGCATCAGTGATAATATAGGAAATATCGTTAGTGTTATTAAAATAATAAATATTTAATTACATCTGCCGCAAAAGGAGCAGCTGCTATAGGTAGTGGAGCTAGTGCAATATCAAATGCTGTTAAGTCTCAAAACGAATTAAAACAACTAGAAACTATTCGTAAACTTAAGAATGATTCGGAAGAACTAAAAAAATTTAAAAAACTCTCAGAGGAAACAAAAAACAAAATTGCTAACATACCAGCTGATAGTAAACATGAGAAGAAATCAATTGAAGAAGCAAGAGTTAATGGTTTAATAAAATTCGAAAATATATTCTAAAAAGGAATCCTAAGAAAAAACAAAGAAGTCAAATTATTTTTTATAAAAATGTCTTCCCTGATTGAAAATAAATTTAGATTAGACGATCCTCCGTTCGTCAGTTACAATCAAAAAAAGAATGACTATGTAAGAATTGCTATGAATCCCGGATCTTCTAGTAGAGTAAATACTGGAGGATATTTAATCTTTGAAGTTGATAATCAACAAAGTCATTTACATTTCGATGATAGCAATAGAAAAAACCTCTCCCGAGTGAAAATTACTGCCGATGTATGACTGTATAAAATTCAATAAAATATAATTGTGCCTACGTTTCGCGTCCAGACGCTTAGTCGTGGCAGAACTAGCACATATAATGAAAGAGTGATTTACAAAACTCTAATTCTCGTTGCAACAGTATTTGGGTTTGCAAGGTAGTTCACCAAAAATATACAAAAGAGCTAGCCTCTGGTAACACTTTAAAAAAAGACAGTTGGCTTCCGAATTCAGTAAAAACCAATTTCCTAAATCAAAAATTCAAAGACCTTGAATTAAGGAACGGCAATCTTCTACCGAATGAGTGCCAGTGTAATTCAATAAGTAAGTGCGAAGACAATTTATTGCGTAACGGTTACTCTCAACAAGACATAAAAATGGCTCAGAAAAATCAAATAAAAAAGAAATACAAAAAAGATGGAAAATCCAATAAGTGTGCTCCAAAACTTCCTTTTATTGGTGATAGTCTTATAAGAAAAATAAACTACAGTATTCGCAAGTACAAATTAGATATCAATTTTGTTAGTACCGGTAATAAAAAGCTCCGTAATGTGTTCAGTCATAGACCGATCTATAAGCACAATAATTGTGACCTATGTGACAAATTGCCTTCTTATTATGTCTGTGATGTGACTTGTGTAATTTATCAATTCACTTGCAAATTTTGTGATGGCCAATATATCGGAAAAACTGCTCGTCCATTTCATTTAAGATATAACGAACACAAAAACAGTATTAAATATAAAAACAATTCAAGCGCTTTAAGCGATCATAGAAATATTTGTAGCAATGTTAATAGCATTGACGATTCTAATGTAGAAATTTTAAAGCGTGTGCGTGATTCGGTTGAAGCAAGTTTGGTGGAAGCTCGTTTAATTAATTACCATCAACCTTTGATGAACAGGCGTCACGAGACTGTTGCAACGAGAATTAGAGTTTTGTAAATCACTCTTTCATTATCTGTGCTAGTTCTGCCACGACTAAGCGTCTGGACGCGAAACGTAGGCACAATTATATTTTATTGAATTTTATACAGTCATACATCGGCAGTAATTTTCACTCGGGAGAGGTTTTTTCTATTGCTATCATCGGAATCATGGTCCTCCCGCCTTCTGCTATTGCATACATTATTTATATTTACCTAATTCCATTTTACGCTGTGAATATTCTTTATATATATAGTGATGCCAATTTTACAACACCATTACCAGATACCGATAATATTACATTAGAGAATAATTTCTTTCCAAGATTATTTACACAAATGCGTTTAGATGTTGCAACTCAAAATATAGAAACAAAAAGTGATTCTCCAGGTGTAATTGATACAATGCTTCGATTTGTTACAATTGGTGAAAATAATAAAAAGCATGAAATCGAAGGTTGGTTTCCAGATACTAATGATGGTATAATTGTTGAAGATTTAACTCACGCTGGAATAGATGCAGCAGGAATTGCAAACGATGTAGAAAATATTGCAAATCATTTAAATAAAACAAATAATACTGCATATAAAGAAAGGCGTGTTTTTAACAAGAAAAGTGAACAGACAGTAAATTGTTCATTGTCTCCATTATTCGGATATTTAGATTATGACAAAATATCATATCAATTAAAATTTAAATCAATAATTCATCGCACAGCAAATAATGAATTAATCTTTTTTGGTAAGACTGGAAAAAAAGCATATTTAAAAATTGATGGACTTGAATGGTGGATAAAACATATTACTCCTAGTTTAGAGGTCGAATTAACTATTGCAAAAAGATTAAATACTAACAAACCAATTCCAGTAAATTTTCTAGAGCGTACTGCTAGTTCTGTAACCTTTTCTGAACAAAGATTTAACTGGCATTTTACTAGAACTTCGAATACTCCAAGATAGTTATTACTAACTTTTCAAAGAAATGATTCTCCAAGTTTTGATAAGAGCAGCAGTCTTTTCCATATTAATACTATTCGAAGTTTACAAGTTGCTTTAAATCAAACCCGATATCCAATTGATCCATTAAGATTCGATGATACCAATAATCAATTTATGGAAGGATATGATGCTTATAGAAATCTCTGTATAGAATTTGGGGTAGAACCACAATTAACTCCTGGAGATTGGAGACAACTATATCCTGTTTTCTGTTTCGATTTAAGTGCACAATCTGAAGATATTGTTAAAAATGGTTGTGATGCAACAATTAATATTGAAAAGAAAGATTCCACAACTTCATTAATGGCTTATGGTTTTCTGCTAGAAGATGTAAAATATTCTATTGAAATTCTTAATGGAAAGATGGTTAGGATAGGTTAGTAACCTGAGGACCTTTGTTCCGATCGGCTAAAGCCTCTGAACAAAGCTCTATAGGTTAATTAAATTTTTTTGGTAACTTAAAGTTTGTTTCTAACTTAAAATTTTTTATTAAAAATGTCGCAATCGAAAAGTAATAATAAAATTGTTGAATTAAAACTACGTAACATTGTTGACAAAAATACACCTAAAACTATTAATATTGATAAAAAGAAATATTACATAAGTAGACCAGTGATAGAGAATATCAAATTACAAGAAGAAAATAATGGTGGAATTCTCCCATTAATTCCTCTAATAATAGGTGGCATAGCAGCAGCAGGAAGTGTAGCAGGTGGGACAGCTGGTATTGTCCAAGCCGTAAATAAAAATAAATCAGAGAAGGCAGCATTAGAAGAACAAAAACGTCATAATAGAGAGTTACAGAAAGTTTCTAGGGGGCAAGGAATAGTAGATAATTTTATTAGTAAATTAAATTTAGTTGATGAAGGAAAACGAGTTCTCAAAAACATTCTACCTAATGTTGATGATTTAATAGAAATAAAAGAAACTAAAGATGGTTCTGGAATATATCTAAGCCCTAGTATGATTAGGTAAATATATTGTTATAAAGTCATAAATATATTGTTATAATGTTATAAATATATTGTTATAATGTTATAAATATATTGTTATAATGTTATAAATATATTGTTATAAAGTTACAAATATTTTTTTACCTTTAAAATGTATTCTACAGATTCTACAAGTTCTAAAAATTCAAAAAATTTAATTAAATTAAAAATTTCTAATTTAGATTTATTGAATTATCTCTTAAAAGTACATTCTGGCCATCGGCTGCACACCGGAGGTGACATACAAAAAACATTAGAAAACTTTCCTGGATTTATTTGGAGTAAATATTCAAAAGAAAAACATATTCCTGGTCATTCATATACCGGTCCAGGAACTCGATTAGATATAAGACTAGATGAGAATAATAATCCAAAACCAGGTGAAGAACCAATAAACAGAGTTGATGCAGCAGCTTATAGACACGATTTAGCTTATCGAAATCATGACCTAAAATCTCGTCATGAAGCTGATAGGAAAATGATAGAAGAATTGGATAATATTCAAAATCCTTCCTTTAGAGAAAAAATTGGAAGAATGTTTGTTAAGAAAGCTTTACAAGCTAAAATATTGTTCGGTCAGGGTTTAGACAAAACTCATAACACTGAAACCTACGCGTCCAAAATTCACAAGGAATATAGAAAGCCGAAATATCTATTGAAAGTAAAAGTATTTAATAAAGATGATATTTGGAGTGCTGATCTTATTCATATGCCGAATGAAAGAGATTATAATCACGCATTGACCGTTATAGATTTATATACACGATACGCTTGGTTGAAGCCTTTAAAAAAACAAAAGTGGTCTGTCAGTTAAATATGCGTTTGAAGAAATCTTTAAAGAAAGTAATAGAAAGCCAAAGAAATTGTTTGTTGATAGAGGATCTGAGTTTTATAACAGAAATGTTAAGCCACTATTTGATTTAGTTTATTCCACTGAAAATGCTGGAAAAGACGTAGTAATAGAAAGATTTAATAGAACGCTAAAAAATAAATTATTCAAGAAATTTACAGAACAAGGAAATCAGAAATGGTTAAAAATATTACCAGGAATTGTTGAGGATTATAACAATAAGATTCATTCAAGTATTGAAGAAACTCCAAATAATGCTTCTAACGATCCAGATTTGATAAGAAAGAAGATATTTGAAAATAATTATTCGAATGAGAGTAATCCGAATTTACAGAACCGTAAGCCGAAATTTAAGATTGGAGATCGAGTAAGGATATTCAAATATAAAAGTAAGTTCGAGAAAGGTTATGTTGGTTATTGGACTAAAGAAATATTTAAAGTTTGCAAAATAAATAAAACTTCTCCGATTACTTATGAAATTAAAGATTTAGATGATGATGAAATCACAGGTAGATTCTATAAAAATGAATTACAAATAACTGAGCTTTAACCTTTAGGTGGCGCTTTAGCTAGCTTCGCTTGAATTTTAATCACAAGTATCCTTTAGCTAGCCATTGGAACTAACGTTTCGGGAATTAAATTCCCTTATTCAATTCTAATATAATATCAAGAAATGGTACACCTTCTTGCAAGTTGTATAAAACGTAAATGCATAATTGTCCGCAATAAGTTGTTCCTGGTCTTTGAATTTGAAAAGTATTGTATGTTCCATTTCCCAGTATTTCTGTTACTTCATTTGTAGGGGGAAGTCCGTATGAATCGAACCAATAGTTCTCAGCCTCCGGGCGATCAAAATCAAAATCAGAACCGTTTTTATTTCTTTGTCCCGCAGACCAATGTACTCCTTTTTGATCTGATGTGTGGAGATTTGTTATGAAGTTCAAAGGAATCGGTTTATTAGCAGAGCTAGTGCTTCGCACATCTTTAATCAACTGCAATTCATTTCTCATCAATACGTGAGAACTCTTTATTCCTAATCGATTAGCGATTTCCTTTAGGTCGAAATTTGTCGTGGTTTGTTTCCCGTATAATTTAAAGAACTCGGTCATGCTAATCAGTTTAAATGGAATAAAGCCTATTTCAGAAATTTCTCAAAAGAATTGGCGTGTAGCAGCTGCCAAAATTGTGACAGCTGATAAGGGTGAGGCAAATCACAGACAATAGCGCATAATGTGGGTTGTGAAATCTCATTTACACTGTAAGAACAAAAGAACAAATACAATCTAAACACAATAGACATATGAGAGAGAGAGAGAGAGATAGAATAAATGAATGAATGAATGAGCATTTCTCTTCATTTTGGTTTCCATAACAATCATTCATGCGACATTATTTTGAATGGAAAAATACACCGACTGTCGAACCATGTCGGCACTTTTATCGACAACTATGTCGGCGCTTTTATCGACAGCCATGTCGACAAACTTTCTGACACATTTTCTGGCTCCCAGAACGGTTTTGGTGTAGATTTCCATTAGCGTTCAAGGTCATTCTATTAAAAGCATACGAGAATTATTCTCATTGAAGACAAACAATTGTTTTAAAGAATGTATGTCATTGTGAATACAATATTCCTGTAACAGACAGGATCGAGAGAGAGAAAGAAGTCACGCTGCTCCGTAAAAGTTTAATTGAGTTGTACAATCAAACAATGTCATGGCATGATATACATACCATATAATACGGATCAACAAAGGCAATGAATAGACATCAGATCACTCAGTCAATTAGCCGCATCACGAGAACAATTGCCAAGTGCGATTGTCAGTTATGTCTATGAGTAAGAAGAAAAAGAGATCTCATCACGAACAATTCCAATTCCTTGTGTTGCATTCTTAACTTTAGACCATCTCTTTCTTAATTTATCATAATGTTCTAATCTTAATAATAATTGAGATTCCTTATCTTTCATATACCTAACTCTATCTTTGTGCTTTTCTTTATTCATTTCACTTTTTAATTGTGATAACGAAGGATATATTCTCGTCGTCGTCGTCCCCGTCGAAGTTTCTTCCATTTTCGTCGTTTCTTCCATTTTTGAGGTTTCCATTTTTTAATAAATATTTTGATATTTTTTGGTCTATGTGAAAAGACTACGTAAATTTTTGGACTACGTGAAATTTTTAGACTACGTGAAATTTTGAGACAACTTAAATTTTCGACCACGTGATATTTTTCGACTGCCTAAATTTTCGACTACGTGAAATTTTTGAAACCTCTTTTCAGTATATGAAAAAATCCCAACGAGCTTAAAACTGTTTTTTTGATTTTATCCTTAAAATTATTTTTATTTATAAAACTCTTTTTCAGTGTATGAAATATTTCCTATACTCATTCTGGAGGTATCTTATTTTTTTTCAGTTGTCCTGAATGGGTCAAATATTCATTTTTTTGCATTTTTTTGGGTCCCTTATTTTTTTATTTTTTGCTTGTCCTAGAACGGTCATATATACATTACTAATGTCACATTTGATAATTTCCTTATTCCAATCAGTCTTGTATGACAAGTATCTTTCAAAGAGGCATGACTCTCGTTTGAATCGTCAGAGGAAACTGTCGTGAGCTTCCCAGTCAAATGGCTTCTCATCATCAAAGAAATCTTTATTCAATGATCCAGGCCCTCAACAGTGTCGATGACTGTAAAGTTTGTTACGCAAGTTGTTTGAGAAAACTGATAACTGCAAAGTGATTTTGAACTTCACAAAGAGAAACAGGGTTATGAATCTCATTTCAACCACTCACAGGAAGAGTCAGATCAGTCGACAGAAAAGCAGAAGCCTGATGTGGTCATCTCTACAATCAGACGAAAAGGGGTGTAGATGCGAATGACCAACGATTGATGGCCTACATACACCGTCAAGTTCAAATCACGAAGGTGGCATATGTGATTGTCTTTTGTGATTTACTGAATTTGTTGGCCTTCTGTTTTCGTCATTCACACATTGTTCGATCCTCAGTGGAATATCCGAAAGTTGCATCGTCGCCAATTATATCTTTTGGAGTTAGGAAAAGATCTCATTATATTCCAAGGGCTACAGCGTCGACAATCTGTAGTTTTACTGCTAAGTCCTGTCAACTTAATACAAACGTAGAAAAGAGATTTGTGTGCATTCACTGGATCACAATATACAGTCCGTTTCATAAAAAGTGGATCATCCTAAAATTTGACTAAATAAAACATAAGTATGATACAGAAAGCATTTTTCATGTTATTTCATGTCCCTAATATATTTAAATGTACTTATATAATCTGATAAGCTATGATACAGTAACGGTTCTTAAGAAGCTTATATTTTGTGGTCCTACCCTTATAGTCAATGACATTACCAATTCGTCTAGGCATTGATATTGACTAGGAGGATATCGTTGATTTTTGACTGATCTAACATTCTCCACTCTCTTTTTAACAGTGACGTAAGTTGTGATGCGCCATCTGTAGGTAGCAGTGAACGACGAACGTTACGTTTTAGAATACTACATACATTTTCTATGGGATTCAGATCAGGAGAACGAGCTGGCCAAGATAATGTCCTAAGCCCTAATTGAGACTTGCATAAGTTGACTCTACTACTCCTGTGACACGTGGCATTATCATCCATAAATAACCAAGTCGATGGATCACCAAGTTGATCTGTCATTTGGCCAATGTTCATTCGTAAAACATTCACATAGCGTTCAGAATTCATGGTTCCTTGCTGTATGTGAAGTTCAGAGCGGCCATTGGTCCAAATGCCAGCCCAAATCAGTAGAGTCACACCACCTTGTACCCGGGGACGATGTAAATGTCTCGGAATTTCCTGATCAAATTTTATCCATAATCTCAATCGACCATCACTATCCTTCAGACGGACTGATGCCTCATCAGACCAGGCAACCCGATCCCATTGATTTCGCCTGTGACAATGACTCATTGCACATCTGAGACGTCTTTTTGTATGCTGATCTGATAATTCGATCTGAGAGGGCCTCTTACAGCTCTTGAAATTCGACTCAATAAGTCTTCTACGAATAGTGGACTTAGAAGTAGACGAGTCTAGTGCAGCCATCTCAGTTAACGAGAGACTTGGATCAATTTTAACAAATCTCAAAATTAGGCGGTCTCTACGTTTGGATGTTTTGCGTAGACGGCCAGAGCCCTCTTTACGACAGAGTTAATCTCTCGTTATTGCGATCTCGTTATACAATGCGATCTCGTTATTTTTCATTTGTGCTTTGTATTGTTTGCAACCGGTAAGAGATAGATTTCTAGCTGAAAGCAATCAGGAGTGCTGCCAACACCACCGCAACGAAGTCAGGAAGCTATGGAACATGAAGTCCAGTTAATCACATGTAGCAGTTACATTATTGTTGATGAATAATGGTGCTATACTGGCTCTGATTGACCGATTTTCTTTATTTTTGTTTTGCTTGATAGCTTTTGGCTTGTAGAGCAACATATTACATAACAAAGGAAACAAATGTAATTTTATAAGAGTGAGGTATGATTTTGTGTAACATTGATAAATGAAGAACAAATTATCTACTACTTTTTTTATCTATAACAGGAAAACAACTCAATATTCATGCTTGAAATTTCCAACAATGATATTAGTAAGCACAACTGACATATCTTCCAAATTTCAGAGAAATTCGTTCAAGTTTGGCGGAGTTGGACAAAGTTGAAGTTAAGGCGATGTTTAGGGTGATCCATTTTTTATGAAACAATCTGTATGTTCCATGAAATGCGCTGGCTGTGATGGCTTTTGGCAAAGAACGCACAACTTTACTTAGTTTGTAATTAGGCGTATTTGGTAGTTCAGACATTTTGTGCAAGATGTTCCACATATTTTTAGTTAGATAGTTTTCCAAGTATAGTTTTTATTATAAGATTGTTTCATAAAAAATGGATCACTCTTAAACATCGCCTTAACTTCAACTTTGTCCAACTCCGCCAAACTTGAACGAATTTCTCTGAAATTTGGAAGATATGTCAGTTGTGCTTACTAATATCATTGTTGGAAATTTCAAGCATGAATATTGAGTTGTTTTCCTGTTATAGATAAAAAAGTAGTAGATAATTTGATCTTCATTTAGCAATGTTACACAAAATCATACCTCACTCTTATAAAATTACATTTGTTTCCTTTGTTATGTAATATGTTGTTCTACAAGCCAAAAGCTATCAAGCAAAACAAAAATAAAGAAAATCGGTCAATCAGAGCCAGTATAGCACCATTATTCATCAACAATAATGTAACTGCTACATGTGATTAACTGAACTTCATGTTCCATAGCTTCCTGACTTCGTTGCGGTGGTGTTGGCAGCACCCCTGATTGCTTTCAGCTAGAAATCTATCTCTTACCGGTTGAAAACAATACAAAGCACAAATGAACAATAACGAGATCGCATTCACAAAAAGCAAAGTGTCAGCCTTGCTATAACTAGGGTTTTTTGCGAGCTACAAGCAAGTGACTAAATGTCCCTTACACAAATGTGCATCGATGATTTTCGACTCTGTCGTAAAGAGGGCTCTGGCCGTCCACGCAAAACATCCAAACGTAGAGACCGCCCAATTTTGAGATTTGTTAAAGTTGATCCAAGTCTCTCGTTAACTGAGATGGCTGCACTAGACTCGTCTATTTCTAAGTCCACTATTCGTAGAAGACTTATTGAGTCGAATTTCAAGAGCTGTAAGAGGCCCTCTCAGATCGAATTATCAGATCAGCATACAAAAAGACGTCTCAGATGTGCAATGAGTCATTGTCACTGGCGTAATCAATGGGATTGGGTTGTCTGGTCTGATGAGGCATCAGTCCGTCTGAAGGATAGTGATGGTCGATTGAGATTATGGATAAAATCTGATCAGGAAATTCCGAGACATTTACATCGTCCCCGGGTACAAGGTGGTGCGACTCTACTGATTTGGGCTGGCATTTGGACCAATGCCCGCTCTGAACTTCACATACAGCAAGGAACCATGAATTCTGAACGCTATGTGAATGTTTTACGAATGAACATTGGCCAAATGACAGATCAACTTGGTGATCCATTGACTTGGTTATTTATGGATGATAATGCTACGTGTCACAGGAGTAGTAGAGTCAACTTATGCAAGTCTCAATTAGGGCTTAGGACATTATCTTGGCCAGCTCGTTCTCCTGATCTGAATCCCATAGAAAATGTATGTAGTATTCTAAAACGTAACGTTCGTCGTTCACTGCTACCTACAGATGGCGTATCACAACTTACGTCACTGTTAAAAAGAGAGTGGAGAAAGTTAGATCAGTCAAAAATTAACGATATCCTCCTAGTCAATATCAATGCCTAGACGAATTGGTAATGTCATTGACAATAAGGGTAGGGCCACAAAATATTAGCTTCTTAAGAACCGTTACTGTATCATAGCTTATCAGATTATATAAGGACATTTAAATATATTAGGGACATGAAATAACATAAAAAATGCTTTCTGTATCATACTTATGTTTTATTTAGTCAAATTTTAGGATGATCCACTTTTTATGAAACGGACTGTAGTTAGAATTGTTTCCAAATGTGAGACGCACATTTATGCAGTTTTGAAGAAATTACAACGGAATTGACTGATCATGATAGTATACAGAAGGAAATGATATTTTACAGATCCTCCGTGTCATGACAGCCTTGGAGAGGCAATGTTTGCTAAATTAGCAATTGGATGACCTGGTATTGCTTTCATGTTGAACCTCTTTCAAGAGAATCTTCTTAAGAGTGATCACATCATAAGCAACCTACCACTGGTAGAGCAAAACAACATAATCAAGGAGGCAATGATTTCAATTGACGTAAAAGGATGTAAATGGTTCCACATCACTATTCAGATTCAAGAAATGAAACAAATCTACTGAATCATAAAATCATGACGATAAAAATTCAATTTAAAAACGTGAAATTTCAGCCAAGACAGTACAATTAGATAAAGACTTTTTCATGAAGACTTCCATTATAAGGCCGCTCATTATATTTCCTTGATCATCAGCATAAGTTTCGCTTAGTTACGATGCTTGTAGGCGGATATTCTTTTTGATATCCAACTTGCTTCATGCTACTTATAAAGGGGCGTCATGTCGGTAGCACATAAATTGGAAAAAATTTAGCTTTTTCAAAACTGCTCAAATAATTTTTTGGACCTCAGGAACGTGATCTCCTCAAAAAACTGAATCTTTTCATATAAAAATTTTCACTGTATTCAGATACGTTTTTGAGTCGACACTCTACCTACATTATACTTACTCTATATGGTGACAGGTAAAAAAAAGTGCAACTCTGATAATTTCTGAGTGAAAAAATCTGACGTGTAATCACGCTCACTTTAAAAATCGTCTAGAAATGTTACTTTAACGACAGAAATCACACGCATAAACAAACAAGTTCTTTGCATCGTAGTCAGTGCAAGATTCATAAGCCCAATTATGACACAAACAATTAGTCACACTGTACCCAGTCCTAAGTCGGCGGATAGCAGTAGAATTCTTCGTAGAACAGCCATTGATCATCATCCGAAACTTTCGTTGCTTCAACACTGCTCGTACCTGTCTTCTTCTTTTCTTTCGGACGTTTGCAAAGAGCGCCGTTTGTAGTTGCCGACTTCTCTTTGATGTCTTTCTGCTTCACTGACTTGGACTTAAATATTTTCTTTTTCGAGCAGTATATGGACTTCTGAGAGTTAGGCCTATCAGATATCAAAAGATCGCCAGCTAAAAAATCATCATCAGAAAATATCTGATGATTTAGTGGGAAAATCCCTTGTTCTAAAGGCAGTTTCAGCCTTGTCTAAACACGCGACTTTGGTCCACGCTTTATGAAAAATTCCATCGATATCATATTGTGTGATCCTGTGCAGCTGGATTGCTCCTCATGAAATAATTACATTCGTGATAAACGGCTTTTTTCAAATGTCCAAATATGCACACGTCCATAACGGTTGCAACTTATGTGAAGTGAGGCGGCAACGCTAGAATTATGACACCATTGTTTCGACAGTGATCGGAAGCCTCCAAGCTGATGTGACTTTCATGATTGTCGACAATGAGGAGAGTCTTATTCGACATTGTGCATTTGTGTCAGTAATAAATGATCTAACCACTTCAAAAGATGTCTTTGTTAGTCCAGCCTGTTTTTGAAACGTATCCAACAGATCCAGTGGGAGTTTCATTCAATAACGATGGGGTGCTCTCGCAAAAATCAGCAGTGGAGGAACATAGTGTCCTGACGCACTTACACAACACAAAACTGTTGTTGTTTGCCCACGCTCACTACTTGCTATTCTGCCTACTTGATGCTGTCCTTTAGGCGCTATTATGGACAGACGAAATGCCGGTTTCGTCCATATTGCAATTTGGACATATTTGATGCTCATCCTGAATAGACATCAAATTTTCGAAAAATGTCTTAACCGATGTCTGATTGAGTGCAATCACTCGATTTAGGCTATTACCTTCCGGCGTGCAAAGCTATACATTTGGATTACGTTTCATGAATCCACGATACCATTATTTTCCTGCCATTTGAATTTCTCTTTCGAGAAATTATGTGGAATGTTGTACTTCTCAGCATAATCGAAAGCAAGCTGACACAGATCGGCTTTTGTTAAACCATAAAACAGCTTTGAAGGCATTATCGCATGATTGGCAATTGCCTCCTGCTCGCGATTAAAAATGCTGCTCCTATGCATGGATCATGAGTTTTATTCAATCGTACTCCGTCTCTAAGACTCCATCTTGGAATACCGTTTTCGATGGAGCATTTCCTAATGGATTTGCCGCTCTTTATATCATTTAAGGCATTTTTCAAAGCCTTTTCTGTCCAGTAGCCTCTATTGGTTCTCTTCAAGCATCGTGGCATATTGCTACTCTGAAAAGTAGACTAAGTCTGCTAAGATTAAGAATTAGGTGAAATCAACTAGGCTGTGGTTTTGATTAGGTATTTTATCGAGAAGATTCTGATTGTCCTTACTTAGCCTATCTAGGCATTGACCTTCTAGAGGCATACTTGCGATTAAGGTAGCATATAGCATCTTGTAAGTAACAGCGGGTAGGTCTAATGCGTATTAATGGGTGTATTACCCGCCGTGAGAAAAAGAATTTTGTAGTGAAATAATTTGAAATAAACAGATACATAATGAAATCATCCCAGTAACATATAGATTTCATTCAGGAGTGTAAAACTCGGAACTCACCGTGATGGAAGCAAAATACCGAATGTCTGCTTCGAACTGTCATGGCAAGGTGAAGCGGATTATTCAGCTGAAACCAGATGGAATGAGACACTTGACGTCATGACTAGGAATTGCAATCCCTGTCCATTTTTTCCAATACCGGGATCGGAAAATCTTCAATCCCGGAGTTCTGATAGTGTCTCTGCTATAAATGCTTCCGGATCTATTATTGGACGTATGATATATTATATCATATACATGTATCATAAATTCAATAAGGTGGGTGAGGTGAATAAGGCCCACTTAACAGACTTAGAGGTCTGCAGTCTTGAATTTTTGATTAAATTCATGTTCAAATTATCTATTTCTGGTGCAGTTGACATGTGTGAGAAGTTCATGTCGATTATTGCGAAACTTCTGGTGTACGAGCAAAAAGATGAAAAATCACCGAGTGGGCCTTATCACCGACACGTGTAGGTAACAAGGTCCACTTTTGTTTTCATTTAATGCATTCAATTTACGTAGCTTATAAGTCATTTATAACATTGGCTATATACAATGGATTGTATTCACCTTGTGGTACGCAAATTGGTATAATGAGATTATATCCAATATGTTCTTGTAATTCAGAGTTAGGACTTAAGTTGAGCCCCTATGTAAAAAAGGAAAACCAAAATTGTTCATTCAAATACATCGACTTTTATTGAAAAACAAAGGATATTTTTAACACGAGGAAAAAATAACTATATGATGGTGAAACCTTGTATTTGGTAATGTATTTGTTATTGCATCATCTCTCTATTATATTATCAGTCAGGCCTACACTGGAACAGTCAGGACAAAGAAATAGGAAGTCATCTTCGTCACTTCCATGACCTAAACCAACACAATCTAATCAATTGTGTATACCCAATTAGTCATCACATGCCATACACTGTCTCATAGGCCTATCTAACTTTTCATCTTCCTCACAAATGTCGCAATCCCACGATTCATTGCCAGCTTGCTCATCTTTTCTACAACTAAGCTTGGGCCTACTGCTTTGCTTCTTGGATAGAACAGGTGCTTGCTTAAAGCGCTTTTTATCAGTAAAAAGTTCTTTTGTAAGTAGTTGTTTGTGCTTTCTGTAGTGCTTTCTTTGTGCTTTCTGTAGTTGTAAGTACTTGTTGCGCTTTCGTTTACGTGGATCTGACTTTCGTTGGATTTTCGGAGTACTGATTATACTTTGATAGGCCCGGGCCATTACCAGCATTTTGTATGGGCCTTATTGGCTACATTGACATCGTTTTATAATCAGTGTTTTTTCGTACTTTCCCGAACTCAAAAATCAAACTACTACATAAGGTCATAGACAGGATACGCCAGAGATAATTTTCCATGTTAAGAGCTCATCTGCATCAATATTTTGTGCCATGAAATCCTTGAAAAAATGAAGAGAAAATATTAGATCAAAGAAGAAATTTGAATGTACTTTTTTTGAGATGCTGTAGAATCTGATCCACTTGACCAAAATCGATAAAACCTCTGACACTTATTTGAAATTAGATATATTTTCATTTCTTTTTTGTTGCGCTTAAATTCGTTAAGCAGTTTCCGAGATCTAGCAAGCGGGCCTTAATACCAGCTGGGCCTTATTCACCTCACCCACCTTAGCTATATATGAATTGATTGAACTGTCAATTGTTTCATGCTAAGTATTGTTAAAACAACGATTTATGTTGATTTAAAACTTTAAAACTTATATATAGTCTATATCAGTGGTTCACAACCTTCTTCGCCGTACGACCCCTTTTTACGTTGTAGATCGCTGGTGACCCCTTCATCTTTAATAGGTATGATTACGAACGATGTCCGTCTTTTAGAGAACCGGCGATTGATATTTCGTCAGTGGCGTCGTCTCCGTGCCTGCGAGGCCTTCGCCGCATACCCAAAAATAATTATTTACGTTCATAAAACAAAATTTCAAATAGTTTTCATTTTTTGTTTTTGACAACATCTTTACGTCTACAACTTAACATACACTTTACAGTTTCAAGTCACTACTTTCAAATACGCTCAGAGAGTCAGCGCTGAGTTGTTAACTGGAGGATCTTCAAGCAATCACACGCGCTAGGGATGTGTTCACAGCAAATCACAGGGGTTTGTGTGTTTGTGTGGTAGGTGGAGCATCTGTGCTTAGCTCCATAGTTATACTCGCCTTTGCCGATAGAGACGCAGAAGCAAATGCATTGCAGCAATGCAAGAAAGATTCAGATAAAAGAGGCGCAAATTTTCCCTATTCGTGGCTTCTTGGAGATGATGACGCGTTGAATCGTCGTGTTTGCGTTCACCAATGGCTTAATGTCGGATCGGTTAGAAGCCGCTGAAAGGAGATAGCGATGAAGGTTCCCTAATTTGATGTGTGACTCAGTCTGAGATATTCAATGATTCAAGCATATTTGTGATATTTGTTTATGGCGACGATTTCAACAGTGGTTATTTTTCTACACCGGCCAGTCGTCCGAGGGATTATGCAGAAAAACTCTAACCATGGTACACGAAGTTAGTCGCTTGAAATAAAAACTAAATCACTCTCATAGGATAGAATATGAGGACCACAAAAAACGTTTTAACAACCCTAATTTTGAAACATGTAAATAATTGACAGGCTCACAGAACAGAGTCTTGCGTTGGCGAGAGCTTCCCCGAGAGTGAATTTTCTCTATTGTCATCTCAGCTCCTTGACCAAGGCGATCAAGCGTCATGTGAGAAATCAACATCGCATTTTCATTGTCATTTGACGTTTAAAATCCTAGAAATGCTTATGAGCTTGTTTAGAAAAAGAGACTGTCACATAGGACTCATAGTGAATCACAATTCAATGCAGCACTATAGTCAATATTGGGTTGTCTGTGGACTTCAGTGTAACTTTCATTTAAATATCCGTATCGATTTCTCACAATTTCATTTTATTCTGTAGTCAAGCATGCCAGGATGACTTGAATGTTCATGTACTTGTACAAGTGTATGAAAATTCACTGAAATTAAGATAGCGTCAAATTAATTGTTTTATGCAGTCCATGCCGTCTGCTGCAGAAATATAGGAATCCACTATGGAGCGAAGGCCTATGGTCTCGGAGCACGCGACGTCACTGTATTTCGTTATAGGCCTACTAAGTTTGCTACTCGGAGATATTTAAGCATTAGATGTCAGTTGATGTTTAGTGATTATTTGTGTAGTCTGAGAAAGAGAAATCCATTCATCTGTATGGCAGAAAATGCGTGTGAAACATACAGCGGGCTTCATTTTCTTGTGACGTGGTGGGAGAATAAGGCATGCACACACACGAATTGGACACACACTTAAACATTGATATGTCAAAAATAGCTTTGAAGTTGCATGCTGAACAGATGTGTCACAATTCACACAGAAATATCTCTATCATGCATTTTGTTGTTACTAGTCACAAGCCTGAAATTCTTGATTTCAATCCCGGGATTATAATCCCGATGATTTTGGTCTAATCCCGGGATTGCAATCCCTAGTCATGACCAATTATCGCGCATCAACTTTGCCTTCGATGGTTGCTGTGTCAGCGAAAAGTGCGGTGGGTGTGATTCCCAACCATGTCGTGGTTGTACGCTCTACCCCTATTCACATTAATTGGCATTCATAATTTACAAGTAAATCAGGCTTATTAGGCAAAAAGGTTTATTTATATTACAATATAAAGTTAATGTTGGTCTAATTGTATCTTGGTAGCTCATTCTTTGAAGCATCTGGTCTGACAAACGAGCACTAGCTGCAGCTTACTGGCTAAATGACGGTTTGCACTGTAAACCGTTGACTGACAATTGACAGACATTTATCCTACAAAATTTATTTTGTCGGTCATTCTTAGTTCTTGTAGGATGATTGCCACTGAGCACCTACAATATCTGACAAAAAGCGACAAAATGAATGGCAATGAATTATTGCGTAAATTTCATCAAAAATGTAGGTAATTTATTAAATTATGTCAAAATAAATCATGGTTTTGTCAATACAGATTGCCCAAAAGTCAAGCAATCACTAATTGAAAAATTCAATCAATATTCAACAGTTTTTGTTTAGTTAATTTGCATACAAAGCATCTGCTTCGATGTCGGTGGAGAACCTACAAATTCGTCAGATATCGCAGGATAGTGGAGGTGACGGTCGTCGGTTGATTTTGTCAGTAATTTTGTAGGATAATTGTCGGTCTACGGTTTACAGTGTGGACAAAGTGTCTTCATGGCAAAGCAAAATATATGTAATTTTTACCGATCAAATGCAGGTTAAGAAAGGTCCAGTTTTGCAAAATTATTCCAGCAGGCTATACTATTTATGCGATAGAGACCGCAGTTATAAAATTGAAAGCTTTGTGATAATGATGATCTCAAGGCAGTTAATTTCAAGGGAAATTAAATTGATTATCAAGGAAATTTCCGGCCTAAATCATGATTTATTAGGTTTTGTGTCCCCGGGTCAGTAGTATGTATTTTACGCGCCTGCGATCCCCCAAATCGGGGATGCCATATATATATGTCACCCCGATTTGGGTGGTCTCAGACGCGTAAAATATCTTGAATCATAGTTATCTTCATCAGTCATGATAAGCATGAAAGTTTGTAATTCAGTTGAAGGATCATTTAAACTGATACTGGATTGATTTATATCAGAAATATTTTCAATATTTCTACAATTGTCTTTCCTATTCCAAAGATTCAAATTATAATTTAAGTTGCTAAAAATTGCTTCATAGATTGCACTTGACACCGTCTTACACCCATTTCATATTCTTTTGTCAAACATGATAAAAGACTTCCCTGATTAAGTGGAACCTGCATAATTCATTTCAACATGACTGGTCAAGTGATTCTATTGATAAGATTAGAGTACAGTAACATCCCGATTTCCGTAAGAGATGCGTTCCTGGAAATCGTTTTGTAGTAATCCCGTGCCAAAATCAAGGACAAAATGAGCAACGATGAGTCATCGCCGTGACCTCGCGTGACATTAGGTTACCGTCCTGCGTCATAAAATACGTGATGTTACTACTGCTGGTTTTATAAGTAGTGCTAAAAACGGGAAAATGTGAAGGCGTGATGTATTACTGTGTGTTGGACGACAAGCAGAGGCAGGAGTGACCTTGACCTGGCCTCTCCGGGAGAGAGAGAGAGAGAGAGAGAGAAAGAGAGGGTGAGACTACAAGCAGAAGTAGGAGGAGTGACCTGACATGATCTCTCCGGGAGAGAGGGTGAGACTGCAAGCAGAGAAGGGATTTTGTCCAGGATGGAGCATGTTTTGTGTCATATTGTGTAGAAGTGGATGTCTTTTGTCCACCGTTACCACTGGTCTGTGACTGTAAGATGTGATGGGACTACAAGCAGAGGCAAGAGGAGTGACCTTAAATTGACATTGACCTGATCTTAGCGGGAGAGAGGTATGAGCCGGGTATGTGTTAAGACTACAAGCAAAGAAGGGATTTTGTCCAGGATGGAGCATGTTTTGTGTGTTGTCGTGCAGAAGTGGATGTCTTTTGTCCACAGGTACCACTGATCGGTGGATAAAGATGTGATGGGACACTATGTCATTAGGCGCATTGGGTGAGAAGAGAAAGGGTCATTCGCCTCTCTCTCTCTCATCAGATGACTCCAAAAACCGGGTTTTACCGTGGTAGATTTTTCGATTGCCGCACTCACCTAAGGTGTCAGAGTGAGTGGAGAGCCAGCAGATGGCCTGGAGATCAGGCCATCATAGTAGGCCTAAATTTTAAAGACATGGTTCTCTGCTTGTAGGAATCGGATGCACTTCGTTCAACGTTTGCTTAAAAGGTCATGATTCGGGTCAAGACTGCTTATAAACTACTTATAAAATTTCATAAGTAGTGCAAAACTGCCGAAAAATTTAAATTTTCTATTTTTGGAGGTTCTCCAGGGTTTTCGACCCTGCTGAAGTCAATGAAGGCATTTGTAACTGTGTATGAGAGTTCTGATGGGACGAGCGAGGATTCCTAGTTCAGGAAACATCCAGTATAAAGAAGAGAGTTGACTTTCATGGTCACACTTGCCTTTAGCAAGTGTCAGTGGCTATGCTATCAGGCCATTTCTCAAACTCACTGAAAGGGTGCATGGTAAGGAGGTTTTCGGTGTCATACTTCCTGTTGGTGATTTCGAGACACCGGTGAAGTCCGTAGCTGCACGGGACATTGGCAGCTTTAATCCCTGTGAAACCTCTCTGCGTCTTGTTTGCAAGTTTTCGTCTCAACGGCATACTCTGACCACCAGGACGACATTGTGACAGGTTGCTTTATAAAATTTCCATTGCACTGAATGACTTATTATTGAGCAGCAGTATGGAGTACGCATCAGTTCTCAATGTCGTCTCTTCTATCGCTCGGTCATGTTCTCCCAACCACTTTCCTGTTTGTCTCACATAGATGCGAGATGAACTGTATCTATCTAAATTAATCAAAGGTAGACATTCATGTGCCAAGCGCACACATAAAACATAATTGTCTCTTCTTTACTGAACAAACTGTTTTGATGAGAACACACTTTACCGTAGTAGAATCATCAAACGAAGAATTCATGTGAATATCAATAAGCTGCTATACTTTAAGTGAATAATCAAGTGCATTGATGTGTGTTATGACATTAGTACTAAAAATGTGTGATATAAGAAACAAACCAACAGCATTGTGCATCAATTATTGTTCATTGTTAAACCTTGACAAATGAGTTATTCAAACTTATATTATGATCAGATTCCCATTATGCGCGACTGTAAAGAAAACAACACATTTCAAAATCAGTTTAGTACAAATAGTAGTCATTGTTACAATGTGCATGATGTCATAAGTTCAGTATCAAATGTTAGTCTGTACATATACTCAAGTTTCATATCAATTGTTTTCACAATAGTGGGACATTTTCACTCACAAAATTAATCAATTACTGTACAATCATGCATATCATGAGTTTTCAGTCTTCGACGCTTTGGAGGTGGTATTCCGGTAGCATAATGACCATGAGGTAAAGAAACGTTTGCATCAATCCAACACTGCTTATCCTCCCAAGCTGAGAGGCCACGTTTACGGAATTTATGAGTTGAAACAGTATGATGTTTTGAACGGAGTATAGTCATCTCAATGGAGCTCTCACTTTGATTGTCCAATACATGTTTGTAGTTCTGATGACTCATTTTACGAACAGCTGCTTTTGATATGCCTTTTGCCCTTTTTATGCATCCTGCTTTTATACTTTATGCTATACATCTTCGGTCTAAGAAGAATCATCTCTTCAATTTCCTGTCCCACACTTTGATCTTTAAAACATCCAAGGCGAGCTTTGTTCTCTACCGAATATAAGGGATGAGATGAGGGATAGTTGCTAGTCAAAATATGAACTCAGTTCTTTAAGGATATCATCTCGCTCAATAGATTTATCAGTTGTGACTGCTAGGAAAAGGCTGTCTGTATCACTACCTAAAAGATCAACATGTTTTATGAGTGGGCAAGGCTTGATGATGTTGTAATGCAATTCATACATCTCCAATTTCGCATAGTCCAATACAGTTTGTCCAATATAAATTGGCTTATTCAGTAAAACTTTACGTTTCATCATTTTTGCTCCTGCTAAGCCTCTGGTGATGACATGTCTATCGATAAATAAAGGACTTTGGGATAGATTGGGATACTTTTCCGTATCAAACACCAAATGGTAATTGTGTCTCTTACGCACATCTTCCATAGTTTTTCCAAACAATGAATTGTTCTTCAGTTTCTAAAAGTCTTTCTCAAAACTGTTTCTAGATTCAGCTCGTCGCTTACTATTGTAGGAAATATAGGGCTCCAGAAAAGCTTTCTGCTTGAATTGGATTGCGCGATGAAGACTTTTTAGTTTCATACCCATTTTCAAGTAAAATTGTAGAACGCGATAATGACATATATAATGTTCTCTGTCATATTGTGTGACAAGCAATTTACGACTTGGTATGTAACGCCCTCTACCACATCTTTGATTACACAACTTTTCACTTAATTGATATATAAATGGACTAAATTGATCGAGATGTACCTCATCACTGTAAGGAGTTATAGGAAAATCCGATGTAGCATCATGAATATCTTTTGGATACTCGAGTGTTACCTCGAACACATATCCATGCTCACTCACTGCATCAATAGAAAGGATGTTTTGAGGATTATGGAATATGGTCAATTCTTCCTCAGTGAACCATTTAAATTCTGAATGAGGTAGAGGCTTGCTCAATGCTGAACCGTACAGGTTATTCTGGTCCAGATTTGATAAATGTGACTTTGTTTTGTCAGTTTCGATTGCAGAGCGATGGTGATAATTCACAAACGTGAGTCCACCACGAATTCCACGCTCAAAGTAATTGTACATTTCTGGATCTGCTAGATGATCAATCTTTTCCTTCGTCATTTTAAAACATGACATGTAAGACATACCCGGCAATGTTATAAAGTGAACGGGGTCCAGTCCGTCTTCCCTGAGTATAAGACTTCGAAATGCTTCGAAAACATATGCTAATAGGAAAACATCCAATTTTAAATACGATTCCATGTAGTCACCAAAGGTTTGACAATCAAATTCTTTCCACGCTTTTTGTGCATGTTTGTGATCCTCTTCTGAACATATTTTCCCCGACAAATCATCATAAAAAGAATTAATTGGTGGAAGTTTCACTTCATCCAATCTTTTAGGTGAATCAAGGTATGAATACGTAAAAACGCCTTTGCGGTTAATCGTTTCATCAGTCAGATATGGATAGTCTTTCTTCAAACATTGAGTTATGGGTAGTGACTCCAAGTTTTTGACGAGGGATGACAAGGAACTTGTCATAAATTGATAGGAATCAAGAAACACAATTTCAGAGTAATGGTTATCTCCATTCTTTCGATAAGAAACAGGAACTTGAGCTCTGAGTGTCATAAATTTCTCTTGAATTTGTGCTATAACCTTCAATTTCCAATGTTTCATTTTCTCAATACCATGCTTTAGAATAATGTGTGCATCATATCCCTTGAAGCTATGAAAGTAAACAGGAAGACTTTCACATTTAGAGATGTTTTGATATTTACAGTTTTTGCATTTGGCCTCTTTAAACTCATTAGTAATAGGACAGAAATAGACAGTCTTAATACACCTGTCATCATCAAAATGCATTGACAGCAAGAATATGCTTTTTCAAACACTTCTTCTTCTTCACAGGACAATCACAGCTTTTTAAAGAACATGGAGGACTGTTTTCTATGTAGTTGCAGGACCATGTTTTCAAGAGCCATTAAAAACTTCAGTATACAACCCTCACCTCGCCAACACATCATTTTATTTTCTTCATTACCTGTGAGCTGTTTATGCCATGCATCATAGCAGGCAATGCCAATGGGATTATGCACATTTGACTCTGAATCGATGCAACATTCTATATCTGCATATACCACTTTGGGTGGGCTTTGTTCATGACCGAGACTTATAGACATGTTCAGCTTCTGTTGACATGCTTTCAACTTGTAATTTACCGCTAATGCACAATTTGCGATGTTCTTCAAACTTGTTCTTCAGCCTGAAACTTCTGCAGCAGCGTTCACATGTGAAGACGTTATTGTAATTCATTTGTTCATAGTGCAATCTTTTAAATGACGGAATACCGCAGTAATGACATCTTCCATCATCATTTACCACCAGCAATAAGTTTACAGTTGTAGGAGCACGAACATTCATATTATTGTATCGACAACTTAACACCTCTTGATCATAGACATGAATGTTTATTTTCAGGTTATTATTCTTTTCAATCAGTGGGACATCAGTATTGCTTACACACTCAGTATTAACTCCTGTGAAATCAAGCTCACTTTCCCATTGTTTGTACTTTGATACGCGATTTCGGTAACCGGTTATGTCTTTGTAATGCAAGACTGACAACAAGGCATGTTTGAAACAGGAAGAGAAACAATCCACATTGATAGCAGCTCTTTTATTTTCCAACTGCTTTGGAAGAGGGAAAAATCCATAACCATTCATATCCGCGATTAAACTCAATTTGATTATGATCTTATCAACACTATCAAACACAAGGTTGCTCCTTCCCATTGTGTAATTCTCAAAGTGTGTTTTAAGCGCTTTTAAATGACGCTCAAACCATTCATCGAAGTTTAATACCATATCAGCAGGGAGAGAAGAGATGGCAAACATAGCAAATTTAGTATCATCTTCCTGTTGTGATTCTGGTCTGGAAACATTCATCACAGCTGTCATGCTGCATTTGATGACAAAAGAACCTTTCAACGGATCAAAAATTAGCTTTTGAATAGCTTTCGTATCCTTTATCAAACATTGAATTGGATCAACTTCAACTTCTCTTGGAACCAACATGACATCATGAATTCTACCTCCCAAAGATGATTTAAGTAATTTGAATGTATTACTGCAGTCATCATCTCCAAATTCAAATGCATGTTCTGTGCGATGATACTGCAAGTCACATTCTCTTTTGAACACTTTTCTACAATTACTACAAGTAGCCTCCACATCCTTACCAACTTGTTTGACCACCTCGTCCGATGCATAGGATTTCACATTATTTTGTAGACAAGAACCGTTTTGTTTATACCGAAGTTTGAAACCTTTACATCTGCCGCCTCGATGTCGTTTCAGATGCTCACTCCTTGAGAAGGTTCGTCCACAGTCACAACATTTGGGTTGATACACTTTTTTGTCATCTCGCTGTTTATCATCAACGTAGTCAGCATCCCCTTGAATAATATCATCTCTCCAATTTTGAGATGTTGAAGTACCTTTCATTTCAGATATGTGAGATTGTTTCATATAGCAGCGTTTTTGATGACGGTATAAACTCTTCTTTGCAGTAAATGTTTTATTACACCGTTCACAGAGTGGCACGTCAGCGGGAATGGGAGTGTCATTTCTTTGTAATGACGTCTGGCAACCACCGTTTTCTACCATATCATGTAATTGAGAGAGTACAAGTTCAAATCTAGGATAGGATATGATAACATCAATAATGTGAGTACACGACGTATATAATTTCTTGCTGTTTGAAGTCTGCTTTGCCTGAAATCGATTTTGGAAAGATCAGCATGGATGTAACCAGAGATACTCATGTGCTTGCTAACTGCCTGAGTATAATCTCACTTTGCTGATAGCGATATGAGATCTATTTATCTTTTCCAGAAGTAAATTACTACCACTCGCATTGAAGCTATCCATTCGAGATATAATCTTCTGCATATGACGCTCAAAAACTCTTCCGCATCGTCAGAAGTAACATATTCCTGTAGATATGATGAAAAATGATAGTTTACACTTTTAGGTTCTCTCGAAGCATCATTCAAACGAATGTAATTGACCTTTGCAATTAAACGAGCCTTGATGTCACAGTCAACAAATTGATCAATCATTATTGCAAAAAATTCTCGAATATTTGCGATGCGTACTTCAATCTCCGTTTGTTCATTTTCGAAGTCAATAATATAATCTAGGATAAAACCATGAAAACTTTGCTTATGAATTCGAATGGTACAGAAGTGATTTGCCAAGTAAGAAAGTCCAGGCTTCATAACTACAACTGATTATATTAACATATCAATCTTCTTTTTGCTTAAACATAATCAAGGTATGAACCAACACGATAGTTGTAACAGGAGTTTTGATTCCTGCATCGAAACATCTAGTGTGTGAAACCTCAAGATGAAGTAGCACTTAATGAATTCATCATGTGTATTCACTTAACTTCATCGCTAGTTTTGAATAATACACGTGTTGATTCTCTCAATTTGCAAAGCACATGATAAGCAAACTTACACATTTGATTCTAACATCTCATTACAATACAACATGGACAGCCCTAACGTTCTAACGTGATGTTCACTGTTTCATACCAATGAAATAGTTCAACTCTCGTCAATGAAGTTACAAGTCCTCAGTCTTGTAACTCATATATTTCCCTATATCCTTTGATAATTCAATGACTTAACATGCCTTGCTGTTTCATATCGACGAGAGTGTTATGTACCTCTACACAGACTTGTTCATGTGTATCTACTCTTTGATAGTTCAATGACAAAGTTGTGTTCTAATCTCAAATTTGAACTACATCTAAAACTTTTACGTTTCTACAGAACTTTATGTCATTTTTTAACGCGAATCTTCGTTGTAGCTAGTCATGTAGTTTGGCTTCTTACACCACGGAGTTTAGAGCCTCATGTTTGAGTTTCATTTCGATGACTAGCAAAACTTAGTAATGCATCTCACATGTACATTCGACATAGTCCAAGACCAATGTAATAGACTCGGCATTATTGACCCTAACTTATCGCTAACTCTAACGTCTCTCACACACACTCGCCGTTTGTGTCAAGACTTAACCTGTATTTAAAAACATTCTACACAGTGCAGCAACCGTCTCCACTCAATATAAAACCTTTTGACACTGTAAGAGTGACGAAAGTAAGTAATTCAAAAACTCAAAAACAATCTACACAGTGCAGTAAACGCCTCATCTCATAAAACCTTTTAGATAAAACTTTCTGGTTCTGTGGTGAACACTGTTTTTATATAAAAACATTCTAAACTCTCTTTCAATCTGATTGCAGTAGAGGACTTCAGTTGTCAAGTTTCAAGAGATTGCTTGCTATAGAACAGAGAAGACTGTGATGTGTTGCATGTGGTGCAAGTGTGGTCTCCCGCTTCATTCCATTTCATCATTTATTCTTCCTCTCCACATTCCATATCCGAAGATATGTGGCGGACTTGGATGTGATGCCTCGAACAATGTTTGATTTATTGATTGGTCACATATAAGAATTTCATGTTTGTGTGCTCAGTTAAACAAGCATGTCATGCTCACTAGAGAAGTCGTTTTTGCTTTTAGTCATTCAATATGCAGTCAAATGCTCCCATCCTACAATTCTACTCATCATCTATGAACACTGAAAAAGATGCAAAGAGCTTTTTTCTGACTTGATCAACTCTATCAAGACATGATGTAAACATACACTCAACTTTTCTTCCCAATGTGCATCCTATATTACATTGCCCACTCTCAAACAACTACACCCCTACCCAAAAACCAACCTTGTGCAAGAAGAAAATAACAAACAGCATATAGAAAGAGAATATGAAGAAAGGCTATAGACCAACTGGCCAGATTGATAAGCATACTGCTTCATGCGAAAAATGGAAATATTTACGACATATAGACAGAGACTTAACACTATTTCTCGATACATCAACCTTCCATTGTTTGATATCAATTCAACTATTCATTCAACATAGCACACAATGTGAAGTCTATCAATAATCAAGTCTTATTTACATAAGCTTTCAGATGTAAATCAAGTGTGATACCTTAATTTGCATTTACATATAACAACTGTTTCATGTGTTCTATCCTACACATTCAAAACCTGTAGAGACATTTATTCTACTGCACCTTAAATCTATTGACATGTGATAAATTACATTTAATCTTCGATATCAAATACTATCATGAAACAACTAGCAGTACCTGACTTAAGACATGCACTGATTCCCACATTTATGATATTAGTAATTTTTCTATCATGTGTTACTACATGCTCATCAATATGAAAGGCTTGCACTGACTTAACTCTTAATGCGTCCATGTCAAGCTTTTGGAAATAACTTTTCATGTACAGTTGGCATGCAATCAATTTCAACAGATGCTCCAGTCATAGCATGTTATTCCTACTTTCGCACTCATGGTGTCATGCTACATCAACAAGTTGCTTCTATTTAACTTTTACATGAATAAACCAAACGTCCTGATGCTGTGTGATTATATCTCGAAATGGTACTGTTGTCTCTTTTAAGTGTGTCACTGATTCAAACAGTTTATTGCATTACCTATTCATTAAACTTTGCAATCTCAATCTTTGCTTTTCTCGAATATAATACTCTAATTTACATACAACAACTATGTTATGTGTTCTATCTTATACACTCAACCAGTTGAGACATTCTGTTACATCCATGAACATGACGTGATAAAATTCATATCATCTCAAAACCTTTTAAAAGCGCTTGTCTTCAAACATATGCTGAATCCCACATAGCTTGTTTGTTATACTAACAATTCATTTCAATGCGAGCTAATCTTGCATCACTCATTTCATGCGACATAACTTTTCACTTTACTTATTCCTACAATGCTACTGCTATGTGTTCCACACTGTATGAGATCGCTTTCACTTCTATCTCACACTTTCTCCATCATATAACTAAATGAATAAAGTTGATGATACATTATCTGACTAAACTCATTGAGCCACATTCTACACGAACAGATATTGCTAACATGGATCATATAAAACGCTAAGTCTTGTTATAGGGTTAACTATGCTATGGACCTAGTGATTTATCAATGTAACTTGCACTTCTAAAACGCTAAATCCCTAAATCTTAACACGGGGATACCTATCCTATGGTTTTAGTGATTTAGGAGTTTTGCTGTATAATTTAGTAAACTTATGTCTCTGTCAACATTCGACTTTTAACATTCATGTAACTTGTTGAACTAAATTCACTTTGATGATGGATGATAAAATCCGTGCATGTAGTCATTTAGTAGAGTTTCCACTTGTCTGCATTTGTGAAGACGTTTTCCTATCACTCCTCTTACTGATTTTCTTGTTTACTGTAAAATATATCAGCAGATCATCTAACACTTCCAATCTGTTGAACAACATTGTTATCAACACTACAAACGTCGTAGAATCCTAAACCTTTGTATGACCCTGTATTTCACTTAGGTTTTATTTACTCTTTGGTCATTGTCTACCTAGAGTCCCAAGATGCTTCACATTGTAAAAGTCATACTGATGAGATTTACAGTTCTATCACTATGATAATTACAGCAAACGTACAAGTAAACACATGTGAGACAAGCATTCATTACATCACTTATTTCTATCCATCATCATTACCTTATGTTTGGCATGATACACTTAAGTCTTTCATATCACAAATTTTTTATCACTTGTGCTTTTCGTTTTAATACTTGGTTTGTGTTACTCAAAGCTCAATGAATTTAACCAACCATTCGTCATAACACATTCGACGAATCCTGCCTTGTACAAAACATGAATGTTAAAGCACAACACTGACGAATGAATGATGTTTGCATATTCCTAGTTTGCATAACGAGAAACTTTCATACGTTGACTATTATATATTTTCCTAATCAACTCTTTACACACCTATTATTCAAATCACTGGAATGCATACAATGTATTCAACTCTTCTATTGAACATGTATCAATCACACTTCAGCTGACTGCATCAAATGTAAAGTGCATAACATAATGAATATGTAACTCTCCCTTATCAACGATATGAAACCTGTCTTTCCACCATGAAATTAAGTCTTACATTCAAAGTCATTTTATAAAGCGAACATATGCATCATGTGTTGCATGTATTCTACACTAAAAGATATCGTTAATTTGTGTTATATAAAACCCTAAATCCCTAAATCCCTAAATCCAACCGTAGACAACCGTACCCCTTAGATTATGGACTTTAGCAATTTAGCTATATCATTCACAAATGGTTAAGTTAATAAATGTACTATACATTGACGCAGGGCTGTGGAGCCGGAGCGGAGCCGAGCCGGAGCCTTAAGGAGCCGATGGTTTTGGTCGGAGCCGGAGCTGAGCCGGAGCCAATTTATCATAAAGCCTCCGGCTCCGGCTCCGATAGTTTGAGCTTTGATATAAATCTAGAATTTTGAAAGTTATTAATTGGCTTCAGAAAAAAATTAAATCATTTGAAATCTAAAGATATGTCTATTAAGTATACCAATGATCTGTCCTCTACGATATCTTTCTTTGCAGTTGCCGCCTTCTTTTGTATTATATTTATTATATATTTGCACACATGTGTAATTTTTTTTATTGCATATGTTTCGTAAGACTAATTTCCATATTGACAACGTATTCTCCAAAATCCATTAATTTGAAGACTTGTTATATGCATGCTAACTAGATGATTGTAGATTCCTAGAGACAAGTCGCCAGTTATTTATGTACACATTTCCAGTTCAGTCAGCAAAGATAATATAGCTACATTTCTTGCGCAATGTCTTAAATCTAATACGGTTACTATGTAGGCTATCATCTATCGGTATGGCTACTGGCAGAAGCTAATGGCATCTGTGACAATGCCAATTTCCTTAGATTGTATTGTAGGCTCTTGTGCAGTCCCCCCACCTACATTTTTCAAAACAATCGATTATTCAATTTGATCAATTTTGATTGGAGGGATAACTCTTCACACTCACGCGAATGACCTGACTACAAGTCCTCACATGGCTATAGATATAAGCGACCCAGCCACTTCTAGTAGCGCCTTATTATTCTAAAGGTATCTCATTCACAATGAATTTCCTTTGACTTCAAAATTCAAAGGGTATATTTCAATGCGAAAAAACCCGAAGGCAAATTGCAATGTTGACTTGCTGACGAAGTTTGCGACTATGACATCGCAATTACCCACGTAGATTTTTACAACAGCACGGAATGCTTCACTCAAACCGGTGATGCTGAAACGGAATCCAATGGTGATGCATCTTTTGACCAGAGAAAAAATGGGGGGGAGGACTGCACAAGAGCCGTATCGTGTAATAATATTTCCCCAAATGTCATAGACCTGTGGATTTCAAGAATTTTCATTATTATTTTTTCCGTCTGTCAACGCTTTATGCTGATATCATGCTGACTTATATGTAAACAATAAAAAAAAGACTGAGACGCTCTCAATAAAGGCGCCTTTTGACCTCCCTTTTCTATTGTCTGTGACATTAAACCGCACGCGCATTCGAAAGCTGGCAAAGTAGATGGGATTTCTGCTCGGTGCTCGCAGTCAAATTTTTATTATGCATAGCACCCTGCAACATACTGTGTGATACTCCGAGTTCAGTTTTATCAGCCTTACCATCATCAGAGAATAGTGGTAATGTGTTATTCATAAATTGAATATAATAATATACATGAATCATTGATGAATTATTTAGTACAACTTCACGCCATAATGAAAAAATACGAAATTAATATAATGTAAGTTAGGCCTCAACTTATTAAGTATGCTGCATAGAATTACAAAACCTGTCCTAAATTAGATATTTTTAATTTTTTTAAGTATAATTTTTAATTGTACATTTCTAGCCTACACTGCAATGAGGCTATCTAAATTACAATTTCTACAGATGATGAGTCATGGGCTACCCACCGATCATATTATTCATGGACTAACAGACTATTGAATAAAGGCAATAACAAATAACAATAACAACCGAAGCTAGCCTATATACACTTTAATATTCAATAAAGCAATTGATATCTTTATTGATACGGTATATTTGGCTATATAGCCGATACCCTTTCCATGTTCGAGTAGATACAGGCCCTATAAGCTATTTAGAGGCATACGCTATCCAGTTTCGTATTCAAGCTTTGTTAAAAAGCTTATACTACTATTCGGCCCCTGTGACGGCTAATTAGGTATATCATCATCACTCATGTGGTCTTATTTAATGTAGCCTCGTAGTAGACTGGTTGCAGGCTAGGCCAATTTATATTTAGCCAGTGCGGGAGATCTTTATCTAATTTAGCCAATCCTGGCTATAACTTTATTTTATCTTTCAGAGATAGTCAATTCATGCAAAAATATATGACAAGTATGTTATTTGTCATTATATTAGGCTATTATCATTTTTATTATTAACTTAAGTCGTTGCTTGTTAATGAAAACTAATTTGATGATTGTAGCAAGCCTCTAAAGGCCACACCGTTATCCAAAAAACCCGTTCAACTGATCCAGGATAACCAGCATAGATAGAACCTGAATTTGAAGCCGGAGCCGGAGCCGAGCCGGAGCCTTTCACATCAGTGTCGTGGAGCCGGAGCCGGAGCCGATGAGATAACGCATTGGCTCCACAGTCCTGCATTAACGGTTAACATTAACTTGTGTTATATGAAACCCTAAATCCCTAAATCCAACCGAAAGTAACCCTACTCCTTGGATTATGGACTTTAGGAATGCATCCATGTCATTGACGTGTTATAATCTTGTACGACAATCAAACTTCACTTTCACAAACTTGTGTCGCGGTAAAATTATTTGACAACACTAATGCCTACATTTCATGACACTTGTGTTTCATTAAACATCATGATCAAACTTTCTAACTATACATCAACCTGTGTCGCAGTAAAATGGTTACTTGCGCGTGCGGAACTGTGAGAGTACACAGTAACGAATTGTCAACTTGAGAATCCTTTCAGTCGTCCACGATGATATCTCTGGTGTGATAGCAATGAGCTGTGTAGGAATCAGCTACGTGGGAGGGCCTGAGATGAGAGAGTTGACGATAAGTTCCTGCATCCTTGTTCGTTGGACAGATGAGATAGAAAATTCAATGAGTATAGGGGGCAATGCGACGGACGTGTGCCAGAGAGAGAGAGAGAGAACGTTATCCTTCACCTGTGTTCTTGAAACATTCTATCTACTGAGGAGGCAATGTATTTAATGTGACAGATGGTCACCAACCGGCTGCGCTGTCATTCACCTTTGTGTTCTTGGCACACTGTATCTGCTGAGGGGGCAGCACGACAAACAGGCGACAGATAGCGCTGCCTCTACTCGTGAACCTTTGTGTGTGCATGAGCGTTGGAAGATAAGACGGGAAGATCATGACATCTGTCTTACTGATAGGTTTTGTGATAAGCGATTTAGCTGCTTTTCAATGGCAGCGTGTTGAATATTGCAAGCATTGCTAAGTTTCAACCAGTGTATCATTTTCACATCGTCTGCATTCACACAGAAAATCACTTGATACGAGTTTCAATGTTGATTCTATCAATGCATCAAATTACAAGTATGCACGATTAGTGTAGGAATGAGACACGTTTTGATTCTCTCAATTTGTAATGCACATGAAAAGCAAACTTACACATTTGATTCTAACCTTTATAATACTCATGGACAGTCCTAATGTTCTAATGTGATGTTCACTGTTTCATGCCAATGAAATAGTTTCACTCTCATCAACACAGACTTGTAACTCAAATACTTTCCTTTGATAATTCAATTACATTACATACTTTGTAGTTTCATACTGATGAGCGTGATATGTACCTCTACACAGACTTGTTCACTTGTTAGTTCAATGTACGAGTCAGAACGTTGAACTGCATCTAAAACTTATGCGTTTCTACAGGTCTTTATATCAACTTTAAACGCAGCTGCAATCATCAACTTAGGAAGGTTTTACCAACATAAAGTTGTCGTCACTAGTCGTGTAGTTTTGCACCACGGAGTCTAGAGCTTCATGTTTACGAATTTCATTTGAACGTCAGAAAGTTGAAGTTAGAATATATCATTCATGTTCATCTAGCTAGACGTTCTCGATATACAGTTTCCTTTTCAAGTTTCCCGTAAAACATTTGCAACACTTTTGTGAGGTACTCAGACAATCTAACAGGTTGATTTTTATCTGACACGTGTTTTGAGTGTTTCCTAACTCTCATGCATTCGACTCTTTTAAGAAACGTTACATGTTGTTATGTGTATGCTTGTGTGCTGTCGATGCTGACTGTAAAAACGGTTAACACTATCTATCTTTATTTACATAACAGTCTACACACGAATTCAATTTTACAACGGCAAATCACACATTTAGTAACACTGATACGCTATCGATGGTGACTGCATAACGTTTTCAAAACATTGCTTACAAATCTGTCTTGTATGAATTCCAGTTGAAAATTTGTACCATGTCAAATGGTGTTTTTATGTCTGCTACTTAAACGGGTGTTCATAGTAGATTCATGTCATCCTAATTTACAGAGTCCTGTATATTTCTACTTCTGGTCACTTTTCTACAATACATTTCTTACAATGAAAAGCAGTTGATTTACATCGGACAATGATATGTGGTTGAAGAATGTAGCTTACTTTCAACACAAAGATTGTTCAAGCTTCATGTTTCACGATTGACACTAACTTGCGTTATATAAACCCTAAATCCAATCGTAGGGAACCCTATCCTTGGATTATGGACTTTCGGAATGCATCCATGTCATTGACGTGTTTAATAATGTACTTGACATTGTAAAAACATCGTTGACTTCATTCACAGCAAAGGTGTATAACACATCCATACATCTAAAAACATCCAGTCACAAAACATTTATTCTCTACGCTTTTATATCACACTTGTTTTGCATTTTCTAATTCGATGTCATGTAAATCTCACTTGGTCATTCACAAGTGATAAACGCGATAGACTAAGTGTTAGTCGCAAATGACGTGTTACTTTATAAACAGTGTTTGGTTAACTCCAATTACACATTCATCCCTGCGACTTGTAAACGATTGAAACTCTGCTGTTATGAAATAAGGTCTAACTACATGCATCAACAATGATTCTTATCCATCTCACACGTTTAATGTTCAATGCAATAAACTTACGACTTGGGTTTTCATTTCGATGACTAGCAAAACTTAGTAATGCATGTGTACATTATGACCAACGTGATAGACTTCATGTTTCACGGTTAACATTCACTTGTGCTATTTATATAAAACCCTAAATCCCTAATTCCAGCCGTAGATAACCCCATCTTTCAGATGAACTTTAGGACTTGTGATGTGTGGTATGACCAACGTGATTAGATGTCATGCAACTTATTGCTAACCTCCTCTCACACACTCAACGCTTGTGACAAGACTTTACCTGGTTTTATAAAACATTCAACACTGTAATACTCACTATAAAACCTTTTAATACTGTGAAACAAAACAATCTACACAGTGCAGTAAAACCTTCTAAAGCTTTCTAGTGCTGTCCAGATGGATGTACAGCTTTTTCTTACCAACATTGACAAGGGACTGTAGAAACATTTTGATCATACTCTAACTGTACAAACATTTCATAAAACTTTTTTTCAACGTTTTACTGATCGCTAAGTCTCTACCGTCCCACAATCATGTCAATGCCTTTAACTTCTTGCAAGACGTATTTCAACGCTTGCGTTTAGACTTTTATAGAAATCATTTCACTTGACATCTACTCTTATAAAAAATCATTTAGACTGATGACAACACTCTCACTACAGTTTTAAGTCTCCACTTTTACAATAATCATTTAAACTGATGACAACACTTTATACTTTTATAAAACACATTGAAACTCATGACAGCACTTCAACCTTTCTGCTCTACCAAACATTATTTAAACGGATAACTATACATTTAGAATTTATGAAAGTCAACGTTGCGTTTCACAAACATCATCTGTCACTGGATGTTTTAACAAACACTACACAACTGATTTTTACTTTTCAATACTGAACTTTTATTCTATACATTGGATGAGTCTTTCATGTTGACTCTATCATGCTTGTTAGTTTTCTCCATCCTTTATTTGATTTTATAAAACACTCCTACCCTGTTGAATTGTGGATTGTATGGCGATTCCTATCAACAACGCTTCATGATAAGAGATTGCTTGCTACAGAAGAGAGAAGCATGTGTTGCATGTGGTGATCCCCCGTTTGATCATCCCTCCGTGAGACAGAACTTAAAACGGATTATCCACTCAGTGCAATAGAGATAGATTAACCTCGACAGATGGTAACCCTGACGGTCGCATTGAGACATGAGAATTAGAAACATTTGACTTGAGAAACCTTAGACTTAGTCAGTTCCTTCTTTTGGAACACGTCATACCTTGACTCGATAACAAGTCAGATGTTTGAGCTAGGACTCGCTCGATGTAATGGAGAATTTATAAGGAAACCTGTGACAGATAGCTAAGTGTCGCCATGACGTTCAAAGCGCTACGTACAGGAATAGAAACCGCAACGACCGTTTGAAAGTCGGATTAAGGAAGTTTCAACTCCATGTTACACTCCTCACTGCGGGTCTCACCGCCGTCTTGAAAGATCGCCCATCGACAGGAAATTATTAGACCGAAGTTCTCCTTGCCATGCACCTTTTGAGTGGTTTGGAATTGGCCTGATAGCAGAGACACTGACACTTACCAATGTGAAGAACTATCTCAACTTTCCTCCTTTTATACTGGATGTTTCCTACGCTATGAATGGTCGAGATCGCTCATGCCATCAGAAGACTTGCTTCTATGACATTGCAAATGCCTTGGTTGAAGTCAGGAGGGTCGAAAACCCTGGAGAACCTCCAAAAATAGCAAATTAAAATTTTTCGGCAGTTTTTCACTACTTATGAAATTTTATAAGTAGTTTATAAGTAGTCTTGACCCGAATCATGACCTTTCAAACAAACGTTGAACGAAGTCCATCCGATTCCTACAGCAGAGAACCATGCCTTTAAAATTTAGGCCTACTATGATGGCCTGATCTCCAGGCCATCTGCTGGCTCTCCACTCACTCTGACACCTTAGGTGAGTGCGGCAATCGAAAAATCTACCACGGTAAAACCCGGTTTTTGGAGTCATCTGATGAGAGAGAGAGAGGCGAATGACCCTTTCTCTTCTCACCCAATGCGCCTAATGACATAGTGTCCCATCACATCTTTATCCACCGATCAGTGGTACCTGTGGACAAAAGACATCCACTTCTGCACGACAACACACAAAACATGCTCCATCCTGGACAAAATCCCTTCTTTGCTTGTAGTCTTAACACATACCCGGCTCATACCTCTCTCCCGCTAAGATCAGGTCAATGTCAATTTAAGGTCACTCCTCTTGCCTCTGCTTGTAGTCCCATCACATCTTACAGTCACAGACCAGTGGTAACGGTGGACAAAAGACATCCACTTCTACACAATATGACACAAAACATGCTCCATCCTGGACAAAATCCCTTCTCTGCTTGCAGTCTCACCCTCTCTCCCGGAGAGATCATGTCAGGTCACTCCTCCTACTTCTGCTTGTAGTCTCACCCTCTCTTTCTCTCTCTCTCTCTCTCTCCCGGAGAGGCCAGGTCAAGGTCACTCCTGCCTCTGCTTGTCGTCCAACACACAGTAATACATCACGCCTTCACATTTTCCCGTTTTTAGCACTACTTATAAAACCAGCAGTAGTAACATCACGTATTTTATGACGCAGGACGGTAACCTAAGGTCACGCGAGGTCACGGCGATGACTCATCGTTGCTCATTTTGTCCTTGATTTTGGCACGGGATTACTACAAAACGATTTCCAGGAACGTATCTCTTACGGAAATCGGGATGTTACTGTACTCTAATCTTATCAATAGAATCACTTGACCAGTCATGTTGAAATGAATTATGCAGGTTCCACTTAATCAGGGAAGTCTTTTATCATGTTTGACAAAAGAATTTGAAATGAGTGTAAGACGGTGTCAAGTGCAATCTATGAAGCAATTTTTAGCAACTTAAATTATAATTTGAATCTTTGGAATAGGAAAGACAATTATAGAAATATTGAAAATATTTCTGATATAAATCAATCCAGTATCAGTTTAAATGATCCTTCAACTGAATTACAAACTTTCATGCTTATCATGACTGATGAAGATAACTATGATTCAAGATATTTTACGCGTCTGAGACCACCCAAATCGGGGTGACATATGTATATGGCGCCCCCGATTTGGGGGATCGCAGGCGCGTAAAATACATACCACTTGGGTCTTATACAAAAATTGAAATCCTCTGTCTCTTCCTCAATTTACGAACTTGACAAATACTGTCAATAGCTGTAGTGGCATATAAAATGCTACATGGATCTGCGAAATTTATCACTTTTAACTTGCATGCATTCTAGGGGCAGAATCATTTTATGGAATTGTAAGAGCTATATAGCTAAGAATCTTAATGTGTATACTGCATGCAGAAAGAATTCAAGTGTATTGTGCACATAGGTCTATTATTTATACATGCGAATTAATCAATTTTCCAGCTCAGGTACATGATTTAGCCTTATGATTCACTAACTTTGGTTTCCCTTTACAACGACCAGCGTAAGGAAAAGTGGTCCTTATGGGAGGTGGTCGTCTGGGGTTTTTTCAACGTAGCCTGTAGGTTACTTCTTGTGATAGATAGTCCATGATGGCATGTTTTAAAAAAATAGTTGAAAAAAGGTGCTCCAGAAAATCTGTTGATCTGGCGATAGGCTACCATAGCCTTGGACAAGATTTTTGAGATAAATTTCAAAATTTTATTTCGAGCCGTTTTTGAAATATCCAAAATTTTAAAATGACGTCTAAATGGCGACACTAAATAAACAAGAAATAAGCAAGAAATATCAAAAGGCTATAAAACCTGATTTATTCCGTTTTCAGTCAACTTCATTAAATAAGCATACAGTGCAGAATGAATATCTCTGGAAGTGAAATATCATGTGGATACAGCATCGATTAAGCTCATTTCAGTACATGGTATAGTCCGAAAGTTGGTTAATAATTGGTTCAAAGGAGATGTTGCAATCTCATTGGTCAATTACAAATTATTTATGTAGTCTATTCTACTTATGACAATTCATTAGCCATATCTAATTCAACATGTACCATTAATCGAGACATTTCCCTTTACATATTTTGTCATTAGCAATTAATTATTTGGAAATGTATGAATATCGGGAAAAAGCTTGTACATGAAGAATTGAAGATATACAATTGACAAAAATATCTCCATCTATTAAAAATTTGCCTGTCAAATATGCTGAGCATTATATATTTGATTTTGAACTTCGGTAAATTTTTATCATATTCATAATGAGACTTGCTGACTTTGTATCTTGCACATGATTATCTTAGGTATATCTCAAAATTCTGACATCCATAGCAAGAATTATAAATCTCGTCTACATACTCACAAAATATAGCGCCGAATGCAATGAAAATAGTGGAGCAAAAAATTTTTTCTTGCTATCTCACCGGATCTTCCAGAAAATTACTTAAATCTGACAATGTCGGTGAAAATTCAACTTGTTGGTCCGAAGAGGCCACTTCGCTAGCAAATAAAGTTTGAAACCTCAACCGATTTGAAGGTAGCTAATGTCCGTCTGGGTCTGATGTCTCATAGCAGTTCGCATCCTTGCACCTGTTGCGATGTCAGCAAAGACAAGTGCACACTAAAGGCGCCATTCGAACTATCCAGAACATAGCTGAAACATATCCGGAACATAGCTGGTGTAGATGATTCGAAGTTGGAGGTAGACACGGAAAAACAAGTTCTTCGGAAACGTACATCATTGCCACTTTTGAAAGGTAGCGGTAACTCTGATGAAAAGGTGATTGATATATTGCTTCCTCCCGAACTGCACCTTCTCTTTGGACTAATAAACATTGTTTATAAGCTCTTTGAAAAGGCTGTGTGAATCTGTGCATTCAGACCATCAAAAGCATGAACAAGATACGAAGTCAGCAAGTCTCATCATGAAAATAATAAAAAATTACTGAAAGCCGTTCAAGTATATAATTTCAGCATACGTGTATTTGACAGACAGATTTTCTGAGTTGAAGTCACTGCCACGGAAGAGCGAGCGTTAATACAGTTTGCTTCTGGACACATAAAACCGGCCGCAATGATGCTATCATTGTCGCTTCGAGAAATGGTAGCAACATTGGGTGGCGAGCGCGAACCAGCTGCTTGAAGTAGGAGATCTTCTCGTTGGCGCGATCGAACGATGTACACGTCATCGTGTGACGCGTGACCGCGCTTGTCGGTGCTGCTGAAGATCGCCTGCACTTGTCCTTCATCAGCCATTGTGGAAGGTGTTCATCAGCTCGCTTGGCCAACCACCTCTCCGTGCGTAGAGAACGCACGGAGAGGTGGTTGGCCAAGCGAGCTGATGAACACCTTCCACAATGGCTGATGAAGGACAAGTGCAGGCGATCTTCAGCAGCACCGACAAGCGCGGTCACGCGTCACACGATGACGTGTACATCGTTCGATCGCGCCAACGAGAAGATCTCCTACTTCAAGCAGCTGGTTCGCGCTCGCCACCCAATGTTGCTACCATTTCTCGAAGCGACAATGATAGCATCATTGCGGCCGGTTTTATGTGTCCAGAAGCAAACTGTATTAACGCTCGCTCTTCCGTGGCAGTGACTTCAACTCCGTCCTTTCTTTCATTTTAACTGTATATAATGACTAGACAGATTTTCATTAAATGGAAATTTTATTGTTAATTGCTTACTTTCAATTCTTCATGTACAAGCTTTTTTCCGATGCTAATACATATCCAAATGATACACCTTCGCCCAACGGGGGGGGGATGACGTTGTGCGCCTCCCTCCCCAACCAAAAATTTCATCTAGCTCCTGAACGAAGAGAGATGCTATATTTGTTGTTTTGAATGCTTTCAGGTGTTCCCATATAAACCAATTCACCACGGTGAGGTGCTGAGCAGGGGCCAGCAAAAATTAATTGGGATGTTCGAAATTAATTGTGCTGGTAGAAATCAATTATTTTTAATTGGTGATACCCTACAATCAATTATTGCAATTAATTGCAATTATTTTCTGAGTTAAATTCTGATATTGCTGAAGTTGACCTCACTTTTATCCTAGTATATAAAAGATTTATGTTATGTGGAATTAAGAGTCTCTTCAACCACTACATTTCGGTATACTGAATATGCTAATCGTTTGGTTAGTCTGTAAATTTAAGATTATGCAAGCTTGAAATCATATAGATATTTAAACGTATCGTCATGTTATAAAAGCGTTTAATAATGGTGGGACATATAATGTTGTATATGCCATGATATGAAAGAAATATTTCAAACCGTGAGAAGACAAGATAAATAAACCCAGATAACACTTAAAATTAAAACCAGTATCGATTGAAAAACTTATTTATCTTTGATAGGCTAAACATTTGCTAAAAAACTAAAATTCAATCGGAGTCACTATCACTGTCAGTATCAAGAGTGAGTCAAGATGAGGGAGTAGTTGAAACGATTTTTGAAACTTCATTCCATAATTTTCTATTCAATGATTATACCATTTAGTAACCTCTAAGGTCAAACTTAGGACAAGTTGTGAATATTGATATTATGTACTGTACCCTTCGAAAACGAAATACAGTATGAACGAGCTTTTTAAGACCTTTAGCTTTTTTGTGTCGTGTACTCGTGTGATTTCCGTAGCTGGACAAAGCAAGCATTGTTACTTGTTGTAGCCATAGTTACGTGAATTTGTCAAGAAAATAATTGCAATAATTTCATCCTCCAAAATCAATTAATTGTAATTACATCAACTAAACAATCAATTAATTTTTCACCAATTAATTTTTGCTGGCCCCTGGTGCTGAGCAAGTCCTGTCGACATTCGCCAAAACTCGGATGACGTGCTGAGCAAATCACGCATAAATAGACCGCAAACCGCGACCAATTTCCTGCTTCCACACCCCTAAACCGCGGATGATTTTTCAGTTTTTAATGTTTGAGTTTTCATGATGTGCCATGATTAGTATTATATTGAGTTATCAGGATTTGATGAACAAAACCAGGTACTTATGGGTTATCTCCCCCAGGTTTTCAAATTTGTCTAGCATCTGCAAAAATGCATCAATCGCCACCAAACTTCAGGTACGCGTAATTAAGCATTTTTTCAACCCACATACAAAATTTCACGCAGATCGGACAAGTCTTTTTTGCATTAGAGACGATAACGTGAAGTGTAGTGATGTCAGCTGCTTGATCTGACTTCGTCTGTTCGACGCACTATTGCTACTCGTGTGTGCATTGTTCTCTCTCCCTCTTCGTCTCATTCACTGTTATTTGAAAGCTTTCCACGACCACTACCTTGCCACACCTTTATTAAGCCAAGCATATTAATAAAGGGATGTGGCCTGGTCATCATCGATTCGCGAGTTGTCGGGAAATGACCTTGTTAGCTTCAAGTGCTTTCTGCTCAGACGATGAAGTCAGAAGAAGTCAAATCAAGCTGCGGACATCGCTGCACTTCAAGTTATCGTCCCTAATTCAGAAAGTACTTGTCCAATTTGCACAAATTTTGGTGTGTAGGTAGAAAACATCCTCACTCACGTGTACTTTAGTTTTTGTAACGATTGATTCACTTCTACGGATTTTACACAAATTTGAAAACATGGGGGAGATAACCCATAAGCACCCAAAACCATTTGTTATTAAACCCTTTGTAATAAGCCTTTAAGCCAATTCCCAAGTTGATTCTTTATAAGTTAAAATATTATGTAGAGTTAGTGGCGAACTCTTTAAGCTGACGTTAAATTCTACTTAATAATGTATCAAGTTAATTTTCTGCAATATTGAGAAAGCATCGATCAGTATTGAATAAAACTTTTACTTTTCAAAAACAAATTACAGCTTTTGTTTTGGAGAAGAAAGATAAGTCACTACTTCAATACATTTCGATCTGCGGTTTCTTGTTCAGGGGCATCAAAAACGTTAATCCAATGTATTTTTTTATCTCAATATATGTAGTAGGTCTCCAATTTGCCTATATGAGGGAGCTCAATATTTCCTTCCATGTACCTCAAGATCTACTCTCTTATTAGTCCATTCGGCTACTTTGTTCAGAAGTTCATCTTTGATGAAAATAGAAAGAAAAAATCAATGTCACCCGGATTATCAGGAATGGTAATATGAGGATTAACTGCATAAAAACCAGCGAATTCAGAAATGTTCAGGCAGAGCATCTTCGTTAACGTCTACAAGATACCAGTCTTGCTGACCACGTTGCTGAAGTACGCTCGTACAAAGCGACTTTCATCATCGTCGCTGCTACTCGCAATGTCATTAAATGCATGCTCTTCTTCAGATTCGTCACTAGGGTTTTCAAAATCCTGACTTTTCCTGATCCTGATTTCTTTTGCGATCCCGGGATTGACAAGCTCAATGGATTTGTTGTAAAGCACAGGGTCATATACCGGGTGTACCTATAGGCAGAGCAGGAAAAATTCCACTGAAATTTTTTAATTCCAATTCCGGAGCAGAAATTTCAATTCCAATTCCAATTCCAGTCGAAACAGTTCAATTCAATTCCAATTCCATAATAAGATTCAATTCCGATTATTGCATGTCGCGTATAGTGTCTTATGTTAATGTATCTAACGTTTGCTCGTTTCAATCTAACCCATGTGCCCTTATCCTTTCCTCATTGTTCCTGTGTGCCGTTCCCTGCGTCGTTCCTATGTGCGTTTTCATGTTTACAGTTCATACTTCTTGTGTACATGTATATATGTCACCGGTCAGCCTGCGCCATTTTCGTTTCGTAAACGAGATATTCAATATCTCGTGAAAAAAGAGAAGAAAGTTAACGGTCAGCAACGAATCAAACGGAGAGAGAGAGAGAGAGAGAGAGATGAGATGCGAATAAATCTATTAATAAACTGACAGAAGAACGAAATTCAGTGTGCGAATAACGTGATTGTTGATGAAAGAAAAAACGACGATGAAAAATGATATCATGAAATCTGATTAATGGTTCATGTTAAAAAAGGAGATTAAAAATTCCGTGATAAAAACGAAATGTGGTCGGGTCGGAAGCTAGCGAGCAAAGATTAAAGGAAACTCTTTCAATATTCAAAAGAAAGTGGTTTTTATCGTCAAGTCTCAAAAATTTGTATAAATTAGAAACGATGAGAAATAGACACAACAACAACACATACAATTGATACAACAACACATCTTTAGTAGCTGTTAGAAGAACTTCGGGATCTCGCGGTGTAATAAACTACAGAAGTAACAACAACAACTGCCTGCCAGCGAACAACAACACAGCAGCGTATACGGCAAAACATCAGCGAGCGCGATTTGAGATTGACGGTATAAGTGCCACTGATATTTATGATATTATTTTGGTATAAGTGGGTCCGATCGAATTGAAGTGAATTCAATATTAAGAAGTGAACTGTAAGTGTAAAGTTTTTCTTTTATCGTTGCGCATCGTATCTATATAACTATAGTCTTAAAAATTGATATTGTTAATTGTTGTGATTGGAAGTTGAATAATAAATAGTTCATGTAATTGAATAATTATTAGAATAATTTGTTGACACTGTCTATATTATAATTTGAACTGACAGGATTGCTGCCCTTTGATGCAGCGTTAATTTTCCTATTTCCAAACCAATTGTTTTTCGTGTGTACATCAATTAAGGCATAATCTCCAATTTTTGTGCTTATCCTATCAAGAACTCAAAATCAAAAAAAATTCAACAATGACTTTATTTTGATTAATTATCTTACTTGATAAATAACTAAGTAACAGATTGAACAAAGATGATTGTCTTTTCATTGTCTGCTTAATCGCTGAAATAACATTGTCCGGGGCTATAGGCCCATCGAAGTCACAAAAAGCACCCTTTATTCAACAATAGAATAAAGCTACCTCTGTCGATCTATCTCTCTCTTATCTCTGCGTGCAGTCAACACAACGGCCGAGTACTGTGATTTTAATTTTTGTAAATCGATTTATCACAGTCTATCGAAAAAGTGGAATTGAGGTTTATCAAGGTCAATTCCAATTCCAGTAGATTTAAATATCGTCAATTCCAATTCCAATTCCGACGAAAAATGGAATTAATTCCGGATCGGAATTAATTCCAATTCCGACTTTTCCAACTCTGCCTATAGGCTTGTGCAGGCTGAGTCATGAAGGGCTCTCAGAGGAGTTCTAAAATGTTTGAACTGTTTAATCAGCTTAGAACTTTATTGTGAGATAGACACGTGCCTGAACTTCTATGACTTGGCAATGAGTTTATGTTTCAGTTCTCATATGCGGGGTATACTAAAGTATGTACTTCTAGGCCTATTCGATCATGTGGAATGATCTCATTAATGATAACAATCATAACATTGATGAAGCTAATATGTGGTTTTCTCATTTTCATGTCCATCCGTCCAAATGACTTTTGTTACGTCTTGTAAAAGCATGATGTTGTATAATGCCGGTACATGTTATAGTAAACCACGCTTATTCATATATGTCTTGACCACTTTCTTAATCTCCAGACCAGTTGACTGAATACCATACACTGTAGATTACCTATACTCGTATAGCTTTTTTTGCAATATCAATGAAAATGAGAAATTAATGCATTTGGCATTCACATATCCACACAAAAATAACTCCAAGCTCAATAGGAATACGATAGAAATTTACTGATCCTACTGATTACGAGATGGTGGCGAATCCCGGGATCCCGGTTACCTAATCCCGGGATTCAGAATCCCGTAAATCCTCATCGATCCCGGGATTGGAAACCTTATTCGTCACTAACAGCAACATCTACATTTCGAAGCGCAACACGATCGAGATGCTGCGCGCCTCGGACGTTTTGATGCATTGAGTCGAAAATGTTGACAGTCTTACTCGCATTGCACTTCAATCGTACGTCTTTCATAAGCGTCTTTCATTCGTATATCCTTCATTGAATAGAAATATCCAATGAGAACGCGATACGACAATGCAATCACGTCATTATCATCGATCATTGAAGTCTCAAGCTTTTTCAAGATAATTTAGTAGTTCTAAGCTTATGATGACGCGGAATGCTAAATTCTTTGTCATAAAATAACTTAAAAAACTCAAATAAATGTATCTCAGGTTCTGGTGAACCGATTTTGATAATTCAAAATCGATTGGTCAAAGCGAAGTTTCGGAAAATTTCTTCTTGATGGTTCCGAAGAGAATCATAACAACCTATTCCGCGGATTGAATCAGTTAGAAGAAGAAAGGAACAAGTTTCATGACTTGCACAGCACGTCACCGCGGTTTACGGAATGATACCCATGACATGCTGAGCAAGTCATCGCGGGATGATGCTATTAAATTTCATGACTTGCTCAGCATGTCACCGCGGTGTCACGATTACAATCGCGGTGAAGAGGTTATATAATATCAAAACTATTCGAATTTGTAAAAGAAAGTGTTCTGGTGTCAGTTTGAACAGAAAATTAAGTTGATGTTGGGAAAACAAGTAGATTAGATGGTACTCGTAATAATTCTTTTTTTTATTATATGCTTTATTAATTTCGGCCTCCTCTTAGGCCATCATCGCTTCTGATGATTGGATTTTAAAATCGAAAGTGCAGGTACTCATCATTTTTGGAGAAGGATGGGGGACTTTTCCTGCCTGGTAGAGACTGGAGAAAAACCGTGTGAAGCACATATCAGCAAGATGGGAGGAGCCCAGTCGCATGCATCCAACTTAAAGCGACATTTGATAAACTTTCATCGAAAATTATTGATAATTGATCAGTGTTTTTGAGCGAGCGGCATTTTTTCAAGTTTTTAATGAGCGGATGAGCGAGCGAAAAAATATTCCGTGAGCGAAAATTGAGCGAGCGAGCGGTGATTTTTTGTCGTGAGCGAGCGGTTGAGCAAGCCATTTTTAGAAAAAAATAAAAATAGATCAAATAATCAAAAAAAGCGAAATATTTGAAAAGTTATTTCAAAAATGGTTCGTATTACATGCATGTATATAACTTGATTGATGAACAAAACTTCCTTACTTTTTTCTCTTCTGTGGATCTCTCACTTTTGAAAATGTGCATTGAATGCCTGTCTGGATTATACTTGTGGATATGAACTTAGAAAGAAGAAGGTCTTTGTGATCGATGATGTGCTGAACATCTGACCATCGACACATTATTTATTCACATATCTTTTGAATCGGTCTCCCAATCATCGCTTCGCCCCATCGATGTACTAATTGTCTCCGGAATTGCAAGAAGCCAGTATGAGATGCTTTAATCTGATAGAAACATTTCCCTGCTGGAACATATCCACATGCAGATCCCTGAGACATTTCAGTATCGTCAAGCGTGAAAGAACTACGAGTACAAACTGGAAAAATTGAAACCAACCAAATTGGGTCTACACACGGACAACTCGAATGTAGGCATACCTAGCTTCCACTGTACGGTACATTGATTTTAAGACCTTCATTTTAACCCCATCTATACCGGACTGTGAAGCGCGTAGGACTGAATCGGTCTCCCTTAACTTCCGTACCAATGTTTCAAATCACATGAAATTCACCGTACAACATATTTGGGGTCTGAGCTTTCTCATCGCGACGTTCATTTACTCCAACTGATTCATCTCCATGTTGCAAAAAGCAATTCAAGATTTAAAATCACCAATTTCGGCAGATTTTTTTAAAGTTGAAATTTTACCGAACTTAATGATTTCAGTGAAAAATTTGAGAATACGCTAAACTGTAGGTCACAAAATTGTAGATCGGGCGGCTTAGTTTTACGAGGATCACATCAAAAAATCGGGAGACCGAATCGTCCCTCTCCGGTACGGATAATTATTAAGTCATTGAAAATCTTCTAATTGCAACATTGTTAAGTTTATTTTGCTTACATCCTTTTTCTGATAGCCTGCTTAAGTTAGAATAATCAGGTTTTGAAATGTCTTCTTGTTAGTTATTGATCTTTAGCAGCTCATTTGGACAATATACCAGAAGCATTATTAAGTGAAAAGGAATACAACATTTAATGGTGTCTAACATTCAAAATAATGAGTAGTAATCAGTTGGAGTGATAAATCTTGGGTGACCATGCCGACTCCGCTCTGCTGCACCCTTCTTTCTATTTCTTGCCACGGTGAGTGTCATTGCAAAGACATCTCTTTTAACTGTGATTTATATGCTGTACTTACATGTAATTCTTCTTTCTCCACTTGAGATAAACATGTTGGACAAAGAATTGTTGGAGGTCAATAAATAATAGTTAGACAATTTAAACATTGATTTTTCCAACTCGCTTCAAAAAAACCATTAATCAAGGTGTCAAAGTATATATTCTAACATTTTAAACAGCTTTCGTAATAGTACTGTCTAGATTATACAGCTACGATGATTTCTTTGTAGATAAAAAGTAAAGTGCTGAGAGTTGATTACAACTAAGATATTGAAAATCGAACCATGTATTTCAACTGTACCATACAGTTGAAATACATTGAGTCCAATTTAGAATGTCGTACTTGCAATTAGATCTTTTGTTGTCATATGCGCAAGGTTATTCATTATGCAACTTTCCAGGAGGTAAGTAAATATTTCTCTTTCAAGTTTATTACGATTTTTTGCGAAACAAAATCAGGGTTGGCCAGTAAAAACCGGTAAACCTGGTAAAAGCCACCAGCTTCTGCCACCATATTTCGGCTAAAGCTGGCAGAAACTGGCTAAAACTATTTTTCCAGCATTAATACTTCAGCTATGTGGTAGTATCATCGTCACTCCTGACTTTATTGATTTATTATTATCGTTAGTCATAATAAGTTCATTTTACTTTTTCATCATTCGAAAGACATTTGGACCAGTTTTTTCACAATTCAAACTTTATCAATATCATGTTTCAGCAAGAATATGCTCCAAGCATAAGTGAAGGAACATGAATTATCATCAAAAATACTGTTATAAAGCTATTGTGCATCCTTTATAGCGTGCACGTTCTTTGTTGCTTTATCAATTTCATTCATTATAATTAATATGCATCAAACGTCCATGTTAGTAGGAAACCACTTGGCTTTATAAAAAACAATGTTTTGCCAGAAAACATGTTTTTCATGAAGCAAGAAGGATAAGAAAATGTAGAAATCCGGTCACAGATTTCTGCGACTATCTTGCCCGCTGGCTTCATAGAATTGCTTGTCTTCTAAATCTATGGCAAATGTCCCATACCCATTGTGATTATACGAATATTTGTATGAAATTTATCCTGCACTCCCAGGGCAAGATTAAAGAAAAAATTGTGAAGAAGTTGTGAGGAATTTGTGAAGAAATTGACTGACTTTTCGGAATTTTATTTTTGGCCGGTTTTAACCAGTTTTTAGCGGATTTTTACCACTTAGTGGCAAAAACCAGTTTTAGCCGGCAAAAAGCCAACCCTGATTAAAATTCCTCGATGCGCTTCGTCTCCATGGTCAGTCTAAAGGCTCTTCACTTTCAATGAATTTTACTTCGCAAAAAAATCAAAGTCGTCCTTAATTTAAGGGAGCGATATCTTTCCTGCCTCGTGAAAGTTTACACAACATTTGCAGTTAATTTGCTCTATCTTCGCATGCAGTCTACTGTACTATTTACGTGCGGTGTACAGGCTACAAACTTACTACGATATGCAGTAAGAAATACATGTAAGCATAATGCTTATGGAAAGTGGTCGCAAGAGTGTGGGAGTCTGGAAAGATGTCCAAATGTTGGACATTGGCAGATGGCTCGACTGGAGTTGAAGTTTGCAAGCTCTCATGGAACAATTGGTGGAACATGGGCTACTGGCAGTGAAGCGGAAGCATCAATGGACATGTGATAAGTTCCATGCCCCTGCTAATCTGACACGTTGAGGAATCCGGACCGACCCACAGTGTTATCTGTGTGACATGCCAATCCTAGTCGTGCCCTCTCTGTCTATCATGTGGCACTGCAGAGAGCATGCTACACGCACCGGTGCGGCTTGGTCCTGTAAGCGATTGTGGAACCAGTCTCTCTCCCCCCCACGTTTGTGAAGTTAGCGGAACCACCCAAAGGAACCACTACTATCTTTAAATTTGAATTTCTCTATAGCGACTGCGAATTTGTGGAATCTGATCAGGGGCTGAAATTGATAAAGTAGAAGTTGTTTCGAACAGGATCTCGATGTACTGATTCCGCTAGGCGGTTCCGCCAACTTTACACAAGTCTCCCCTACAGGTAGTAACAACGGGAATTGACTTTGTACCGATTGGTAAAACCAAGAGACGAAAGACTCATCGTGCGATCTGTACCGCAGAAGTAGGAAGTGATCGGAAGTGATCCACTTGAGTGGATAAACAGCTGCCAGATGAACTATCCCTATCTGACCAACGACCTCATCTAGTTTTGATCGACGCGATAGGGAAGAAAATGATTATGGGCGAACTAACCGTTCCCTGGGAAGACAGTGTTAGGGATGCCCATGAAGAGAAAACTGCGTAATATAAAGAACTGGCCGAAGGGATTCAGAAGCAAGAGTGAAAATATGAGCTCATGACTTTTGAGAGTGGGATGCCGCTATTTCGTTTCTCCATCGGTGAGGAAATTTCTTGTTAAAGCGGGTGCTTGAGTCTAAACACCACCATGAAGAAGTTGAGTGCAAAAGTGGAAGAAGGTAGGACCTGGGCGCAACGAGCTGCTGCGGACCGACCATATTGACAGATACTGAACTTAGTGGGCCGAAATCTCAGTGACGGCTGGCGCCAATGTGTCAGGTCGTTTTGGGTGCAGCATTTTTTGCTTCACATAATTCAGCAATTTCGTTTATCAAGCGATTCTTTTTATAGCAGATTTCCAACACCCAGTAATTGATTACTACTGAGTTGATTACTCAGTACTCAGTCACTCATAAGTCATGTATTTTATCTTTAGCTACTGTAGGAATTATCTATTATTTTGTCACGATTTCGTATAAGTTCATTTTCAATTGTCAACGCATTACATGGTTTCTTGACGCACCTTGCGAATTTTCTCCAAGTTTTGCGCCAAGAATTTTATATACTGATTCATGTGATCAGCATGTAATGTTAAGTTTAGATTATTGCCCCTTTCTATACATATAAAAGAATTCTGTGGCTATGTTCATCAAAGTAAATTGTTTCAACTAATTTTGTGCAATAGCTAATTTAATACATTGGTATGATGGTCTACATTATTTCATTGTGGTTCAAATTTCACCTAAAATGAAATGATGAATTTCCCTTTAACGCCTAAAATGTGTTTATTAAAATAAAAGCATGGAATTAGCTTTGAACATAAAAAAGGTTTGTAGAATTAAGGAGGGCATTATCGAGAAATGAGTGAGCGAGCGGCATTTTTTCTTGATTTTGAGCGGTGAGCGAGCGAAAGGATGATTTTGAGGAAATGAGCGATGAGCGAGCGAAAGGGCGAATATGAGCAAATGAGCGATGTGCGAGCGAAAGCGGAATTTCTATCCGCTCAAAAACACTGGTGAAGAGCATTCCAAGCAAAATACAGGACTAATTCCGATTGGAAAATCGCTTCCTTCGCACATGTAAATTGCACATAGGACCATTATAAAAAGGTGACTACTGATGCAATTGCATACTTTTGCATTCATTTTAATTACGTAAGCTATCATCATTTGGGCTACGTGATTAAAAATAAATTTACTTTAGCACTTACCACATTTACATGTAAACATGCCCAATACTCTCAGCTGCATGAAATTTTCCATTTTTACGCTACAAGTATATGCTCATGTAAGCCAGATGCCGGAGTCTTAGACCTATCAAGTCCCGCAGTCGAAGTCCTATCAAACTGATATGACTGCATGTTTTACACTGCATGAAAAGGCAGTACCGGTACAAAAGAAGATCTGTTGCATTGAGTATAGGATATTTGCAAGCCATTTCCAAGTAGAAAGAAAACGTTTTGCTTAGCAAATCGCTTTCTATCTATTTGAATACGATTAGACTTTTCTGTCTTGCAGTAAAAAGGTGTCACGTACATTTACAGTTCATGTGGTGAATTTACGTGCTAGACTTAGGCCTAGGTCAAAATTGACGACAAGGGTAAACCCAATTTATTCCACAACATTTCTGTCTTTTCAACTTTGGGTCTCAGATTTCCTTGAAAATTTGCATATATACTCATTTTTCTACGTTGAACACGAAAATCTTAGCGGCGACCACACCAAATAAAAACTTTCCATAGAAATCTACACTTTTAAAATGCCACTTTCTTCTACATCTCGGTCAGAGGACAATGATCTCGGTCAGGTAGATGTCGAACACGAAACTCTTCGGCTTCTGCATTTGGGTTGCTGATGAGACTGGGAACTTAGGATGAATGCTTGCATGCGTAAAGCGAAGTGACCAAAATGTAATGTATTGCATATAATATTGACCTTGACCCGCCTTGTCCTCTGACCGAGATCTTCAATTTCAACGCTGTCCTCTGACCGAGATTTTTAAGGTCTCGGTCAGAGAACAAATTGATCTCGAACAGGAAACTCTTCGGCTTCAGCATTTGGGTTCATGAGACTGGGAACTTAAGGCGAATACTTGAATGCGTAAGACGAAGTGATCTAAATGTAATTGCATACATTATAATGTCCTTTGACCGAGACCCTTGTATTCTGACCGAGATCTTCAATTTTAGCGTTGTCCTCTGACCGAGATTTTTTAGGGTCTCGGTCAGAGGACATTCTCGTGGCTTTTGGAGATTTTGAAAGGGTTAATTAATATAAATGAAAAATTTCTTTTGCATAGATGTTAAGAGCATGGATTCCTCCTATGCCGCGAAATTTCATCGATTCCTGACAAAATTTCTGGTTTCAGCATCCATATGAAATTTTTGGGAATTTTCAAATACTCTGGTCGAAAAAACGGATAAAAATATTTTAAATCAATATTGCTCACTTGTAACGTCACCAAACTGAATTTTCTTTATGGATTTATAAACTAGCACACTAGAGGATTCGTTTGGTGCAAAACGTTTGATGGAAAAATCAATATTCTTCGAGAAAAGGTACCTCGGTCAGAGGACAGAAAACGTCTAGGTCAGAGGACATTTTTTTCATTGGGCAATGGAAACTCAGTGAAAATTCAATGATTAATATCAATTACAATATCTAAAATTAGACTGTCTTAAAGAGCTGATCTTATACTTTCAGATGATATAAATATTAGTGTGTGTATTTGAATGTAGCTGATCGAAAATCCGTGTTGAAGTGAAAATACTGTAACTTTGGACATGCTTTTTTGGTCTCTTTTCAGCAAAAAACGGCAACTTGTGAAGAAGGTCTTGGCTTTGTGACTTTTTAAAAACCATGCCATAATGGATGAGATCCTGACGGTTCGATTAAAAAAACTATTGAAATCGGCTCAGAAATATGGATTTTACAAATAAAAGACACATTTTCGTCAAATGTTGTGGATTAAATTGGATTTACCCACAACGTGATTTCTACTCATTCGATTTGTGTACATACTCACGCATGCTAGACGTTGTCTTATGAACATGGAATAGCTATCAATTCAAATTTAACAGGCAGACCTCCACAAGACCTACGTAAGCCTGCAACGTATTTGAGACATGAAGTTTTGGGCTGTGGGACATGGGCTGGGTACCTTTGGGGTAAAAGTATTTTTTGACTGTAATCTTGTAGTTAAAATAACATAGAACATGGGGCCTAAATGACCATTATTTCTGGGGCCTAAATGTACTGGGGCCTAAATGACTAGGATTCGTAACTTCGTGCTTTTATTTTATTTTATCTGTCTGACTTAAGATTTCTATGCTATTACGTGCCTTCCAGAATGAACAGTTTTCAATGTGACTACGTATTTAAGAAAGATTTGTCTGTAATTGTAACTTTTCCGCTGAAGATGATCTTGAAAGAAGATTGAAACATGTCCGGTCAAAGCATTTGTTCTTTCTTTTAAATATATATGTATAATTATTATATATATATATATATATATATATATATATATATATATATATATATATATATATACATATACATAAAGATAAGCAATAGATGGTTCGAATATGGCAAATAATAATTATAAAAATAAAAAACACTCGATTCTGCCAGGAAATATTGCTGAAACAGCCTGACCGGTTTCACTAGTCTGCTAGCTATTCAAGGGCTAAATGAATCATACATCAACTAAAATTCAAATGACATACACATCAATGGAGAGGTGAAGGACTTGAAGTCATAGACATTAATTATCAGAAGAATCTTCACTAGCATCAGATATCACTGTTTAACGAAGCCTTCAATATCTTCATTAACCTTTTTTCTTTTTCTTCCCTTATTAACTTATTTGTATGAGGTGGCAATTGTAAGAGGGGCATGATTTTGAATTGAGGGTCTTGATTCTTGGCACAGGAGGCTACGTGTCGGCTCACATTCAATACTCTGTATTCTCTTGTGTTGATCTGTTGACGGTGGACTCTCACTCTTGATCTTAATGAGTCCCCGGTCTGACCGATGTAGCGTGCATGGCAACCTTTGCATTCAATTACATAAATTAAGTTATTCGACGAACAGTCCATGTTCTCTTTTGCATGTAACGTTTTGTTTTCTCCGTTAATTTTGTATTGGTATTGATTCCCCTCAATTATGTATTCACAACACATACATCTTTGATCCTCACACTTTTTCGACACCAAAAATCGTTTTTCTGTTATGCTTGTTTACAATTTGCAAGATTGTGGATGGTTGTCTGTATGCACGTCTTAAGCGATATTCTTGGAAAGGACTCATCAGTTTTATGGTTGAGAATACTGGCGATATAATGTTTTTATAGACGTTCGGATTATTGGGATCATAGGTTTCAATATAAGAAATAATCTTATCATTGTTGTGTACATTCTCACTATCGTTGTTACCCAGCGATTTCTTAATAGCGTCAATTATTAGTTTAATTGGAAATCCCAAATGTTCTAGTCTCGCTTTCATTTCTGAATGTCTTGTATTCCTTATTTCAGCATTTGAAACTATTTGCGCTATCCTTCTTGCTAAAGTGTACGGAATATTTCGGATAACGTGGCGTGGGTGTGCAGAGTTATAAGGCACATAACTGTAACTGTCCGTTGGTTTATGGTAAATGTCCGGTTTGAATGGTATTGTTTTCCTTGTATACGGTAACAGTCAGAAAATGTAGCTGCTTATCATTACTCTCCATTGTGAACTTGATTTTATGATAAGGGGAATTCAGAAAATTATGAAAATCATTCAGATCGCCGAAGGCATTACGCCAGATGATGAAACAGTCATCCAAATATCGGATCCATGCTTTTGTAAAGATGTTGTAGTCCTCATCACTCAAAATAGATTTAGCCAATAAATACATGCGTTCCTCCAGGAGGCATTGGTGCTTCACATCAGGAGGCAGACCTGGTGTCTCAGGTGAAAGCATCATTGCGCTCTGGTTCAAGACGCCGCAGAAGATGTACAGACATCAGGTATGGCATGGAAAGCAAAATTATGCGATATGCAAATTTTCACGTGGTCTATCGGTTGGAATGCTTTAAAGGACTATTTAGCCTGTCGACCTTATACAAATGATTTGTGATTTAACAAGATTTCAAATGAGTTTACATTAGGGCCTATCAAATTACACAGATAATCTACATAAAAAAGAAGTGTATTCAAATGTAATTTTCTTGTTTTACTCAATTCATTTGTGCCATGTTTGATTTCCAATCTTTCAGACCAAAGATGCTGTATTATTTCAATATTTGTCATTTTTAATTAACTAAGCCAAAGCCACCTATTAGTATGATTTACAATAATCGATAGATCTTCATCCATAATAAATGCATAATCATTACTGGAATATCTATTAGGTAACTTTTAACTGTTTTAAATAAATTGTCTTGGTTACTTGTCATGTTCTGAATTGAATTGGAAAGAGCCAATATTGAAAGATGTTGATTTTATTCTTCGTCATTTATTACAATTAATATCTGTTAACATCCGTTAACTATCTTCAGGTAGAAAATATCATTTTCTTATTAACCTTTCTACCTGACGATAGTTAACAGATATTATTTGTAATAGATAACGAAGAATAAAATCAAGATCTTTCAATATTTGCTCTTTCCAATTAGATTCAAAACTTTTAACTGAAGCAAACTTTTGACGCGTCAATATAGAACAATGTTCGGGACTTTGTTGGATGTGAAAAATCAAATGAATAACATACATAACTGACAACTAATCAATTCCACTTGTTGAAAAAGGCGCAAATTATTATTTCAATCATTTATATTTAGAAAATAAGAGGCAAGAAATCCAAGATCTGTTTCCTTGTGTACGCAAGGGATTCAAAATTGAAGCTTCGGGAGAAGGTTAGTGAAAATCAAATCATATTTCTATCAGCAAAAAAGCGACAAACAAAGGAACAGTCGCATTTCCTATCAGTCTAAGAAGAAGAAAGGATCTGTCCTTTTATTCTTCACGACATTCGGTTCATCGATGGTTGGAGTTGCTTCTAAATTATAACATTGTAACATCTGATATTCACTTGGTCCCCCTCGATCGATTTTCTTCGGTTTCATCCGCTCGTGACGCAACCTAAAGTGAAAGGGAAAAAATTTCAAAATACATAAATATTTTTAGTAAAATGCTAAGACTGGTAAAAATATGAATTTCAATATTTCTATTTCACCTTTTCCCTGTTCCTGTTGAATATGGTCTTTGAGCAATTTGCTTGGCAATCATATCATCATCTACTTGGAATTGCTGTCGCTGATAATAGAGGAATTGATTAGATGTGTCCTGCAAAGAAAAGTATTGCGAAATCAGATATTTGCACCAAAGTGACCGAGAAACTTCAAATCTTTGTAGAAAAGCGGAAGGACCAGAGCAATAGGAGTAAATTCATTGCGAAATCTTTGATCAGTCAAAATTTTCTGGCAGCGTCCAACAGCCATGATCACGAAAAATTTTCATAGACCTTTGTTTTTGATGACATTTATGAAGCGATAGTCAAAAAACAAGTCCGTGATTATGTTCTTATCCTAAATGGGGAGCGTTTAAACAACTTGGTAATCTCTGGTCTATACGATCATTTTGCGATCAGCGATGTTGCATGGAAGCGACTGGTGGAAAGATAGCAAAAAGAATCGAAAAAAAAGATCGTCTCAATGGAAATTCGCATGCAATAGCAACCTTGAATTAATGAAAAAAGACTGATCCCCAATGCACACAACTGAAACAGCTTGATCGGATTCACACAGTAGACGACGACCGAAAAATAGAGTAGGAACGCCAGATTTAAGACGGCATGAGTATCATGAACTCGGATGCAATAGACCGGTCAAAATAAAAGAGGAAAGGCTGTCCCCATGCTGTAGGATAAGGCCTTTTAGTTAGGTATCTGTGCGGGATATGGACAGTGTTATTGAGTTTACTTTTATTCGTCCACGCCCACCCAAGGCACGAAGTCATACTACGACGTTAGGGGTTGGATAGTATTCATAGGTGACAACTGTTGCTCCTCGTTGGGGTTCAGCAACATCGTAATGATGGTAGCACCTGCCAGGCGAAGACTCAAACCTTCCGCATCTCCATGAACATGTTTCACAAAAAAGAATCTGTTCAGCTGTTATCCTTAGATTGCTTTTGAAAGTCTCTGTAGGAGTGAAATCAGTAAGTTTACATGAAATTCAAACATATTTTTTTGCTCAGCCGCAGATATCGGAAAATTCATAGACTGGACATAGGCCAGTAAGACAGCTGTCACATAGTTTAGAAATCATAAAGATATGTGAAAAACTAGCGGCTCAAGAGATTGTGCTTCACTCAAGGTGTCGCTTCTTCTCTTCTTTCCAATTCTGGTTTTAGGTGTAGAATTCTTTCATTGAATGAGACCGTCATATTTTTCTAAAAACTGCAATCTCAATCCATCTTTTCCAACAGTCATACGGCGTACAATACTAACATGCGTATCGCACGTTCACACAAAGCACGATTCTTATATAATAGCAAACGCAAGTAGCATTATTCAAATAATGGACGATAAATGGATAATGTATAATAATAATGGATGATAAATACCTTTTCTTCGTCTGACACTTCCTTTGTGCGAGCATGATTCACCAGACACTCGCGCTTTTTTTCAACGCGTGGATGACGGGGAAGTGATTTGGGATCAACTAGAACATCATATGGCACCATTGGATGTTGAAATGTGGTACAGTCGTTCACATTCCATGGGTCTGGTTGACCGAAAGTACCGATGAAGTGACCTTCATATGTCCACACGCGAACTGTGCAATCTTGGGAGCCACTGACAACTGTTTTGTATTCATCAACAACATCCAGACAAGAAATTTGCTGTGTATGACCTCTCCATCGTGATTTTACTGAAAAAAGAAAAATCAAAATACAATTCATTTAAAATCGTACTAAATACACGTATGTGGCAATTCAATAACTTTAAATTTCAATGAAAATATATCACAATTCTCATTTACAATGTAATATAAAAGAAACATCAACAGACTTGGTTCTTCCCAAAATCCTACATTATGTTGCCGATCAAAGACATTTCTTAAAAGAAAGCTTATTTGTAAATATCTACATTGCACTTCGACAGTATGAGCAGCTGCTTGACTGCCTAAACTCTTTGGGAATCGCACATTCCTTACTGAGAAGTTATAATGTCCAAGAAGTGCAGAATAACTTCAGATTAAATGATATGAGGTATAAGGCTGTGAGTATCAAACTCGGCATCACAAAGACTGCGCGTGCACGAAAATTGATGCCGTCTATGATAAAAAAAGTCACGTAGTGAATGAGTTGAAACTTACATTCTGGCGGTTCTGGTTCGTCAACAGATGAAGCGTAATCTGAAATATTCCAAGCCGACAGAAATCCATAATTATCACCGGTAACCAACAATTCATTGTCCTGATTTACACCCATGGCTGAGATCATATGTCCAGGTTCATTGAACTAAAAAAGAACGGAAACAAATTTAGATGAATCCATACTGAGTCATATCATAATTGATTTAATACACCACCAATTGAATCTACTGTATATCTTGCGTCAAGCGGGTCGGTATCTGTGTCAATGATTTTGAGCACACCCTAAGGAAGTTGGCATACCATCCATGATGGAGGTCAGCAATTGTTTAAGACAGTTGGCTATATTATGAACCAGCGATTATCTATGAGACCGGAATCGATGCAAAATGATGATGTGTCCAATGTCCAATATATTTCAATACTGCTGCATGTTGCACCTTAGTGCACATTGCGTGCACAGCAAAGTAGACTGAATCTTTATATTTACTTGACAGGAAATATAGTTGGTGCAGTTCCTTAAACACGGATGGTAGCTCGCACGCTCATAAAATGATAATTAGAATACTTGACGACCCGACTTAAAATTAGCAAGTGAATTTTATTGGACGACCGAACAAGCCTATTTGTGCTTAAATAGTTGATCGCGCGGGATATAAGCCTCTATGTGGATTTCCGTTTGACATCATAGTGACAGATTTTCCGTGTGTAAAACTAATCTCGATCAGAAACACACAGTTTTCCAAACTAAGATTGCGGGATATGCCGATGTCACATAATCATCATCCGGCTCTATTCGTCATTTGTTACCAGAAACAGGAATTTTGAAATCAGAGATCTGCAATAAGTAATAAAAGATTATAAATTGATGTCGCTCTTTTGCCACGACACTTGGACAACAAGTTTAAGTATTAAAGGATCCTTACATTAAAGCTTCTTTAGGCAGCTATCAGTTTATTAATTCAATGTGGCTGTACATTAGGGACGAATAAGAAAACAATTACCGAAATTCGAATATGTTCGGCAATACTGCGTTTCTTTGCCTTGCGTTAAATGTTCTGTGTTTTGTGAAAGATTAACAGACTCCCCTGTGAAAGACTCCCATCAGTTTTTCCTACACTTCAATCCTGGGCCTGGTAAAATGACAAATATTCATGAGCGAAAAATCATCATTACTATCTTAATTTTCACAAGAAATGAAATTTTCCACGCTTCCCTTAATGGCAATACTATATAAATTATTTAGGCCAGTAGTAAGGAAGTGACAAACACCAGATAGCGCAAGATGGCCGCCATCGCTGAGTCCCCCCCCTCTGGAACGGCAGAGTGTCGTGGTCGGCCGCCGTGGTGCTTCGGGTCTGCGTCCCCCCCCCCTCTGGAACGATAGAGTGTCGTGGTGGACTTGGGCGACCGCCAGGATTAGTGTTGAGGCTATAGTGTGTGATGTTTTTGGTGCAATCTGCTGAATGTTGGGTTGTAAAATGGGTTGTTTCGAGTGGAAGGAGTGGTCGGATGAGAAAACGGAGGTCGGATTCGTGTTCAGCGTGAAATTCTGCATCGGTAGGGTGAGTTTCAAGGCAATCGGTGAGAAAAAATTTTTCTTCAAAATTTTAACAGAGTTAGAATTTGGGACGTTTTGGTGTGTAGCGCCCAAACGAAGCATCGGATGAGAAAACGGAGGCCAGATTCGGAATCTACGTGAAATTTTGGGTTAGGAAGGATGTTTCCAGCGAAATCGGAGAGAAAAAATTTTCGGCTGACGTCCCCCCCCCCCTCTGGACAGCTTGCTTCGATTTTGGCTTCTAGTGGACGGATTTTGTCGTGCGATAGCTCGTTTGAAAGCTAAGAGTGAGACAAATTCAGTGAAAGAATCGGCTTGTTCCTATCTGTCTTCGTTTAGATGTGAGACGCCATTTAAGATTTTGGGACATTGGCGAAAAACGACAGAGTTAGAATTTGGGACGTTTTGGGCTCTAGCTTCAAAACGAAGCATCGGATTGGAAAACGGATTTCAGATTTGGAATCAGCGTGAAATTCTTTATCTGTATGGTGAGTTTCAAGTCAATCGGAGAGAAAAAATTTTCAACATTTTTCGAAAAAACGACAGAGTTAGAATTTGGGACGTTTTGGTGTGTAGCGCCCAAACGAAGCATCGGATGAGAAAACGGAGGCCAGATTCGGAATCTACGTGAAATTTTGGGTTAGGAAGGATGTTTCCAGCGAAATCGGAGAGAAAAAATTTTCGGCTGACGTCCCCCCCCCTCTGGACAGCTTGCTTCGATTTTGGCTTCTAGTGGACGGATTTTGTCGTGCGATAGCTCGTTTGAAAGCTAAGAGTGAGACAAATTCAGTGAAAGAATCGGCTTGTTCCTATCTGTCTTCGTTTAGATGTGAGACGCCATTTAAGATTTTGGGACATTGGCGAAAAACGACAGAGTTAGAATTTGGGACGTTTTGGGCTCTAGCTTCAAAACGAAGCATCGGATTGGAAAACGGATTTCAGATTTGGAATCAGCGTGAAATTCTTTATCTGTATGGTGAGTTTCAAGTCAATCGGAGAGAAAAAATTTTCAACATTTTTCGAAAAAACGACAGAGTTAGAATTTGGGACGTTTTGGTGTGTAGCGCCCAAACGAAGCATCGGATGAGAAAACGGAGGCCAGATTCGGAATCTACGTGAAATTTTGGGTTAGGAAGGATGTTTCCAGCGAAATCGGAGAGAAAAAATTTTCGGCTGACGTCCCCCCCCCCCTCTGGACAGCTTGCTTCGATTTTGGCTTCTAGTGGACGGATTTTGTCGTGCGATAGCTCGTTTGAAAGCTAAGAGTGAGACAAATTCAGTGAAAGAATCGGCTTGTTCCTATCTGTCTTCGTTTAGATGTGAGACGCCATTTAAGATTTTGGGACATTGGCGAAAAACGACAGAGTTAGAATTTGGGACGTTTTGGGCTCTAGCTTCAAAACGAAGCATCGGATTGGAAAACGGATTTCAGATTTGGAATCAGCGTCAAATTCTTTATCTGTATGGTGAGTTTCAAGTCAATCGGAGAGAAAAAATTTTCAACATTTTTCGAAAAAACGACAGAGTTAGAATTTGGGACGTTTTGGTGTGTAGCGCCCAAACGAAGCATCGGATGAGAAAACGGAGGCCAGATTCGGAATCTACGTGAAATTTTGGGTTAGGAAGGATGTTTCCAGCGAAATCGGAGAGAAAAAATTTTCGGCTGACGTCCCCCCCCCTCTGGACAGCTTGCTTCGATTTTGGCTTCTAGTGGACGGATTTTGTCGTGCGATAGCTCGTTTGAAAGCTAAGAGTGAGACAAATTCAGTGAAAGAATCGGCTTGTTCCTATCTGTCTTCGTTTAGATGTGAGACGCCATTTAAGATTTTGGGACATTGGCGAAAAACGACAGAGTTAGAATTTGGGACGTTTTGGGCTCTAGCTTCAAAACGAAGCATCGGATTGGAAAACGGATTTCAGATTTGGAATCAGCGTGAAATTCTTTATCTGTATGGTGAGTTTCATGTCAATCGGAGAGTTTCAAGTCAATCGGCGAGAAAAATGTTCAACATTTTTCGGAAAAACGACAGAGTTAGAATTTTTGCGATGGCTGCCTACTGTAGAGCCAAAACGAAGCATCGGATGGGAAAACGGAGGGCAGATTCGGATTCAGCATCAAATTCTACATGGGAATGGTGTATTTCCAGCTCAATCGGAGCACTAGAACCGGAGATAGACGGGTTTTTTAGTGTTTGGATGATGGGTGTTACGTCATCAGCTGATCGCCACACACTATATAAGCTGGGAACCGAGAGAGACTTGTCATTAATACGAGAGATTGTCAACGGTAAGTCGTCTCTCTGAGCTCCGATGATAGCTTCGGACATTCCAAATCCCGAGTTTCTGTAAGAAACCGACTTAGAAAATTTCATTGCTGATATCAGCTAAGGCGTCAGACTTAGAGCTTAGCCAGGAGATGGCCTTCGTCTCCAGGCCATAAAAGACTCCAAAACTTTAAAGACTTGTAACTTTGCTTCTACAAGTCCGTTTGACTTGATTCAAAAAAGGTTCGGTCGCTATTGACCTGCCCTAAGTGATAGACTACTTATAAAATTTCATAAGTAGTGCTAAAAAATTGAAAAATTTAAATTCGCTATTTTTGGCAATTTTCGGGGTTTTCAAACCTTCTGAATTCAACTAAGACATTTATAAAGTTGTGGGAGGCAAGCTTCGGCTTGGAATTTGCAACCTTTGTAAACAATCAACTGATTTTCATGTCAAAATCGGTTGTCCGGATACCAACACAGTGATATGACGCACGCTCTGTCCGCGGGAGGTTGGATTTGTGGGCCGAGGCCTTGGAGTTGGGATAAGATCCCCTCTGAGTAATGCCTGTAACGGATTCAAAGGTTCGACACTTTCCACCAATCTCACAATTTAGCTGTATGATTACAAAAATGACTGCCAATGTCGCCTGTTAGTAATTCTATTTCATCCTTCCTTTACAGATACATAAGTTACAAAATGGGAGGAAATTCAAAGTTTCATTTTAAAAAGTGTCTATGTGGCGAAGTCAAGCGAGGTGGCGAGTTCAAGCGCCATTTAAATAAATTCCCCGACTCTCCCGAAGAGCATAAGGAGGTCGCTGTGGTGAGCGGATGCACATCATGTATGAAATTCGTCAGGGGAAACCTGAACGAGTTTTTCTATAAGACGCATTCAACATGTCTCATTAAGAAGGTGAAAAATTATACCACCTCAGAGGTTGGGTTAGCCATCACCCCACTTTTTGAAAAACCTAATCAAGATGAGAAGACAGAGACGCATGCCTCAGAGGTTGGGAAGGTCATCATCCCACCGGTTGAAAGACCACAAGTTGACCTAGATGCGGAGACAGAGCTGCAGATGGCAGTTCAAGCCATACAAGACTGCAAGAATGAGCAGCCAACGACATCTCACCTCAGCTCTGAGTCGGAAAGCTCCGAATCTGAATCGGAAACGGAAGAGGCGGTCGTCCTTAACAAACCCGAGGAGGCGATCATAGCTCCTAAACCCGATAAGACGATTGTGAAGAGTCGGGCAGTGCCAGTGCCAAAAATGCACTCCTCACCTAAAAAAGGGAGAGGTATCAAAGCCCAAGCCAAGCGGTGGGCTAAGGATGATGGTGTGGCGAGGGTTAGCCAAGAGTATGCCATTAAGAAGCTGAAGGATGAAATGACCCGTTATAAAAACGAATGCTCCGCATTAAGGGATGAGAATTTTGAACTCAAAAAGCAGGTGGCGGAAATTAGGAGTCTTAAGGCTCAAGTATTAAAGTTGGAAGGTTTCCAAAAGAGAGCTCTAGCGAGTGAGAGTCGCGTAGAGGATCAGGCCACATGTATTAAGAATATGAAGGCGAAGGAGGCGACGCTCAAACTCCAACATGAGCAGGAGAAGATGGCTCTTCTTGAGGCGAAGAATAACTCTGTCAAGGAGAGAAGAACAACGCTCCACCTCCCCGTAGTCGGTAGCAAAATTATCGACGATGTAATAATGGAGTCGGAGGATTTGGATAAAACGAGCGAGTGCTATGAAGGAGCAATGCCAGATATTCGCTGTCTTCACATAAGCATTAAACACAATGGTGACATTCAGGAATTGCGCCATCGTAAGCGAAAGTTGCCGGCCAAGTACCTGCCTCAGCCACCACCATCGAAGGTTCAACGAACCGGTTGAATTGATTTATGGTAAGTTAATATCATCTCTATCACTTGAATATAATTTCATCTATTTTCTTTCTATTTTTCAGATGCGACGAGAACGAACCAACGGCTCTCATAAGGGCCACCATGGGGCAAGATTTGATAGAACCTCCTCGCGGTTTGCCCTGGGCAGTCTTCGGACTGGCGAATACTATCATTAAGTTGAATCTGCTATCAGTCAACTTGAACGTTATGCAGTCGATTGCTATCCCTGAAGCATTCTGATTCGCTGTTGAGCAATTCATTGTTGAAAACCCTATATAAGCCAGAAGATTGTAGCGCTTCTCATTCAATTTCAAGTCACGATGGAAGCAACGTCTCCTGCCAACAGCATTCCCATCTTCATTGATGAAGACAACGCCATTCCCGAGTTCGTCATCCTCGACGAGTGGGATGAAGAGGATGATAAGAAGGGGAAGATCGAGAAGATCGTTTGGACGGATGGGGTGTGGACTCCAAATACCACTCGCATCCGAAAGGTTCCAGATGCACCAGCACGAGCTAGGCGGTATAGGGTCTATGACAACCTAACCGTCATACCCATTGACTATTCCAGCCAATAGTCAACTTAAATTCACACCCCGAGAATGAACCATCGGCTCTCTTAAGGGCCACCATGGGGCAAGATATGATAGAACCTCCTCGCGGTTTGCCCTGGGCAGTCTTCGGACTGGCGAATACTATCATTAAGTTGAATCTGCTATCAGTCAACTTGAACGTTGCAAATGAAGTTCGGTGTAATACTTCCTTTCGACGGGCGTTCCTGTATAGGACGGCGGTGAAACCCGTAGCTATGTATACCGCAAGGGACATTCGGCAATGGTCAATCTTGTTAAACCTCTCTGCGTCATGTTTGCAAGTGATTGCCTCTGTCTCAACGTAGTATGCATTCGCGCCAGGGCGACATTTAGCCAACTGTCGAAGGTTACCTTATAAACTATCCATTGCATACGTTATGAGAACCATGAGTTCTACCTACCTCTATCAATGAGATGAATTGATGAATGGAATGAAATGGGAGGACACTCACGCGCCACACGCAACATAACACACTTCTCTCTTCCATAGTCTAACAAGCTCTTTACACATGGATCGCAGTCGATTGCTATCCCAGAATCATGTAAGCTATCTTAATTTTATTTAACACTATTTCATCTATCATCATCGTCCATATGAAATGTTATAAGATTTGCAAGTTAGACTAAGCGTTCTACTATTTGTAAATGAAAGATATAGTTTCACCAGTTTACAAGTTAAAAATAAAGTTTCAATAGTGTGTACGTTAGAAATAAAGTTTTAGCTGTTTGTATATCAAAAACAAAGTTTCAAGAGTTTACAAGTTAGAAATAACGTTTCAATAGTGTATGCGTTAGAAATAAAGTTTTAGCTGTTTGTATATCAAAATAAAGTTTCAAGAGTTTACAAGTTAGAAATAAAGATTCAATAGTGTGTATGTTAGAAATAAAGGTATAACTGTTTGTAAAAATAAGATCGCAAGATTTACTAGTTTACAAGTTAGACTAAGTGTAAATTAAAATAAAATTATAACTGTTCACGAGTTAAAGCGTTGATGCAACGATGAACAATTAATAAGCTGAAAAGTTTTAGATTCACTTTAACATTACCATATGTTTACAGATAGAAATGTATCACAACAAAGCTACTTCATGAGTTAGTTTGCCAGGAGTGTATCATCTCAAACTTTTACTCCGTCGTTGAAATTTCATGACGACTTTTTGCTAGACGAAAGTTAACACCAGAGGAGCGTAGGGGTGGGTGGCATAAAATACGCCTACAGCACTGAGAGAGTTGGAGTGCATGAGCTATGTACATTCTTTTGACGACGAGAGGAGCGATTTAGCCGATGGCGCAGGTAGTTTCCCAGAGCATGGAGGACATTGTTTAGGTAACTCTAAGGACGTATGTCGAGCTGCCTTCAGTGATAGGCTTCCAACTCATGATGAATGATGATATGCTTACGACCTACATTCAACCATTGGTGTATGCCCACACCCTCCCCCACAACGAGCTTGTCTGCCACATTGTATTCATGAGTGTGGCTCAAAGTAGGAAATTGATTGATGAGACTTTGCTGAAATATCCAAGGCGCGTATTCAAGCATGGTCGCCTACTGTTGGAGTATTATTATCAATGGCGCGACGACACACATTTGCCCACCCGTGTTTTACCACACCTATCAACGGAAGAATACAATAGAGCTTTAGTCGAGACGGTGAAAGGAGACGATGAGCGCTAGCGGGTGAATGAAGCATCGGTGAGAGTGGGAATCAACTTGATGCTATTCTCCAATGAGGATTGTTGTCTAATGAGAATCAAGCATTCCTTTATAAATAGAGAGCCTTCCACAGTGAGAATCATTCCATCGTTGAATCGTACAAGTGGCGGACGCACATTCTCTCTCTCTACATCCCTGTTATATTATCCAACTAAAATGGTAAGTCGCTACTTTCCTCCCTCTCCTCCCTTGAACGTAAACTTAATACAATCTTTTTTATTTTCAGGCATCTTCTACATCTGCTGCACTAGTAGGACAAAATGGTGGCCAGACGTTACAAGGTTCGCTACAATCAGATCATCTACAGCTGAGACCAGTGGAAGAAACAACAAAGGTACATAATCCTACACCGCTACAGCGTAAATTTAAACAAGTCTTGCGTCATGAGGATCACAGCGTAGTACTGCGAACGGGAATGCTCCCTTCCACTGATGTGAAGATATTGAGCAATCAGTATGGGGATTACATACTCATCCCCGTGAGTCCGTACATTCGCCACCAACTTGACATTATTGAAGAGTACATAACATTAAATATGGACATTCCTACTCCTCTTGCTCAAGAGTGGAAGGCGAGAGATGAAAAGGATACTCCCTATAGAAGGATTTGGGATGGCAATCAAATTTGCCTACCATTATCACATTGGTGTAGTTATTATAAAAAGGATGGAGATCAATCAATACCCATCAGATGTGATGAGCTCGGAGAAGGTACTTGGGATATCATTTTCAAAGTGAATGGACTATATTATGGTCAGCACAAGGATAACAAAATAGCCTCTCTCTCGATATACACTGAATCCATCCTATATATTCCAAAACCACCCAGCGTAGATGACATTATTGACGAAATCCTTTACGAAGCGCAAGTCGGGCAAGAATGCTACTTCCAAACGCAAGTCAAGGAAAGAGAATTGCTAATCCTTTCCTAACTCTACCCTATGACAATTCGCTTATGTGCTTTGAGTGTCGTGGACGTGGTCTTATTAGATACATTTTACTTCTTCGTTGCCATCATATCATTTGTGTATTTTGTCGTGAAAAGCATCGATGTAATTCTTCATTTTGTGATATGTTATAGAACGTTTCCTTAGATGTGCAATTTACGTTTTAGGCTTCTATCATCATTTTTATGGATTGTGAAGGTGAACCTGTGCAGGAGCTCAGTGCTATTGCTATGAACAATTGGACATATCAGATTGTTAGTGTCTATCATCAACATGCCAACTGTGATCCCAATGTTGATCAATGGGCGAGAAAACACATTCATGGACTTAATCTGAAACATTTGCAAGACTATGGCTTTTCTTGTGAGACTGCTCTTCTTATTGACTTTAAACGATGGTTAGCTGCTTTCAATGTTATACGCATTTTTTGTAATAATCCTGGTAAGGAGAGGAAAGTATTTCCCAATCTAGTCATTAATGATATTTTGCTCCCACCTTGGGATAGTAGAGTGAATCAACACTATCATGAAGTCACGAAACGTTTTAAGGATTTGTGTGTTCCTATTTTGTCAGTTCGTTGTAGTAGCTACGTTCATAACCAATGCTTCTTTCCTCCTTACCTCAACACTGCCAAAGTCCTATATGGTTATCATTGCTCGCTATATGACAGTTACCAGCTGTATCTATTTTATCTGTTTCAAACCATTGATTTGTAATGCATGCTTGTTACAGTTATTCAATAAATGTTATTATGCGAAGAGTTGTTGTTATCATGCAACGGATGGGTTAGATGAAGGGTGATCATATCTTTTTCAAATGACTGTGAAACATTGATTTCCATGATGAAGATTTAAACAGTTAGATTTGATGACGAATAAGATTTACTAGTTTGCAAGTTAGACTAAGCGTTCTATTATTTGTAAATAAAAGATATAGTTTCAACAGTTTACAGATTAAAAATAAAGTTTCAATAGTGTATGTGTTAGAAATAAAGTTTAAGCTGTTTCTATGTTAGAAATAAAATAAAGTTTCAAGAGTTTACAAGTTAAAATTAAAGTTTCAACAGTGTGTACGTTAGAAATAAAGTTACATCTGTTTGTAAAAATAAGATTGCGGGATTAAATAGTTTGTAAGTTAGACTAAGCGTTCCACTATTTGTAAATGAAAGATATAGTTTCAACAGTTTACAGATTACAAAATAAAGTTTCAATAGTGTATATGTTAAAAATAAAGTTTAAGCTTTTTGTGTGTTAGAAATAAAATAAAGTTTCAACCGTTAACAAGTTAAAAATAAAGTTTCAGATTAAAATAAAGTTTCAATAGTGTGTATGATGGAAATAAAGTTTAAGCGCCTTGTGCGTTAGAAATAAAGTTTCAGCCGTTTACAAGTTAAAAATAAAGTTTCAACAGTGTGTACGTTAAGAATAAAGTTCTATCTGTTTATATGTTAGAAATAAAATAAAGGTTCACCAGTTTACAAGTTAAGAATAAAGTTTTATCTGCTTGCATGTCAGAAATGAAATAAAGTTTCACCAGTTTAAAAGTTAAAAATAAAGTTTCAATAGTGTGTATGTTAGAAATAAAGTTTCAATAGTGTGTATGTTAAGAATAAAGTTTTATCTGTTTGTATGTTAGAATTAAGACAAAGTTTCAACCGTTTACAAGTTAAAAATAAAGTTTCAATAGTTAACACGTTAAAAATAAAGTTTCAATAGTGTGTATGTTAAGAATAAAGTTCTATCTGTTTAGATGTTAGAAATAAAAATGAAGGTTCACCAGTTTACAAGTTAAGAATAAAGTTTTATCTGCTTGCATGTCAGAAATGAAATAAAGTTTCACCAGTTTAAAAGTTAAGAATAAAGTTTCACCAGTTTAAAAGTTAAGAATAAAGTTTCAATAGTGTGTATGTTAAGAATAAAGTTCTATCTGTTTATATGTTAGAAATAAAATGAAGTTTCGCCAGTTTACAAGTTAAGAATAAATTTTATCTGCTTGTATGCTAGAAATGAAATAAAGTTTCACCAGTTTACAAGTTAAAAAATAAAGTTTCAATAGTGTATATGTTAGAAATAAAGTTTCAATAGTGTGTATGTTAAGAATAAAGTTTTATCTGTTTGTATGTTAGAAATAAAACAAAGTTTCAACCGTTAACAAGTTAAAAATAAAGTTTCAGATTAAAATAAAGTTTCAATAGTGTGTATGATGGAAATAATGTTTAAGCGCTTTGTGCGTTAGAAATAAAGTTTCAGCCGTTTACAAGTTAAAAATAAAGTTTCAATAGTGTGTATGTTAAGAATAAAGTTCTATCTGTTTATATGTTAGAAATAAAATGAAGGTTCACCAGTTTACAAGTTAAGAATAAATTTTATCTGCTTGTATGTTAGAAATAAAATAAAGTTTCACCGATTTACAAGTTAAAAAATAAAGTTTCAATAGTTAACACGTTAAAAATAAAGTTTCAATAGTGTGTATGTTAAGAATAAAGTTCTATCTGTCTGTATGTTAGAAATAAAATGAAGGTTCATCAGTTTCCAAGTTAAAAATAAAGTTTTATCTGTTTGTATGTTAGAAATAAAACATAGTTTCAACCGTTAACGAGTTAAAAATAAAGTTTCAATAGTTTGCGAGTTAAAACTAATGTTTCAATAGTGCGTATGTTAAGAATAAAGTTTTATCTGTTTGTATGTTAGAAATAAAATGAAGCTTCGCCAGTTTACAAGTTAAGAATAAAGTTTTATCAGCTTGTATGTTAGAAATAAAATGAAGTTTCACCAGTTTACAAATTAAAAATAAAGTTTCAATAGTGTGTACGTTAGAAATAAAGGTTCAACCGTTTACAAGTTAAAATAAAGTTTCAACAGTGTCTACGTTAGAAATAAAGTTTTATCTGTTTGTAAAGTTTGATCGTAGGATTTACTAGTTTGCAAGTTAGACTCAGCATTCTACTAGTTGTAAATGAAAATATCGTTTCAACAGTTTACAGATTAAAATAAAGTTTCAATAGTGTGTATGATGGAAATAAAGTTTAAGCGCTTTGTGCGTTAGAAATAAAGTTTCAGCCGTTTACAAGTTAAAAATAAAGTTTCAACAGTGTGTACGTTAGAAATAAAGTTTCAACAGTTTACAAGTTGAAAAATAAAGTTTCAACAGTGTGTACGTTAGAAATAAATGAAAGTAAGAACTTCATCGTATGAGTATTCAAAGCATGTTTTGTAAATCAAATGTGTATAGTCCTGACATGATAGAATCGCGTTAGAAATAAAGTTTCAGCCGTTTACAAGTTAAAGATAAAGTTTTAACAGTGTGTACGTTAGAAATAAAGTTTTAGCTGTTTATATGTTAGAAACAAAATAAAGTTTCAACAGTTTACAAGTTGAAAAATAAAGTTTCAACAGTGTGTACGTTAGAAATAAATGAAAGTAAGAACTTCATCGTATGAAAATTCAAAGCATGTTTTGTAAATCAAATGTGTGTAGTACTGACATGATAGAATCAAATGAACTTGACAAACACTTGTAAACTGGTGAACCTTCATTTTATTTCTAACATATAAACAGATAGAACTTTATTCTTAACATACACACTGTTGAAACTTTATTTTTCAACTTGTAAACTGTTGAAACTTTATTTCTAACGTACACACTGTTGAAACTTTATTTTTAACTTGTAAACGGCTGAAACTTTATTTCTAACGCACAAAGCGCTTAAACTTTATTTCCATCATACACACTATTGAAACTTTATTTTAATCTGTAAACTGTTGAAACGATATTTTCATTTACAACTAGTAGAATGCTGAGTCTAACTTGCAAACTAGTAAATCCTACGATCAAACTTTACAAACAGATAAAACTTTATTTCTAACGTAGACACTGTTGAAACTTTATTTTAACTTGTAAACGGTTGAACCTTTATTTCTAACGTACACACTATTGAAACTTTATTTTTAATTTGTAAACTGGTGAAACTTCATTTTATTTCTAACATACAAGCTGATAAAACTTTATTCTTAACTTGTAAACTGGCGAAGCTTCATTTTATTTCTAACATACAAACAGATAAAACTTTATTCTTAACATACGCACTATTGAAACATTAGTTTTAACTCGCAAACTATTGAAACTTTATTTTTAACTCGTTAACGGTTGAAACTATGTTTTATTTCTAACATACAAACAGATAAAACTTTATTTTTAACTTGGAAACTGATGAACCTTCATTTTATTTCTAACATACAGACAGATAGAACTTTATTCTTAACATACACACTATTGAAACTTTATTTTTAACGTGTTAACTATTGAAACTTTATTTTTTAACTTGTAAATCGGTGAAACTTTATTTTATTTCTAACATACAAGCAGATAAAATTTATTCTTAACTTGTAAACTGGTGAACCATCATTTTATTTCTAACATATAAACAGATAGAACTTTATTCTTAACATACACACTATTGAAACTTTATTTTTAACTTGTAAACGGCTGAAACTTTATTTCTAACGCACAAAGCGCTTAAACATTATTTCCATCATACACACTATTGAAACTTTATTTTAATCTGAAACTTTATTTTTAACTTGTTAACGGTTGAAACTTTGTTTTATTTCTAACATACAAACAGATAAAACTTTATTCTTAACATACACACTATTGAAACTTTATTTCTAACATATACACTATTGAAACTTTATTTTTTAACTTGTAAACTGGTGAAACTTTATTTCATTTCTAGCATACAAGCAGATAAAATTTATTCTTAACTTGTAAACTGGCGAAACTTCATTTTATTTCTAACATATAAACAGATAGAACTTTATTCTTAACATACACACTATTGAAACTTTATTCTTAACTTTTAAACTGGTGAAACTTTATTCTTAACTTTTAAACTGGTGAAACTTTATTTCATTTCTGACATGCAAGCAGATAAAACTTTATTCTTAACTTGTAAACTGGTGAACCTTCATTTTTATTTCTAACATCTAAACAGATAGAACTTTATTCTTAACATACACACTATTGAAACTTTATTTTTAACGTGTTAACTATTGAAACTTTATTTTTAACTTGTAAACGGTTGAAACTTTGTCTTAATTCTAACATACAAACAGATAAAACTTTATTCTTAACATACACACTATTGAAACTTTATTTCTAACATACACACTATTGAAACTTTATTTTTAACTTTTAAACTGGTGAAAATTTATTTCATTTCTGACATGCAAGCAGATAAAACTTTATTCTTAACTTGTAAACTGGTGAACCTTTATTTTTATTTCTAACATATAAACAGATAGAACTTTATTCTTAACGTACACACTAGTAGTAAGCAAGTCACAAACACCAGATAGCGCAAGATGGCGG
>CAJQUW010007734.1:0-12500 GCA_907163375.1 Prostheceraeus crozeri
AACTAATCGATGCCACACACGCGGTGTTGGTGGGTGCAAGTCAGGCCCTTGACAACGAGGAGGACGACGACGGCTCGACAACAACACTGGGGATGTCAACGGGGAGCGACGGACCATTTACCGAGAATATTGGAGTGGAAGACGGAGAAGGTGACGTTGACGCGTACCAACCCTATACGAATTGGCGTTGGGAAGGGGACGTAAACTTTCTATACCCACGACACGGTGTCGGTATCCCAAAGGACGTAACGAACAAGACGGAGTCACTCGATTATGTTGAAGCGGTGTCATGCCGTCAATGGGAACTACTGAAAGAAACAATGGGTATGGAAGAACGTGAGAAAGAACACCTATCGAAGCGCGTGAGGCGAGAACAACAGAGGAAGGAGCGACAAAAGGCCGCTGAGGACATGGCAGCATATCTTTGTGGAAAGAAGGAGGAAGTGGATGAGACATTGAGTGTGAGCATTGACCTTTAACTTTTTCTTTCTTTCTTTATTTTGTACAATCAATAAACGTACATGAGTACTTATATCTGTTCATGTGTTAAACAAGGGGTGTTTAAGTAGCATTGGGGAGAATGAGGGGATGAATATGCCGTGTTTACGACGACGTCATCATCATAAGGGGTTAGGAAGACGTCATCGTCATTTAGTATTACAAAGAGGAGGTGGAAGATTACCATTAACAGTCCAACGATATATGTCATCTAAAGGACGTAGAGTCCAAGTAATGAAAGGATTGGGACTCTTTAAGTAAAGAAGAAGATGACTAACATGAGTTGGAATACAATGGCTATTTATCGAGGTAGACGACGTCAGATTCCACGTAGAGGACAACGCGGAGGTATTCTCCCAGCCATCATACCCTTACTAGCCTTGGCAGGGAAGGCCGCTTTAGCAGGAGCAGCCGGGACAGCTGGGGGAGTAGCAGCGAGTAAATTGTTGGGAGGACGACGCAGACGTCGAAGGAGACGGTATTAAGTAGGGGTGATGACGTAGCAGTAGTGGAGAATGCCGAGACGACGTTATAGACGACGACGACGTAGACAAAGAGGAGGTTTCATACCCGTGGGTATAATCAATATGTTGAGTATGATGGGAAAAGTGAGTAAAATGTCCCACATGATGAAGGAACGGGAAAAGTTTCGGAAACGTGGTATTAAGTAGATGAGAAGGTTGAGGTGGATGTGTAAGATGGTGCGACAAAGGCGGCGACGTCAAAGACGACGACGACGACAGTATGGTGGATTACGATTTCCATTTTTCGATGCTATGAATAACGCGGTGGAAATGTCACGTCGTATAAAGGAAGCAAGGGATCGTAATTGGGGACCTAATTGGCGACAACGGAAGTAGGTGGCTAGGTTTTTTCGGCCCTCTCGGATCAATCATGAAGAAATTAACAGGAGCAGCGGATGTGGCTATAGCCTTGCATAAAATGGCTGGTGGGTGGCGACGACAACGTAGATAAAGAGGTGGAGGACCACTAGCAGACTTGGCGAAGCGGATGCAAGCGGTGAATGAACAATGAGACGGAAATTACAATGGATGCGTTTCCTGTAATGGTATTAAGTAAAATGGAAGTATGTGTGACGTGTATGATAATGGATATCACTGAAGAGTACAATGAATGTGTTTTCCCCATAAAGGGTGTAAAGACCACTATGGGGGAAGTTTATGAAGTCATGGAGAACGCCATGGAGAATGAGAGTCGATGCACCATGAATGTTGTCCCAAAAGTGTATCAACAAGCGCGCCGAGAACTTCAAGTGAGACATGCAGGAAGAGACAAGGGCTATTTTCAATACACAGTGTTTGAAGTGACTCATCCATCCGCGTATAAGTAATGGCAAGCCTTCTGGTAAAGAACAAACGTGGGGGTGATGACTCACCCTTCTTTACTCACCCCTATGTATCCATTGAACAATGAGACGAAACCCTGTATGCAACCATAGCGTATGTGTATAACACCATTCAATAAACACTATGTCAGTAGAGATGTCATTGTTTTCATGTTGACTATATAAGGGTGTTAATGAATGGGGTATGGGTTAGAGATGTGTAAGAACGTTCCAACAAGTTGGTGTGTAGCACGTGAATTAGAGTTTGACGAAGCGGATATACAGTGTGTGTATCTACCAGGCATGACTGCAGGTGAATTGGTGGAGTCTATCATGGATTTAGAGGAAGGAGAGGGAGATCAATGGGAAAAGCGACATGCACTGCAACAACGACAAGAAGATGAATTGAAACGACAAGCAGAGGAACGGGAAAGGGAACAAAAGCAGCAACGAAAACAATTAGAAAAGGAAACGTACGATTTATGGTTACAACGCCAATGTATGCAATGTGTGAGGCGAGAAATCTGTATGATGCTTCTCCCATGCGCACATGCGGTCTTTTGTGAAGAGTGTATTTGGATTGAAAAGGCGTGCCCATTATGTCTGCAGGGAATAGAAGGATCACGTCGTGTGTATTTTGCATGATAGAGTGTATATAAAGGGTGAAGGAAAAAAGGAAGGACATTATTCTCTTCATCATGACGACGACTGTGTTGGAACGGCAACAATATCTTCTCACAAACACTTTGGGGGAAAAAATTCGTAATGTATTGATTATGGATACGGAAGGTGACATCGATTTGGCGGAAGTGACCTGTCTATGGGTGCAGGAACGCACATGGGGTCTATTGGTATTGGAGACGTTTCATCTAATTATTACCCCAACACCTCGATCATTTGATGAAGAATTCGGTGTGCGTTTCATCCACGGTATCGGTCTGGAAGTGCGACGACAACATGGCTACACCTATGAGGATGCCCAACGCCTATTGAAATACTTTATTCACACACAACAACGCCGCTTCGGCCTAGTACATGAAGTGTTAATGGCAGGACCTTCGCAACAGGAGCTACGCTTTGTGCGTGCAGTGATATGTCAGCACATGCAGGTGAAGGACGTCAAGTTAAAGGAGTGGGCGCAACGATCACAGGAGCCTAGTCATTTAGCGGCTCTCCGTGTACGCAATGGGGAGATTGCCATTGGAGACAATAAAGTGATTTGTCCTCAACGCATCCACCGATTGTATCGACCACGGCAGAAACCCCCCAACAAGACTGATTGCCAACGGTATCGATGGGCCCATGGTTACCATTGTTCTCTGGCAGACTGTGTGGAGATTCTATTGGCTTATTTTACTGTCTCTAAAGAGAATTGCCATTCCTTCAATGGCCAATATGTGTTAGTGAATCGCCAACCTTGGCATCAATTCCATGACAAAGTATGGTCTCATGTCTCTCTATAATGTGTCTTTCCATTGTCATAATACACTGTAGATACTCAAGCGTTTGTTTTAAGTAGACGTGAAAGGGTGGAAAGGGATCAAATGATTTACTTTATGGTAGCTTCAATCTTAATTCTGTGTGTCGTAAATATTGATCCTCATGTCCATTTGGATTGTGAATTTCTTAACGATTCTAATACAACTATGTCGAAATATCAAGGAAATGATTGTACAACACCGTCAACGTCTTAAGTTGAGGTATACACCGCTTACGGAAAGCGGGTTAAGTAATGAGGAAGAGAAGAAGAGTTAACAGTATGGTTGTGTTACAGTGCCAGTCCTATAGGAATAAACGTCAGCAACGAACGTATAGAATATGTCGAGGACGAATCCCACGAAAGACAATGTACATGATTCTACGTAATGAAACACTAAAACAGAGGAGTAAGCATGGAAGGTGGCGAAAGTGAAAGTCCAGAAAAGAAAGCCCGACGATGTATGCGCATGGCTTTGTGTATGTTTTGTAAATTACCCTTTCGAACACATCGCATGAATGAACACATCCGCGGTGCCCATCGAAAGATTCGTAACGCCATTCAACTATCCCATGACAATGGAGTATTGGAGCGGTATAAACACGTGTGTCCCGTCTGTCTAGTGAGTTTACCCAAAGGAGCCTCCATAGAGGAATTAAATCGATTTGTCTACCATCATGTAGACCATGCGTGTAAAAAGAAGAAATTGTCTGATGCACGACGTCTGAAAATCAAGGCAATCTTTAAACACAATCTTCCTTTACCCACACATAATGTGGATTTAGACGAAGAGACAGTACCTCAAATGACTCATTCAATGGCTCCCCCAATGGCTCCCGAAATAGCTCCTGAAATAGCTCCCCCAGTCACATCAAGTATTGGTGAAGATGAAATGAATGCCATGATTCAAGAGTTATTGGATGGTATGCCAGACGATGGGGCAGACCGTGCTCAGTTAATGACTCAAGAAACAATCCCACACGATGTGATGGAATTAGCAGTTGCTTTGGATGGGGATGGTCCTCCCACAATGATGACGTTGAGTACTCCCCATTATGAAAATCAATTACCCGAGGATTCCCTTGCGACACCCCCACCCGATGAAAGTCCTGCACCAGAATATGCCCCCTATTTATGGAATGACGATATTCCTGTGGATAAGATTGAAGCGTCTCTACTCTACAATATGCTTCCCAATCCCATGGCAGAAGTTGTTCAAAACGCCTATGTGGATTCCTACAATGATATTGCCAATAATCACGTCATTGGTATAACACCACCTCCACCCGTTATTACAGAAGTGTTGGAACAACATGTGCAGACGGAGCCGAGTGGTGTGCATCAGGGATTACAGACAGAGGGGCAAGGTGTGAGTCAGGGGGTACAGACAGAGACTCCTACACGTCACGAGTATCAAGTCTTTCCACCCACGTTGGAAAATGATCAAGGCTATGTGACAGATATGAATGGGTTAAAGAATACGGTGATTGTTAATCTATTGCAAGAGTCTATTAATTTACAAGAGGAGCGCTTAATGCATCGTCGTCGCATCCTTCATCAATTGGAAGAACAGTTTCAAACAGTGGCTCAACACCCGGATCGTGCGGATGGGAATGGTGTGTATACAGATGGGGCTATGGAACGTCTGGTTCAAATGTTGCTTACAAAAGAGCGCTTTATTGCTCATTTGGTACATGAGAATGCCACACAGGTAGCGGAACGGGAAAATCTGGCGGATATCCTACGCGGGAATCACTAAGTAAAAAGCAAGGGAAAAAATGACGTGAAACAACCATGTGTCAAGACTGTGTAGCACGACGGGGAGTGTTTGCGGATACGTTGGGGAAGATCAAGAAAGGTGTGGGGTGTTTTAAACGTACAATTAACCATCGAGTGAATCAACTCCCTAAAACCTATGTAGAAGACTTACGCAAACTCATGGCTAAAATGCAAAAAGGGGATGGAAAGGCATTGACACCGGTCCAACAGGAATTTTTTAAAGTATATGGACCCATTCTACGCAAGTTTGTGAAACCCCCAGTGGATTATTATAGCTTTCTCAAAAAGAAACGCCGCTTTCAAAAGAAACAGATCCCATTTGTACAAGCGTATGGCATCGCCTTTCATGACAATCCTTCCGTCTTTGATTTGACAGATATTCAAAGTAAGCATCATACGGACTAATACACAGTCTACCCCTATTAAAGGACATGACACACCTATGCCATTCATTATAATGAATACCTCGCCTGCCATGCACGTGATTAAGCGTATTGAACAACACTTGTATCATCATCGATTGTTTAATGCCACCCCCTGCACACTCAATATCCCCAACCATGCATTGTTTGATGGATTACAAACCCCTGACTCATGGATGAGCTTGGTGATTCAAATTTTAGTCATTCTCATCTTTGTACTCAATATGGGACTGTGCGGATGGAAAGTACGAAAGCACAAGAGGAAAGGAACAATGCATGGTATCTATTATGCACAAGATAGTAAAGTCTAACTGTATATAAGGAATGAGATGAGAGTGTCAAGTCAATCATGAAACGAACACGAGTGGTCGTAATGGAACCCTCGGAAGTGGAAGTAACAACGCCAGTGACGAAGAAGGGGAAGAAGAGGAAACAATTGCCAGTGGTGGTAACGGACTCTGTCAAGGGCCTATTCCAATCCTCCTTGTATGCGACACGAACCATGGATTGGCGTGAACGTCCTTATACAAATCTACGTCATCTCCCCATTACCATGCTGAAACTCGCTCAACCCAGTCAAGACATTACGAAATTCCACGCATTGCGTGTCGAGAACTATGAGTGGTGGCCGCGTGAATTCGTACATTGGGAGGACAAGGTAAAGGAAGCCCGCATCCTATTCAACAGTGGAACGTCAACCTGGTACGGTATCATCAAGGAAAGCGACTTTGCGAAAGGCGCGTTTGATACACGCATTCGCTTATCCCCCAGTGTATCCGACGACATTGCCAAATTGGAGACGACAGTGCAAGACTTGGTGAGTCAGAGCGCATGGTCACATTACCACGTGGAATCAATCTTGAAGGATGGTAGCACAAAGGAGGCGAATAAGGGCATATACGTGAAATTATGCCAACCCCCACATACAACCATTACCCCAATCTTTACAATGGGCGAACGTCACATTGAGTCGAAATCCTTGTTTGCACTCAATGAGATGTGGAAAGACCTTACCCATACCGATGGGTCCTACAAGGACAAGGAGCGCGTGATCCGCCTCAGCTGTACGTTTCAAGTGACTGGAGTGTACAGAGACGACGACAAACACAGGTTCCGTATCTGTTGTACTGTGCGCCAAGTCCTCTTCCACCAAGTACACCTACAAATGAACGATTTGACGGCTGAGGAAGAAGAAGAACTGTGTCGCCTCACCATGGCAGCAGAGAAGGACGCCGCGACAGATACAACAAAGACGATGGATACAACGAACGAGGTTGTAAAGGACACGGTGACCGAGGCCGTAAAGGAGGACACGGTGACCGAGGTCGTAAAGGAGGACACTGAGAAAGAAGGCGATACAATCAAGGAACCTCCCGCCAAGAAACTTTTTTTTTTTTTTTTTTTTTTTTTTTTTTTTTTTTTTTTTTTTTTTTTTTTTTTTTTTTTTTTTTTTTTTTTTTTTTTTTTTTTTTTTTTGTTTTTTTTTTTTTTTTTTTTTTTTTTTTTTTTTTTTGTTTTTTTTTTTTTTTTTTTTTTTTTTTTTTTTTTTTTTTTTTTTTTTTTTTTTTTTTTTTTTTTTTTTTTTTTTTTTTTTTTTTTTTTTTTTTTTTTTTTTTTTTTTTTTTTTTTTTTTTTTTTTTTTTTTTTTTTTTTTTTTTTTTTTTTTTTTTTTTTTTTTTTTTTTTTTTTTTTTTTTTTGTTTTTTTTTTTTTTTTTTTTTTTTTTTTTTTTTTTTTTTTTTTTTTTTTTTTTTTTTTTTTTTTTTTTTTTTTTTTTTTTTTTTTTTTTTTTTTTTTTTTTTTTTTTTTTTTTTTTTTTTTTTTTTTTTTTTTTTTTTTTTTTTTTTTTTTTTTTTTTTTTTTTTTTTTTTTTTTTTTTTTTTTTTTTTTTTTTTTTTTTTTTTTTTTTTTTTTTTTTTTTTTTTTTTTTTTTTTTTTTTTTTTTTTTTTTTTTTTTTTTTTTTTTTTTTTTTTTTTTTTTTTTTTTTTTTTTTTTTTTTTTTTTTTTTTTTTTTTTTTTTTTTTTTTTTTTTTTTTTTTTTTTTTTTTTTTTTTTTTTTTTTTTTTTTTTTTTTTTTTTTTTTTTTTTTTTTTTTTTTTTTTTTTTTTTTTTTTTTTTTTTTTTTTTTTTTTTTTTTTTTTTTTTTTTTTTTTTTTTTTTTTTTTTTTTTTTTTTTTTTTTTTTTTTTTTTTTTTTTTTTTTTTTTTTTTTTTTTTTTTTTTTTTTTTTTTTTTTTTTTTTTTTTTTTTTTTTTTTTTTTTTTTTTTTTTTTTTTTTTTTTTTTTTTTTTTTTTTTTTTTTTTTTTTTTTTTTTTTTTTTTTTTTTTTTTTTTTTTTTTTTTTTTTTTTTTTTTTTTTTTTTTTTTTTTTTTTTTTTTTTTTTTTTTTTTTTTTTTTTTTTTTTTTTTTTTTTTTTTTTTTTTTTTTTTTTTTTTTTTTTTTTTTTTTTTTTTTTTTGTTTTTTTTTTTTTTTTTTTTTTTTTTTTTTTTTTTTTTTTTTTTTTTTTTTTTTTTTTTTTTTTTTTTTTTTTTTTTTTTTTTTTTTTTTTTTTTTTTTTTTTTTTTTTTTTTTTTTTTTTTTTTTTTTTTTTTTTTTTTTTTTTTTTTTTTTTTTTTTTTTTTTTTTTTTTTTTTTTTTTTTTTTTTTTTTTTTTTTTTTTTTTTTTTTTTTTTTTTTTTTTTTTTTTTTTTTTTTTTTTTTTTTTTTTTTTTTTTTTTTTTTTTTTTTTTTTTTTTTTTTTTTTTTTTTTTTTTTGTTTTTTTTTTTTTTTTGTTTTTTTTTTTTTTTTTTTTTTTTTTTTTTTTTTTTTTTTTTTTTTTTTTTTTTTTTTTTTTTTTTTTTTTTTTTTTTTTTTTTTTTTTTTTTTTTTTTTTTTTTTTTTTTTTTTTTTTTTTTTTTTTTTTTTTTTTTTTTTTTTTTTTTTTTTTTTTTTTTTTTTTTTTTTTTTTTTTTTTTTTTTTTTTTTTTTTTTTTTTTTTTTTTTTTTTTTTTTTTTTTTTTTTTTTTTTTTTTTTTTTTTTTTTTTTTTTTTTTTTTTTTTTTTTTTTTTTTTTTTTTTTTTTTTTTTTTTTTTTTTTTTTTTTTTTTTTTTTTTTTTTTTTTTTTTTTTTTTTTTTTTTTTTTTTTTTTTTTTTTTTTTTTTTTTTTTTTTTTTTTTTTTTTTTTTTTTTTTTTTTTTTTTTTTTTTTTTTTTTTTTTTTTTTTTTTTTTTTTTTTTTTTTTTTTTTTTTTTTTTTTTTTTTTTTTTTTTTTTTTTTTTTTTTTTTTTTTTTTTTTTTTTTTTTTTTTTTTTTTTTTTTTTTTTTTTTTTTTTTTTTTTTTTTTTTTTTTTTTTTTTTTTTTTTTTTTTTTTTTTTTTTTTTTTTTTTTTTTTTTTTTTTTTTTTTTTTTTTTTTTTTTTTTTTTTTTTTTTTTTTTTTTTTTTTTTTTTTTTTTTTTTTTTTTTTTTTTTTTTTTTTTTTTTTTTTTTTTTTTTTTTTTTTTTTTTTTTTTTTTTTTTTTTTTTTTTTTTTTTTTTTTTTTTTTTTTTTTTTTTTTTTTTTTTTTTTTTTTTTTTTTTTTTTTTTTTTTTTTTTTTTTTTTTTTTTTTTTTTTTTTTTTTTTTTTTTTTTTTTTTTTTTTTTTTTTTTTTTTTTTTTTTTTTTTTTTTTTTTTTTTTTTTTTTTTTTTTTTTTTTTTTTTTTTTTTTTTTTTTTTTTTTTTTTTTTTTTTTTTTTTTTTTTTTTTTTTTTTTTTTGTTTTTTTTTTTTTTTTTTTTTTTTTTTTTTTTTTTTTGTTTTTTGTTTTTTTTTTTTTTTTTTTTTTTTTTTTTTTTTTTTTTTTTTTTTTTTTTTTTTTTTTTTTTTTTTTTTTTTTTTTTTTTTTTTTTTTTTTTTTTTTTTTTTTTTTTTTTTTTTTTTTTTTTTTTTTTTTTTTTTTTTTTTTTTTTTTTTTTTTTTTTTTTTTTTTTTTTTTTTTTTTTTTTTTTTTTTTTTTTTTTTTTTTTTTTTTTTTTTTTTTTTTTTTTTTTTTTTTTTTTTTTTTTTTTTTTGTTTTTTTTTTTTTTTTTTTTTTTTTTTTTTTTTTTTTTTTTTTTTTTTTTTTTTTTTTTTTTTTTTTTTTTTTTTTTTTTTTTTTTTTTTTTTTTTTTTGTTTTTTTTTTTTTTTTTTTTTTTTTTTTTTTTTTTTTTTTTTTTTTTTTTTTTTTTTTTTTTTTTTTTTTTTTTTTTTTTTTTTTTTTTTTTTTTTTTTTTTTTTTTTTTTTTTTTTTTTTTTTTTTTTTTTTTTTTTTTTTTTTTTTTTTTTTTTTTTTTTTTTTTTTTTTTTTTTTTTTTTTTTTTTTTTTTTTTTTTTTTTTTTTTTTTTTTTTTTTTTTTTTTTTTTTTTTTTTTTTTTTTTTTTTTTTTTTTTTTTTTTTTTTTTTTTTTTTTTTTTTTTTTTTTTTTTTTTTTTTTTTTTTTTTTTTTTTTTTTTTTTTTTTTTTTTTTTTTTTTTTTTTTTTTTTTTTTTTTTTTTTTTTTTTTTTTTTTTTTTTTTTTTTTTTTTTTTTTTTTTTTTTTTTTTTTTTTTTTTTTTTTTTTTTTTTTTTTTTTTTTTTTTTTTTTTTTTTTTTTTTTTTTTTTTTTTTTTTTTTTTTTTTTTTTTTTTTTTTTTTTTTTTTTTTTTTTTTTTTTTTTTTTTTTTTTTTTTTTTTTTTTTTTTTTTTTTTTTTTTTTTTTTTTTTTTTTTTTTTTTTTTTTTTTTTTTTTTTTTTTTTTTGTTTTTTTTTTTTTTTTTTTTTTTTTTTTTTTTTTTTTTTTTTTTTTTTTTTTTTTTTTTTTTTTTTTTTTTTTTTTTTTTTTTTTTTTTTTTTTTTTTTTTTTTTTTTTTTTTTTTTTTTTTTTTTTTTTTTTTTTTTTTTTTTTTTTTTTTTTTTTTTTTTTTTTTTTTTTTTTTTTTTTTTTTTTTTTTTTTTTTTTTTTTTTTTTTTTTTTTTTTTTTTTTTTTTTTTTTTTTTTTTTTTTTTTTTTTTTTTTTTTTTTTTTTTTTTTTTTTTTTTTTTTTTTTTTTTTTTTTTTTTTTTTTTTTTTTTTTTTTTTTTTGTTTTTTTTTTTTTTTTTTTTTTTTTTTGTTTTTTTTTTTTTTTTTTTTTTTTTTTTTTTTTTTTTTTTTTTTTTTTTTTTTTTTTTTTTTTTTTTTTTTTTTTTTTTTTTTTTTTTTTTTTTTTTTTTTTTTTTTTTTTTTTTTTTTTTTTTTTTTTTTTTTTTTTTGTTTTTTTTTTTTTTTTTTTTTTTTTTTTTTTTTTTTTTTTTTTTTTTTTTGTTTTTTTTTTTTTTTTTTTTTTTTTTTTTTTTTTTTTTTTTTTTTTTTTTGTTTTTTTTTTTTTTTTTTTTTTTTTTTTTTTTTTTTTTTTTTTTTTTTTTTTTTTTTTTTTTTTTTTTTTTTTTTTTTTTTTTTTTTTTTTTTTTTTTTTTTTTTTTTTTTTTTTTTTTTTTTTTTTTTTTTTTTTTTTTTTGTTTTTTTTTTTTTTTTTTTTTTTTTTTTTTTTTTTTTTTTTTTTTTTTTTTTTTTTTTTTTTTTTTTTTTTTTTTTTTGTTTTTTTTTTTTTTTTTTTTTTTTTTTTTTTTTTTTTTTTTTTTTTTTTTTCTTCTGTAATAAAAACCACCCTTGATCAATTTTGCTTGCCTCTTGTCGTGGATGGATGAAAAGGTGACCCCAAAACTTACACCCTTCTATACCAAAGAATTGAATACATTTGCGACACAGGAACTGCTACCCCTCCTGGATCCATCCCCCCATCACAGCTTACAATATATACTGGGCAAGTTGGAGGACTTACACTACAAGGTGGACCAGACCTTTATGGGACGTGCTCAACCCACGGAAGATGATGACTGGGAGAGAGAACATTTCGAAGGACGTCGTGCCCTCCTCGTCCAAGTCCTCATACTACTCGTTCGAGAAGTATATACCCTACGCCAATACCAAGCCCGTGTTGTGGAATCCATTGGACTTTGTGATAAATATATCCAACGTTTCTCCCTCGAACTAACAAAGATGGGTGCGTGGGATTGATACAACATGACCACCAAGGTCGGTTCTGTACCGACATGATGGAATGTACTTTACCCTCCGTGCCTTCATCAAGTCCTCAAAACGCCTCAGCAAGAGGAAATCGCCAAAAATGACCTTGGCCCGATAAGTACCGCCTACGAATGAATGACCCCTGAGACAACCCTTTACCGAAGCCACCCTCAGAATGACGGTCAATTCTACAGGGCCCAAGCTTGTTTGGAAAACAAGTTACGACGCCCACTACTCCCCCGACTGGAATAGATGCGACCGCAAACGAACACTTTAGTGACTCCTTAAAGAAACTCACGCCGCCTTCAACTTGGTCTTTGCCGACGCCACGTGAAGAAACGCACACAAGACATTATGAGAGTCTACCGCTCGGCCTCCATGGTCCCAGACATTTACAACGGAAGAGAGAAGGGTAGTATGAAAGGACGCCTGCCTCCAACGCCTCTCCCGTGCTTTGTCCTTACAGCCCAGAAACGTTATAACGAATTAAATGGGAGAATTGGTACAAAAGCCCCGCTGCCGTATCGACCTGATGAATTTGACACATTCCGCGAACATGTGAAGGTAGTGACTATCCCGTCTATTTAAAGAAGGAAGGACAGTAGGTTGACTGTGTTTGTATGGAATTGACACTCTACTCATTCCCGAATATGCTCAGACAGACCTGTACTTTACGTAATAAAACATTATTGAATGGACTTGTGACTTTTCTATCATGAGTTTCGATTGGAAAATGACCTCTTCTATGATTGTGTGTCCGAGAAATCGGGAAATTCCACGTTTTCCTCATCTTATTGCGACATATAAGATGGGTTATTTAAACACACCATCCGTACATCTGGTGGTTTTATGGGATTGAAGCCCCTTCATTACACGTCTCAAAGAGTTTGGACATTGAGTTAAATATGCCTACCGACTCATGATGATGCTAAATCA
>CAJQUW010007734.1:17500-169815 GCA_907163375.1 Prostheceraeus crozeri
ATAATAAGAAGGTGGCCAATGTCCTCGAAGAAAGAATCATATTGTGAACCACTTTTCTATTTTTAGCCCTTACAAAAAAAAATAAAATGCGCGACGTGTGGAGCGTTTGAAAACCGTACCATTAAAGAGAAAATTGGAACGTTTATTGTACCGCGACCAATGCCCAGAAACTGGATTGTTGATTTCCTCCCCGACATTATGAAGGCTTATACAATACACGTCATTCAACCACCCTCGCTATTCCAAATGAAGTGACCAAGGAAGTATTGGCACTATCCTTACCCATCAATCATACAACGTCATCTCCCAAAACTAATCCCTAATTAATGAAGAGGACACGAAGGATGTCCCCTTTTGAAAGTGGGGGCACGTGTCCGCATTTCACGGGATTAAAAGGAACATTTGACGGTGGGTATGAAGCTAATTGGTCAACGGAGGGGTTTCGTTATCAAGAGCATTAAGGAAGATCCGCATGGGTACACGCATGTATACTTTGGATGGAATTTGGATGGCAGAGGAATCTATCCGTGGGGCTTTTATGCGAATGGAATTACAAGGTCGTTGCAACGCTGATGAGGAAAGGATATGCTGATCAAGTGGGATGACGTCCTTGATAAACGACAACGTCATGGACAACGTGATTACGCGTTACATTGGCCTAAGGCTACCCCAAGTCGGATGAATTCATGGGTGAAGGAATCGGAATATTGTACCTTTAGGTAACCATCGTTCAATACTTAAAGGATCGACGATGGGGAGAAGGAAACAGGACTTTTCCATCCTATTACTCAGCAATGTACACAAATGATTCATTTAAACAATACAAGCCATACCATTTATTTTACTCACTACAATGTGCCCTTTTCTCTTACCCCATGTCTCAATGGGAAGTAGGTGTACATAGGGTGTAGGCTATGTCAATACGAATTGATACATTACGGAAAACGTGTTCCATTCACCGTGGGGAAGACAATCCGATGTGGGACAACATTCCACCATGCATACATTTCTCCCCTACTATAATTATGAAAGGAGCGGATAAAGTCATTTACGTCATCCCTGTATGGCATCCAAAGAAGATGGTTACATTACACCACCCATTGATGCGGTTTGAAGCTATGTCCAATCGCGTTTACAAACCCAAATCATGTTTACCTCATCCAAGACGGAATTCCTCAACTCGCATAGTATATGGGTTGGGGGATGGATTTACTGGAAGCGGATGTAGTACACCATTGAAGTGGCTCCCATCTCTCTTATCAAGTGAAGGAATATACCGTGTTTCATTACGTGTTGGTCCTATCCCCCGCCATTAGCCATTGGCCTAGGTTTTCTCCCTCATACGGGTCTATCATCTATCTCCGGTACAGAACAACCGATATACAAACACGTGTAGCTACTTCATCCGCTAAGGATTTTATTAATTCACACGACTGGCTCGTTATGAAGACTTTTGGTTTAGTGTGATTCCTTACATCGCTGTTCCTTCTCCTAACCCAAAATTACAATCGGGGAATATGCACAAGAAGGACTTTGCGCTTTGGATGATTTTTTGACAATGGGATGGTGTGGTCCGATGTGGGGAACCCTCTTCAACGTGACGGATGGAAGAGATTCTATTCAAAGTGGCGCTACCCTCGGAAAATACCCAGTCTAATGGCCATGGATTACCAATTGTTTGAGTAGTCATCTGTCGTGAATGTGACGTGGAAGTGGGTTACCCCATTGGATAATGTATGGGTGCTTATCCCTTGGGGAAACGGTACTTTCTCCCTAAATTCCTAACGTGTATCCGGCTCACAGTATGGTGAAGATAACATCTATCAGGAATATTAATACTCTGATACGCCGCTATGACAAAGAATTTTGGTATTACTGCCAATCTCGCCAATGCCCTCATTTTAACCTTTACCCAATGATATAGTCCATCGCCCTTGGATTAAACAAAAATGATACATTGATTGTTTAGGGGATTTATTGGAATGGACACAATTATCAACGACAAAGCCAATAACAAGTACGCTTTCACGTACGATATGGAAGCTCCATTATTGGGCGTGACCTCATGACCTCTTTACGCAAGTATCAGCCAACTCAAGTTGGGGAATAATTATCCCTATTCGGCAATGGGATGAATCTTCCAGTACGCTAAACCTTTACACGAGGGGGGGGTAAGAGGGTGTAACACGTTCACAATCAATACACAAAGTATTCTCCCACACGTCCCCACCCCAATACATTAAGTGCAGAGACCATTAGTGTGGCCCATGTGAAAATGTATACAGACACCTTGGAGGTTAATAAACTCCCTCCTCCCCTCCGTGAAGATAGTCGATCGTACATTATAATTGTGTGTACCATCCGGTCCAATCAAGTACATGTTGCTCTGGTGGAATCGACGCGAGCATTATTCACGACACAATCAACAAACCTATTACCACCCTCCCCTCGGAGATGGATATTATGTATGAGTTGGATTACCATTTCTCACGTCAAACCCCTAACGGCTTATCAGGATCGGACTCTTTACCATTTCTAATTTTCGCCGTATTCGACCCTTACACCAATCTACTCCTGGAATTCCTTGAATCGTATTCTACCGCTTACAAATTGGACTGCCTGTCCAAGGAACGCTTTACGAAATGGACACATCGACTTGGAAACAATTGGCAAAGTGATGACTCACTCCTCAATTCACGTTGAGAAGAACAGGAACGTGTACGTCATAGGCTTCTTTGCCGTGTTGGGGTTCTATACAACCCACAGTCATATCAATCCCCAGTGGTTTCTAGACTCTCCCCCCCAGTATGTGAACCGGGTGTTTCATCACCCCACCCTACACTTTTCACTCACCTATCCCATCTACCGCTTTCCGCATACATCATTCAAAACCACCCCGTCCTTTCCTTATGAATGGCTAACCTGTGAAGGGGGTATCACACTTCTCATTGAATGTGCGATGGGAAGGTCATTTGAATTTTTACCCCCTCTTCAGTCAATTTTGAGGAAGAGGCACATATTGCTAAAAACTGCTTGAATCGAACAGATAATCACAGGATTATGGCAAGAGAAAGGGGGGCCCCACACCCCTGGTGGACAGTTACACTACGGTGGTGTATCCATAAAACATTGGGGGTGAAGAAAGTAACATTAGAAAATTTCAACATTCCCAAATTACTCTCTCTCAACCGTCCAATCCATTTATTGGGAAAAAGGGAAGGGGCTGACTTTTCAACCCTCCACCCCGTGAATACGTTTGTTGCACCTTATCATGTGAGTGCAGTCCATCATCACGCCACCAAAGCATGGTCTCTCACGTCCTGATGGGACAACAACCATCCTGGTATCCTCAATTTCGCCACCAGGAAGCTGTCCATTTTCATTCCTATTCCCATTACACCGTTTTATATGGCCAACGGATCATTCTTCATTCAATCCGATCGCCTTAAAGCTAAAGAAATGAGTCATCAATGGCAACTACTGTCAACGCTTTCCCAATTATACGACAACTGACATGATTCATCTCCCGAATCCGTTTAGTTCTGGGGTATTATCATACCGGATCCAGTAGTCACTTCCCCCATCATCTACACCATCCACAAGGAGCAGGTATACACTTCAAAAACATTGATTTCATGCCCATTCATATAAGGGGTTGCTGAATATACGTTATGTTGTGGATACAGATACTCATCCTCACCATCTTTTAATTCGGTTACACTTTCAACATGCATCTCTCCTCGAAATTTACATTTGTCGGAATCTGAAATCACTCCTTATTCAAAACACTGTATGGAAATATTATGACACCTTACCCAACCACCTTTATTGTTGGTATGAATTCTTCACTTTCAAGTACCCTGTGGGATTATAGGCTACCTTCCACCTATTCGGATTACACCTCCCTTTTTTTACCCATTACACTCTATCCATGGAGGAAGGAAGAGGAACAACGATTCTATTAAACCCCCGACACAAAGACATGGATGAAAGCCACGACTGAGAATCTATATCTTCAACAGTATCTCTTTGGGTGCTCATGGCACCTACCGCGATTCAGATTTTTTTTTTATAAAAGTGAAGTGACACGATTCGTGTCTAAATTCACGTTCCAACCTCCGGGAACTATCCGCCCATGAAATGCATTTCCCCTTCTTTGCAACCGAATGGTTGGTATTCCCACGATGGTTTAAATGCCCAGGGTTATTAAAGGTAGTTCTCACAATGGACTCTACACCTATCAAACGCAAATATGTTTTATTTAACAGAGGAGATGATCTTACGCATTAGTTCACGTGCCAAAAAAACCTCTCAAGACTGTCTCACTCACCATGGACTGTAATAATCGCCCATATTTCATATGTACCGTTCAGTGTTGAACCCTTGGATGATAGTCTTATTCGATCGGATGGTATGCAATGTTTCCTTTCCATTTCAAACCAGCTCATTCCATAAAGGAGCTATAACATCATGGGTTTACTCAAATTACATGCAAACAGCTCCCTATCCGCATTGGAAGGGATATTTCGTTTAACACTATCTCCGGAACATTTCCTTTCTATTCATACTGGGCCATGAATACCTATCATTGCTTTTGGGGAGATCCATGGGTCACATTCTCAACCTGACACCGTACTTATTTCGTTACCCCATTCTGATTTTGAAACACCTACCCCGTTGGGCATTGTACCCAAATACTACAACATTATTATTTATTTGTGATATTGTAGCATGCCAGTGCTATCGGTGACTACACACGCCCGTTTGTTAAAGATGGTCCCTATTGAACCAGACACGGCTCAATATGGTAAAATGATCAATGTTGGAGGGGAGATCCCTGCATCGTGGAATCCTATCCATTGAGTAGTCGTGTGTTCATCAATCAAATGAAGTGGAACTTCGTGGTGATGGTTGATGGTGAATTACATTCCAATAAATGAAGTATGGGACGTTCCTTTTTGAAACTTCATTTCCGCCCTGCGTTTCCACTTTGTAATTGTTTTTAGGTAATGGATCTCATTCTTCTTCCCTATGGGGATGTGTACACCAACAATACCGACTTGGTGATTCATGTCTTTAGCAATGCTCAACCGGAACGGTTCCAAACAATCTCGTCGATCGGATTTTCAAATATGAATTACTCCCACAATATCACTATTCCAGTTATTGGTGAGTTAAATGGAAGTTGGTGTAAAGGAGATCAGTATTCAAAATACATTGAAGACTATTCCAACTGATTTGTCGTTTCAATGGGTCCTCTTACACATCTCACCCCCACACCACAGATGTACCCTTCTTAACTTCAACGGAAATTACCCGCCAAACGCCCCTCTACCAGGGTGGTATTCAATTGCGTAGTAGGATCTCAAGGACCCCCGGGTGATCCTGGTCCCCGTGGGAAGAAAGGGATCCCGTCCCCGTGGTGAGAAAGGGGATCCGGTCCTCGTGGTGTGAGAAAGTGGATCGGTCCGCGTGGTGAGAAAGGGGATCCGGTCCTCACGGGATCCGGTCCCGGGTCGTGAATGGGGAAGTCCCGGGTCTCATGTGAGAGAAAGTGAGAAAGGGTGTAAAGGGTGACAAGGGTTGACAAGGGTGACAAGGGTGACAAGGGTGACAAGGGTGATAAGGGTGAATATAAAGGTGATAAAGGTGACAAGGGTGACAAGGGTGATAAAGGTGATAAAGGTGATCGTGGTTCCAAAGGATTGACGGTGATAAAGGTGCTAAAGGTGACAAGGTGACAATGAGAAAAGGTGACAAAGGTATGATCCTGGTAAAAGTATAACCACTTCATCCAAGAATACGTCATGGAAGGGATGGTAAAGATGGTCGTCATGGAAGGGATGGAGAACGTGGACCTAAAGGTGATAAAGGTGATAAAAGGTGATTAAAGGTGATAAAGGCCCACAGGGGACCCCAAGGTTCCCAAGGTCACCAAGGGAGAGATGGTGAACGAGGTGTACAAGGTGCTCGTTGTGTACAAGGAGAACGAGGTCCACAAGGTGTGAAAGGTGACATAGGTCACATGGACCCTGGGAAACGTGGTGCCCAAGGTGACATAGGTCTTACCTGGTATTCGTGGTGTGGAAGTCCAACAGGCCCCCCTGGAAAACAGGGTGTGTACAAGGTCCCCAGGTCCCCCAGGCCCTATTGCCCCATAGGACCTGTAGGCCCTGAAGGAAAACGTGTGGTCCCATGGGAAAACGAGGTCCACCTGGATTGGAGGTGGTGGCGCTAAAAAAGTGCAATTAAAAACCGTGCCCTCAATCAATCAGAATCTTTCCATTGGTATTTTAGATACCATGTATCACAAACACATCGCAAAAGCTAAAAAGCTTACAAACCACAATGGGGATTACGTTTACAAAACTCAATTACCCATCTTTTTACTGTGAATATCCATTAACCCCATGAACTCACCATTCACTCCATTACTTTTAAAAAGAATGGACATGGCCCCCCATTCACCTATGACACCACAATTGCCTCACATAAAACGACTCTTTTTTGATCCATCCCCTTATCTCCTTTATCTGAATAAATTGGTAACTTTCTTTGATCCCAATGCCAAAAATAAACATCATCCTAAAGTGGTGGACTATAATAACACTAACGAACTACTCATCCACTTGGATATTCAACCCAAGACATGGGCCTATTCTTTAAAAACGTTGAATGACATTTTTTTGGCAGACACCTTTACCAATACAAATAATCGCACCAGCACACTCATTCGGAGTTTCCCAACCTCTACGGGTGATCTTCGAATTAAGAATTGGACTGTTGGTAAACATGGAAACTTCATCAATGTCACACCCCTCCTACTAGAACATTTGGCTCATCGCATTAGACAGAATCAAGAAGGGTTATGTTTCTACAATCTTCATCGTGTAAGTGGTGTTTTTCAATCCATGAGTGAAGTCCCCAATGCATGGCGTGATGTATACAATAAACCTTTTACCTATATTTCACCCTCCTTTCATAAATTTTCAAGAGGCAAAAAACACGTCAGAAGTCTTCTCTCCACATACATTTGATAAATGGGTCCTCGAAAAACCCACTATCCTAAAGACAAAGATGCCTGCGCGATTTCATTCCCACAATGCTCAGCGAATGCAATACAAGAAATGTTACCGCCATATGCAACAATCCTACCCCCTGGCATACACTTACCAAAGATTATAAAATACCTCAATCATGCCCTTCTCTTGAATGGACCTATGCAATCGTTATTGGGGGTCCTATGTGGATTCATATTTCAAGCCACCCCCATTGATTTGGAACTGGGAGGTGATGTTAAACATGACTATTATCCCAGTGCTCTTTACTCACCAAAGGGTACTCCACATGTGGATTCCACTGACATTGATTATACAATGAAAACCATCACACAGGAAGAAATTAATGATTGTACATGTTGGTGCAAATTATGAATACACCAATTATACGAATAATCGCACTATTCATCCCATCATCACCCAATACACCAAACTATTGCTAATGAATATGAACCCCAAAGACGTTACCCCCGAAAATTACATCCATACGTCGTTATCGTGGATTCTACCACCCTTGTGAACAATCTGCAATTAAAGCTTCTGATTTTGTCATTACCCCCATTCCCCTGTATCGTACTCGTGTCGCCAAGATTCGTATTGGTGCTGGCACTATTCGTGATCAATTCAAAGACTTATGTACGCAATTAACCCTGTATGGATTACCTCAAATGATGGATCGTAATGGCACTTTACAAAATGGTGAATTATATTTTGATGAAGACATTACCAAAGATGGTACAACCACCAAAACGGATTATTATTTCCACATCCCCTACCATAATCTACACCCTCGTTACAAAGAATTGCGTGTTGAAAAAGGTACCTTTGTTAGCTAGGCTGTAGATCGTTTAGCTCCAATAGTCAGCTATTGGGTATTTACTTTCCCAAGTTATCGGATGCCTTTGACATGGACAATTTTGAAGTGGAGCAACGTAGTACTCGAGGTGGAACACATCTCCTCAATCGTTCCAAAAAATTTGATACCCAATACCCATGAACTCCTTGTAAATAACAAATCTTTCATCTGATCTATTCTTAGCTCCTGACACAAGCACTGCCATTGATTTCTTTGGTTATAGTGGTGTGTCATATATCACTTCAAACACCATAACAACCTCCACCACTTATCTCAGTCCAGCTACAGCTCAAGCACGAAACAGTTCCAATTATACCATAGAAGAGCGGCGTCTCACATGGCGAAATAAAGAATTTGATTGCTATGTCCTCTTAAATCAATGCAATACGCGAAAACCGACGAATATCATTTTTCCCAAACCCATCTCTCTTCGATCTGATGTGAATGACACAGTCCTACAAGATATTATCTCCTCGTATGAAAATGACTCCTCAATCGATGACTCACTCATGGATGATTCAATGATGGATAACTCATCTGAAGATGTCACTCCTATGGATGTATCGTCTGTCATTGATATGCGTACAACATCCCCTGTTAAATATTTCCGTCTTCAAAATGGTATCTATGACATTGCTTCACTCTTCTACACCCTCAATTCAGCGGAACCTTCATGGTTAAATTTCCTATATCACCGTGGGATCCTCTACCTTCACCAAACTACACCTTACCCCCGGCATATCCCTCGAAATGGAACCCTGGCTCCAAGATATTCTCGGGCTTCCCACAAGCGTATCGAGTCTTCTATACAATGTACAACGCCCGTCAACATGCATGCCTACATTTATAATCTCCTTCTCTACTCCAATCTGATTACCACTACCTATGTCGGTGGAATGCAAACCAATCTGCTACGTGTTGTCCCCTATGAAAACCTTCCTTATGGAGCAGCTATTCATCATGAATTCAATCATGTTGACTATCCCCCTCGCAGTGCATGACTTGAATCGTCTTCATTTCTATATCCATTCGGATGATGGGCGTTTAGTTCCTTTTCAGGGTAGGAGGACGGACCTATATCAAACTACATTTACGACGCCGTGTTTAAGTAACTTGAAACTCTTCATTCTCATTCAAAATGGCACTCCTCTTCCAACGTCCATTGGGGGATTCCCCATTCCAATTTGATCGCGCAAAGTCCGGGGGTCTCCAGTTAATTGGTGGGGGATCCACCATGGTGCCTAGTGCCCAAATCTTGGGTCAATCCGGTGGTGGTGAGGATGGACAAACCGGTGGATTTCGTATGCCCCGTATCCGCATGCCCCGTATCCGCATGCCTCGTATCCCACGTGGAATAAAAACCTCTATTAAGCGAGCACCTATAAAACGAGCACCTATAAAACGAGCACCTATAAAACGAGCACCTACAAAGCGAACTCCCACAAAGCGTACACCTATTCAACGTCGTGCTCAACCTTCCAATGCCATCACAAAAACCCTGGGTCGATTAAAGGATCGTATTGTAAAGGGTGTGAAAGGTCAACTCACTGCTCGTAATGTGAAACGTGCTGCTCAATCTATTGCCACCTCCGGTGCTAATGCTGTGAGTCAATTAGTCAATACTCCACGCATTGCTGAGAATGGGATCAGAGCCATTGGAAAAGCTGTACGATCCCGTAAACGTGCTCTAGAGGAAGTAGGGGAAATCCCCCTTGCTAAACGTCAGAAATCCATGCCTGTGGATGATAGTACGGGGGCCCTCACATCCACGGCTATCGAGGTGTGCGTCATCTCCCCTACTACCGTCGTCTTACTGGTGGACAACGTTTATTTTAAGTAATTCATCGACCTTTACCTCAATGATCATGACTGATGCATACCCCTCTGAATTGGATAGTCGCTACAGTATCTTTGCCAAAGATGCGGTGGATGTCTCCAGTCGTTCCGTTTACACGCAACTTGTTTATCCAATCAATGCCCTCGATGCGTGTGATGTCGTTCATTTCACTATTAATCCATCAGATCGTTTTTGGATGGATGTATCCAATGCCTATTGTAGTGTAGTCTCCATTCAGAAATTGGAGGCTGGTGGTGCTTGGACCACCCTCCCCAACACGGCAAAGGCAATGCTCATTAACAATTCCGCCCACAGTATGTTTCGTGACGTCAAGATTACCGTCAATGAACAAGTTGTGGAAGGTGGGAGTGGGATGTACTTTTTACAAGCCTATCTCATCAATATGTTGCAATATGATGCTACTGCCAAAGGTACTCATTTAGTAACACAAGGGTTGCAAACCCCTGCCACATCCCTTGTTCGCACCTTACCCGCTGGGGCAGCGTATCCCGCTGGGGGTAATCTGACGGATACCTACTCCAAATTTGATGAGGAAAATAATTTGATTAATCAAATGGAGCTCAAACTATGGCAAAAAGGTGGTTATAAACGTCAATATGATTTCCCCATTCATTGTAACCTATTCCAGCAGAATAAAGCCCTTCCACCTGGTACGAAATTGGATTTGGAATTTCATGTCAACCATCCCCAATACATGTTCCGCATCTTTGATGCTATTAATGCCGGTGATAGTTACCGTTTATGGTTTCATTCCTTTAAACTCCATATGCCCATGCTACTCCCATCGGATACTATTCAAAAGGCGATTGCTACCCGTCGTATGAAGGAAACGATTGCCTACAAATATAATGGTATTGTTGTTCAACGCATTAATCTCAATGCAGGATGGCAGAAACGTGAGGTGACTAACTTTGCACTCAATATTCAACCCAAGCTCATCTTCTTTGGGTTCACCCCTAGTAACAAATGGTTCAATTATGGGAATCGGAAATTAGTTTTCAAACGGTATAAATTATCTTCCCTCACGCTCAAATCCAATGGTATGACCATCACTGGAGGTGCAATCAATTGTAAACATCTACGGGAAGTCTACACACAATTCAATCGCGCCATTAACATGTACGGCAAGAACTCTTCCTGTCATATGGATTTGGAGACCTTTAAAAAGTACTTTTATTTAATCCCCTTTGACATCACCTTGGATCATCGCCTCTCTGAACAACAAAGGACACGAGGCGATTTAAACTTCTCCTTAGAAATTGGCTTTGAAGCAGGGTTAGGGGACCCCCTGGATCTCCTCATCTTCTCCCTCGTGGATGAATCATTTGTGATCAAACCCAATACTGCTGTTATTTCCAGCGACTACGTAACTCCAGCTGTTTAATCCTCTGTGAGTCATCATGGTGGAATGGCTTTCCTCTGGCCAATTGGAAAGTGTGATGAAGTCGGTGGATCATATACAACTACGTCATCAATTACAATGTTGTTGTAATGATGAGATTGTTTGTCTCTTTCAATGTAGTTGTCGTTCCATGGCCCCCATGTTCCTCCGCCCTTCCCACATCCCCTTTGCGGGTGTCTTTGCCGCGGATGAAGCACCCCATCGGACCACCTCCTTTTCCTGCATTCTCAATTCCGACCCACGACATAAAAAGGGAGAACATTGGCTCGCCTACTATCAGGATACAGACCAACGCGTGTGTGAGTTCTTTGATTCCTATGGTGAACCCCCACGCAATTACCCTCATCTCGCATGGTTGAAACGACGCCCCTACCCATTACAACAATCCCGTGTGTGCATTCAAGGCGAGAAGGCTTACTGTGGTGGTTATTGTCTCTATTATCTCAATCATCGCCCCCATACCACCTCCCTTCAGGACACATTAACCCCCTTTTATCAAATCACACGACAACAGGATCCAACCATGACACATCGTGAACTTGCCTACAATGATCACTATATTGCTTCTTACATGAAACAACTTGTATCCACCCTTCTTGCCAATAAAAAGAATGTGTGTTAAAAACTATGCTTGTTTTGACTCTCGTTTTTATAATTGGGTTATCATACCCTTCAGGACACGTTCCGCTTCTTCAATAGAACATACTCCTGTAACAATAGCTTTCCCATTTGTAAATAGGGAACAATGATAATGATCACCCCAGTGCACCAATGTCCCGGGGAATAGTTCTTGTTCATTCATAATGGACGCTGATGAATGGATTTTTGAAAAGACAATGTCCGTACGGTAACGTCGCCAGTCACATAATACTGTGCATGATTTCACTTGAGGAAGTGATAATGTCAAGGATAAGTGCATTTCATCCACCAATAAGGCTTTCAGACTATCATAAATACGGTCATACACCTCCATCTCATGATAGCCCATCACCTGGATACAACCACGTGGAAATAATTGTAACGGGATTTTACCCCACCATTTTGTATAGATGCGTTTAGGTTTCGCTGAACGGAAGCGTAAGGGTGTATATCCCCGTGCACATAGGACAGTATAAATTCTCTCCAGTGGTAAATCAGTGGAGGCCCGAATCTCCACCATCCGATTGCACATGGTTGAACTCCTCCTCAATTCCATCTAACAACATATCCACCACCTCTCCGCTTATAATGGTATGATTGCCATAGGGCACACTCTCATTGGGTGATAGCCAGTAGCGTTTATCTTCCCAACCTGTTAATGCCACTTTTTTACGCATGGTGGTGCGTAACACGTGATAATAGGACTCCAGGTTCAATTGACTTACCACATAGGCTCGCTGCTCTTCATAGACACTTTTATACTTCTCATGGGATAGTTCTCTCCTCTTATACTGTTTCACTCCCTTCACCCGACAATCGCGTGTCCCATCTTGCATGATGTAGGAGTACAGTTTTGGGCTCAAACATATAAATTCCATAATCACACGACCTTGACTCTCATCCTTAAAGCACCCCAATCGATTCGCATTGTGTGTGTCATAAAGGGGATGTGTCGTTGGATAGTTGGAAGTGTCCAATATACCCCGTGCTTGTGGATCAATGTCATTACGGTAAGTTTGAAATTCCGCTAAGATAGTATCACGGTCACGCTTACTCTCCACTTGCATGAAAAAGGAGTCCGTATCACCACCAATAATTTCAACAGATAGACAGTGCTGATTCATACGCCATTGTATCAATAAACGATACATTTGGACCTTACTAATGTCCAATACCGCCTGTCCAATGTAGATGGCTCGGTCAAGGCAGATCTTGCGGCGACGGATTTGTACAATCATGGCTGAGTCACCTACCCCAAAGAAATTTTGACACATGGGGTGGTGAATATATTTCAAAAATAGTTTCTTTGTACGCACTAGCTTCGTACGGCCATATTTCCGCACATCCTCCATTGTCTTTCCAAAGAGGGTGTTTACACACAATTTATGAATGTTCTTCACCATGGCATCACTGCTTTTCGCCCGTTCCGATGTGTGATAAGCAATATACGGTTGGATGAAAGCCTCTTGGTGGAATGTTATACCACGGTGCACCTTGCTCACATGCATCCCTTGTTGTATATAGAATTGGAGCGCGTAGATATGAACCGTATACTCCTCCTTACGGTGGTGAGTCATCAACAGTTTGGTAGAGGTTTTCTTTGGTAACTCCTTCTGATATAAACTCTGCCATAATTGGTGCATATAGGCACTCATCTGTTTCTGCATCACGTGACCCTGCATTGGGGCAAAAGGGAGATCCATACTCTTATCTTGCACATGGGCTGGGTATTCTAAATCCACCGTCAGAATACATCCTTGATACCCTTCCACATCAAACTTTAAGATCCAGTCGTCATTCACCTGCTCCAACATATGTGGGGGCATCCACACAAAGTTCGCTTTCGGTAATTTTGCACTCATCGCTGTCCCATACAGGTTATTGGCGTCGACGTAATACAAATGTGTGTACACCTCCTCATTGTCACGTGATGCCTCCACATACTCCGCCTGGTGCTTGTTGACAAACGTCATACCTCCTCGTATCCCCGACTCAAACATCTTGTACATATCCACATCCATCACGTGGTCGAGCCACACGTTGGTATAGAGGAGGAAGAAGGAGTACGTCAGACCAGGAAGACCGTAATAGTGCACTGGGTCCAATTTCGCCACGTCATACATTTTCGCATGAAAGTCTTCGAAAATATCTACCAAGAGGACTACATCCACCAGGAGATAATAGGCAACATAATCGCCAAAGGTTCGGCATCCCACTTCTCGCCACGCTCGTTGGGCGGTGGCATAGTCCTCTTCGGAGCATGGTTGTTCCACCAAATCGTTATAGAATTTATCAATGGGGGGAAGACACTCCTCGTCCAAGCGTGCCCAGTCATCGAAATACGTGTAGGGGAAGACCCCCTTACGTATTGCCTGATGATTGACTGATGGATAGGTGGCTTGTAGCACGCGCTCCGACACTGGAAAGTGGTCCACCGTGTGTGACAATTTATGTAGCGACGTGGAAAGGAATTGGAATGAGTCACGGAATTGTAATTTCACATTTTGCTTGAAGTTACCGTACATATTATATCCTGCCGTAACGCCAATTGTCTTGTCGCCGCCTGTATAGCACGGATTCACCCACCACAAGTTCTGATCACGTTGGGATAATCCATACAGAATAATCTGGTGGCTATCGTAGCCTTTCCAGTTGTGAAAGAACACGGGGATCTGACGTCGCACTTGTCGTCGGCGGATATTACACGCGAGACACAGTACCTGCAGGTATCGACCCGTTAGGTGGTCGTGATCGCGGCATTTTGTGTGGTCCATTTTCTGGTGTTGGTTCACACGATCCTCACTCAATTCCACTACGTGACGTTTACACACATTGCAATGATTTGTCACCCTGTAATGTTCACGATCTTGGACCGTCATGACCATCTCTTTGCGTGAAAGACTATCGATTAAATTGTGCAGTCGGTGAATCAGCGCCTCCATACTGTCCAGAAATTCCGTCACACACTGCTCCCCCACATGTTGCACCACAGGTTCATCATCCATGGCCAATGCCTCATCCCATTTCACATAGAATCCAATCGCCGCAGGGGTATGGATTTTCGTGATGGGATGGATTAGACTTTCGATGTCTGCGTACACCGCGCACAAGGGGTGAGTCATCTTCCCGAAATCTTGGAATTTCAGTTCTATCGACGATGGGCCATGCTCCGCCTGGGTCTTGACACCACAGCACTGTCGTTGATGATTATCCCGCTCGGCTTGAATTTCCGGCGTGGGTTTATTCTTCCCACTAAAGGCAAATGTGGCCAGGCATAACTCACACGCAATATACCGACGATAGCCGTTGGACAATTGATTCACGTCATAGACCCCGTACAGAAATGTATGGAATTTAAGGATTGGGATGAAATGACAGTCCAAATGTTCTTCGTTACGATCTTCCACGTCGCTTAGTAGGATCAGGTGAACAATGCGCGTCTGATCATTACACTGCCAGTCGTGATCGTACAGTGTCCCCTTAAACGCTTTGCCATTGTGCACATAGATGCGTAGGGCGACATTGTTCACCTGCTCAAAATGTTTCAAGTACTTTAGTGGGAAAAACCCGTCTTCCCCCATACCGCTGAAATCCAATCGATACCGATCGTTCACATTCATTGCGCGAAACTCTTTCAAACTCACGGTGGATGTTACACCATCTTGATAGGCCAAGGCGTAGAGGACGGCGTCTTGGAAACATAAATTGTCACTCATGTCTGTCGTATAGATGAATCGACGGATACATTTCACATTCACCAGGTCCTTCGGTACAGGCATGCGTTTCCCTGCACGACGACGCTCCTCGTGATGACGTCCGATACGCACCTCCAATTGACGAATGAATTGAAGCACTAATCCCGAACTTTGTGACGTCACCAATTCCAGCCAACTCATCCACGTCTGCTTCACCTCCTCAAACCATGAATCGAAATTTAAATGTTGTATTCCCTGTCTATAAATAGGGTTTGACCGTAATTCCACTTCTTCCACTTCGTCATTGGCCACGACACGTTCAAACACAAAGACCATTTGCACCACCACCACCACCTCATAGTGTTCTTGCTCCGTCACAATCACATCGTACAGTTGACGGTACATGCTGTCCAAAAACCCGACAATGTCGCGCGTCTCCTCAGCCGGTGTAAACGTCACCTCTATCGCCGCCTCATTGAAGAAATAATGACGCACTTCCTCATGCTCTGGACGTTGACCTTGATCACGAGCACCACCGCGTTGCTCCTCCTCCACATTCGGGGCTGGTGCTACACGATGGAGTAATGCCGCCATTTGAACGGGACAGATATGTTCACCGACTTCCAAGAAAAAGTCCGCTCCACACAGACGACAGGCTTGATAACACCCGTGACGTTCCCTCTCAAAGAATTCCTCTATTGTCATACACTCGTCACATATATAACACTCCACCCAATCTCCCCAATGACGTAGGAATGGGCAGGTGTGTCTTTGATCACGTGCATACCATACCGTACACTCAGCACAATAACGACGGCCGGATTCGAACTCGCCATGGGCGATACAGTCCTCCATCGACGCGAAGTCGTGTTGACAGAAATCACACCGCATGTTTACTTGTGTATGGACCCGTTCTCTCACCTATATACTCCTGCGCTCGGGACGCGCCCCGCCCCGGGCCAATCGCCCCGGGGAGGGGGGTGACTCACCACAAGGACCCGAACGCCCACGCACTCTATCCTGTGTATTTCCTATGTGAAAAGCACAGGATACACACAATGGCCCCGTACTCTGCTTTATACGTATTCGCAGACTACTGGGGTCTAATGCAATAAGGCACAAATTATATTATTTTTCCTAGTTAAACCGAATAGCTGCTGATACATAAAATAAGTTGAAACGCTAAAATAACTTGAGATTCTTACATCTGTGTAAAAGTTGATTCATCACGGTGTTTCAAGCATTTTATTTTGGCATTCTTGCAAATTTTAGGGCAGCATCTCGGCCATTCAGTACATCATCATTGCCAAGTATTTAGGATTCATATGACGGCATTGTAACAGTTGGCGCCTTTTGAAATTTAGATGTGTGATTTCTTTTTATTTTAAAGTCAACTCAACCAGCATCATTCCAAAAAGTATGGAATGTCTACTCAACTTTCTAAGTCTATGAGGTCAAATGAATTTTGTTACTTTATATAAGCCCAAATCTATTGGAATCTTCTGACAATCAATGCCAAGTTATGTGTAATTGTGTAAAAGAATGCGGAGTCCCTTTACTGAATTTAATGGATTGAGATAACTTCCATGATAGGGATTATAATTTTAACACCACATATAGTTAAGCAATAAGCACATTTTTCAGATACCAACCAATGATAAACCCTCAAGATAGCTGAAGAGATATCTCATTATTATTTGTACATGCCAATAAATAGAGATTAACCTTGTCATCGCTGTGGTAACTTGACAACTTATAATGCTCTGTCGTTGTGTAGAGATCTCATAATTGTTCTATTTCAAAAATACCCTAATAGAAAGAATGACATTGACAAATATTTTCAAACTTGGCTTCATATTACAAATTTCAACTTCTTGCGTTGTTGCTTTATCTGTGATTTATAATTATCAATATTCCATTGTGCAGAAGAATGTGAAATGTTTACAGACGAAAGAAGCATCTAAAGACTCTGACATGTCCATGCAGTTTCCTTCTATAAGTTATCCTAATAAATGGCTGACACTAGCACTGCTCTTTCACTCTAATGGAAGACTTCGTAGTAAGCTAATCAAAATTGATACTACATCTCTACGACATCCCCTGTGTCAGTGTCAACTCGAATAAATGCAGCTTTGATGCGCATGGGTCAGAATCGAGGATCATCGTGCGTCTGAAACAATTTTTCATGGACGAAAAATGGCCATCTCCAATTTTTGGTTCCACATACATACTTCGCATGACCAGAGAAACCAAATTATGTTATCTAACATATATTTGACCGAAATATTTTCGAGATAATGAGTCTTTTTCGAAATTCAATTTTGAATTTCAGAAGTGCGAAGTGGCCATTTCTTTTTTTTATTTTAAAACATTCCTTACAATTGTATGAAACCTAGATAGACAAGTTAAGCAAATTTTATCGACAGATTTCCAAGATAGAGCTTAAAACTAAAAATTCAAATTTAATTTCTGAATTTTTAAATGTGCGATTGTTAAATTTTGATTCCTCTTTTGAAACATTTCCAGTAGTATTCTGATGTAGAAAAGTCCAAGTTTTAAAAATTTCATCGATGTCTTTCCAAGATTGAGAATAAAATTTGGAATCTGAAGCAAGACTTTTTCTTTTAAACAAGACTTCATCATTTACTTTCTGATAACGATAATGATACATTTGCCATAGCGTGTAGATGATGATGACGTTAATTAATGTGCTACAATGTGCTCATGAAAGAGACAAATCTGATGCCCATGAGAGGCAACAAGAGCACGCAACAGTGAAGAAATAAAGTGAACAAGTCAAGCAGTGAAAAGCATGAAAAGCATTTTATTTATGATCAGTTCAGTAAACAGGACAACTTTCACAGTTGTAGCTGATAACTGTAAGCTTAGAAGTATGCCCAATGAAATTTGACAAGGTAACCAACAGTTTAAATGGTTGGAATCATCAAGTTTTGATTTCAAATATTTTTTAGTATGTGATGTCAGATATTTGGCCTACATAAGTAATATGCAGCAAACAACATTTAGGCCTATAGTGCTCACAGCAATGGTTATAAATGTGTCGTTGCATCTTGCATAAAGTTTAGATATAGCACAAAAAAATAATCCCAATCTTCTTTCTTGCTGTGAGAGAAACAAGATATCGAGAGTGACAAGATATCCTTTATGTATACCTGGTGACATTATATTAAATCTTTTTTCAATTTGCCACCACGTTATTTTGTCACCCATGTTTAAGAATGTCGCTACTTTCAGTCAAAATTCCAGTCATTTATTCCTGTGAGAGACAGAAGCAATTAAAAAAATAAGACCTTCCAGGAATGGGCATTATAAACCTTAACCGCCTAAATTATTCGTATCTTGAAAATGTCAATCTTCAGGCTTTTGGAAGGAGAAAAAATAGGATACACAGGGACTATCTTGAGACTTGCCTACTCAATTTCTTCTCACTTCGGTAGGTTGCAATGTCAGAATAACAATATAATAAAAACCATCTCCATTATTAAGACTTTTGAAGAAGTTTATGTAAAATGGATCAAATGATCAAGTATCTTGAGAAACGATGTTTCGCCATACGTTAACGGCAGAATTTTCAAAGCTGATCGGTAGCAATAATTAAGTAGCTATCATATTCATTTCAGTCTTTGACGAATGGTGGGTTTCAATATTTAAACATTAACTCAAATAGATGTTGTGCACAGCTGTTTACTTTCTTCAAAAGTGTACACAGCGCTTTATACACAATAGCCTGATCGTATTCATAGTGACTTGAAATTCATGGCGACAAATTTGAGAAAAATTATCCACAAAAGTAAACACAGACACTGAATAATTTGTTCTTGAAACAGAAAGCAATCATTGCAGTTTAGAGTCAATCATTTGAGTTTTGACATATTACTGCAACCTTGCTCTCAAAACTGAAATTCACAATGATTGACAATGCATTTGAACAGCACTTCAGATGTGTCATACGCTTATACAACATTTTGTTGCGGATGCAGACTAGCCTTGCTTCCTTTAGCCCGCTAAAGGCCACTGAATATTTGGACGGTTCACAGAACTCGATAATTTCTCAAGTTTTCGCTTAATTGAACATTTAATTCTTATTTACAACGTAATTAGGGTTTAAAGAGGGGATCATGTGCTTCGATGTTTTCAGACAAAGAGAAAAAAGCTTTGCTTTATTTCTTAATAGTGTGGTGTTGCCCCATTTCTTTTCAGCGGCGTGACATATAGCACCTCTATAATGTCGATGCTATTTAGAAGTTAACTTTCTAGCGCGTGCTTGCAAAATACTTACATTTGCTGGTATCGACTGCATGGGCCATAATGGATAATTCCATTTGGTCGTACGTTACATTTTGCAACATATTTCTGTGCATATATTTTGATAGAAGAAAGATATTTATCAGCAGCTGTTACCATGCACCTTCAAAACTATTGCAGCAAATACGTGCAGACTTGACTCTTTCAGATATTTATTTTTCATGGAGAAAAATCTGTTCAAAGCCTCCGTTATATTGTGCAGGGTATCATTCCAACACTATCCCTGAATTTATCAATAGCATCACAAAAAAGCATTGGTCACATTCCCAAACAAATATGTGAATATACATGCATTACTTTGCATTATTCAACATCATGTTAACTTAAGTATACATCAGTAGTAACTATAGGAGCATTCCAAGTATGCCTATTTCTCAACCTTACACATCTGCAATATAGCATTTAGAAAATGTTCTCATGCATGGGTAGCACCCCAGCAGCATTCATGGATTCTTTGAGAATTTCTGAATATGTTACGGACGAAATTCAAAGAGATTCCAAAATCAAATTTCGAACTTTTAATTTTAAGGAAGCTTATCCGCAAGCATCCGCAGCCGACCTCAGCTTTGAGTTTACTCACTGAACCGTCGCATAACACCGTCTGCTAGTCCTTGTATATTACATGGATATCCTTACATCATCACGGCAATCGAATTTTATTACCTCTTCCTTGTAAACATATGTATGTTGATACATATTATTCATGGACGATGGAAATGCTCCATTCAAATCAGAAAGGAAAGCATTAACTTACTTTCCGTTTTTCCAGTGTTGTAATTGGTAGATTGTTAGTTACCCGGTGTTCAGCTTTCATCGAAGAGCCTTTAGATTTGCACTGACTTGATGTAGAATCGATTGTTTCTTTTTTTGAACTTCATTCCAAGTCATTTCCCTCGCTGGGATAAACTCATAGAAAGAGATGAAAGCGCGCCCACCAATGTTGCGCATTTCACAATAAAAAAATTTGAGGTGGTGCGTGTTTCTGTCTATCCAATAAGGTCACATTGTCTGTCGAACCGGCGTCATCAAACGTCAAGCGCAGATATCTAGACATCTCATAGTCATAGTGCTCACGAATATCTTCAAAAGAGATAGTCAGAGCATAGTAAAGTTCGGATATATTACGTGTTGCTGCAGGTTGTTTCTGAATAGGCCTATATAATTGTTTGCACTTCACACAATTCTACTATGTCGTTGTGCAAAGAAATATATGCGGATGACCTTGAATGCAATGGCATTTGATACTAAGGAGATAAACTAGGACATCCACAAATTTGAAGAAAAATGTTCTATTAATCAGAATTCGAAAAATGTTTCAGAATTCGAAAAAGTGATAGTAGTTTTTACGTTACATGTTGGAAATTACTTTTCATGTGACCTTGGTTCGAAAGTAAATGTTGACAGTTGATCTGAACTACTACCATAGTAACGAGTGATACATAAAATAATCTTAAACGCAACAACTCAATAAAACGTTGAATATTGATACATTCCAAGTGTTATATCTTTCATGTAAATTATGCAACTTATCTGACATTTGTCAAGGATCATCATTAAATCTAAACATAAAATGGTTTCTGATCAAAATGCACGATAATCGACCCAATGAAAGATTCAGATAATTTTGACATAGAAAACACTAAAAGAAGTGCATTAATGATTCATTTGATTTTTCCATTCCATGTCCCATTTCACGTGGAATTGTCCTAATACACAATTGACTCTATAAGAAGTCAAGGATTGATATTACTTCCCCATTTGTAATCTGCTCTCGCTGTGAGTATAATGCGTATAGTAGCCCATCGACAGGGCTTACTTAAAGGTCTTAAGTATTAAGAAGGTATTAAGCTCTTAAAGGTTCATTCACACCGGCGCGTTCAACAAAAATGCCTGTTCTCACCGAGCTGGCGAAGGGCGGAAGAGGGGAATGGAGAGGGGGCAGCTACAGATACCATATCGTTATGAACACTTCTTATTGCTAAATGATTAACATATTCCCATTCCTTGAGTTCCATGCATGTTAGGACATGGGGATTGCTATAAACTGCATAATTTTGCGAAAACTAATCATTTGATATTTCACATTTGTGAAGAATAGGATTTTTAAGGACACGCATATCATTTACACATTTTCATGCATAAGGTGACAACAAGGTACAGGTGACAGATCATGAAATAGAATTGATTGATGCACGGATCAACTTTGCCATAACTTAGCTCACAAAGTGACCTTTATTGACTTACATCGTCTATTCTATAGCAATCAGGAGTATCACTCTAATGAAGATTATCACATAAAATGAGAACAATAGCAAATTTCTCATCTTCGTTTCCGATACTCGTTTTGCAGTAAATAAAATACCATTCGTCTTCAAATGCATTCATGAATTCCATTTCATGGTTGACAAAGTATGAAAGTGTACTGATAAGATATTTTTATGTTTATGTGGTCAAACTGTTCTCACAGAAGGTCAGAATTGTCGGATAGCTATGTCGAAAGTCAATCATTTCTCTGCTGCGCGGTCTGCATTTTTCTGTGCGGGGAAATTCATTTTGCATCGCCATCTGACCAGTGCAGTTGGGTCAAATTCATTTGTTTCCTGCGGGCAGGAGTCGGTGGATATGCATTATTTCCAGACGAAGTTTATTCAAGAGTTAGGAATCATTCCGAGATGCTGCCTGATAAATTCAAGACCTACGGCTTTGAACATGAAGGTCGTGGTTAACGATCCATTTTGAGGATGTTGAAGTCATCACACAAATATGGCTGAAGTCGGCTACACATTTCAATATGTAGTTTTAAATCAACTAACTAAAAACCTAATGTATTACCTCTTTTATCGTCTTGTTATGTATCATGTATTTATAGATAGTTTACTCTACAAAACAAGTCTATACAAGTCTGTTTAGTTTATGCTTGATTTTAAGTAGGTAGAAGTTGCTTCTTTCTGCACGCTAAAAAATTGTCATAAGCATTATACAGTAGGCCAACATATGCTGAAAACATAGAGAATGACAACAATCAAACCCCTAGAATAGAAGTATCGCTTCATGCAATACACTATATAGTTGCGTGAAAAACGCACATATTTTCTCTTAGATACACTTATCTACGGCAGAATTGTTGGGTTAGAATCAGTCACATACGTAATTCTAAGCCTTTCATCGATGGTCGATGCCCCAACTTAGTTCTCCCGGATGTGCATAAACGTCGGCTACTCATTCCGCTGGCCGGCCGGTTAATTTAATTGGATCCATATTGACTGTTGACGACTTTCAGCCTAGAACAAATTGATTAATCAATCATTGAAACATTAAGAGCATGTAAACGCGATAATTTGAGGGCATCTATACGTATGTTTTGTGACATAAATGTTGCGAACTGTTCTTTAAACAGCTAAAAGATGATTGCCGGCATACATGCAGTTCAAACCCTACTCTTATTCCAGACTCTTATACGTCAGCTCTTGGTTATCAATGTAAACTCAAAAGATCTGAATTTAAACTGTATAGTGAAGAGTTCTCAATTAACGTCGCAAATCACTGGAATCACTTCAATTTTTTTCGTAGTCACTGGCAAATCAGGACATCACTTTAAATCAAATTTTCACGCCGCAGACAAAACATTTCGTAACATCAGCACTCAGTCAGTGATCAAATTGTTCATCTTGTAACTTAGAGCTTGTTGATCGCCTAAAGTTTTCTTGTGGAGACTTACACAAATATTATTATTGCATCAATATTATTGCCATATCAATGCCCGTTTGGGTCATTATTTTGATTATCTGTTTCCAATTTGCTGGTGTTTGAATGACTTTGAAAATGCAGTTGAAACAATCATAAATTATAAAGTAGGCCTATTACTCATTAGACAAGTAAAGGGGCATTACGCACATTGCAGCTCATCGTACAGAACATATTGTCAATGTCATTAATAATACTGTAATAATACTGTATATAATGTCATTACATAATACTGTATTGTAATAGGTAACTCTCACTAATCCAGAGTACTTATAGGCCTACCATTCATGCATTTCATGCATGACATATGGAAATTGAATAATGTCTAATGACATAAATTGACTAATTAATGTCTGATGATCAAATCCTTAGCAAACCGAAAGCGCTGATCGACGACCGGCCGGTTTTGCATGCGTTGGCCGCCAGCCCGGTCGCGTCCGCAAAAAAACTCGGCCGGTTCCAACCATGTCGCACATCTCAGCATCCTTGATTTCTTCATCTTTAATAATCAAGCTTACTAATGAAGCGATAGGTTCGACGGTACAGTCAGATTGAAATTTTCTCTCATTAGCTCATCTTATTCAACTTAAAGCTTCAAACAAGGAGAATGAAATCTAGACAGAAAGAAGTTAAAGTGCCTACCATGTTAAATTGGACTATACATAATAGGTCCTAATCATATATATGTGAATGGCAATTGAAAGTTGCAAATGACAGCAATTACGAATGTAGTAAGGGTAAGTAAGTAAATACATGTAAAGCATATAATTCATCTGCTGTACAAGGAGGTGAATAGTGATGTTCCTTTTAGAACTAATGAGTCACTACACTTTGCTGTCCGTCTCGGTAGAAAAAGAAATTGACCAGGGGCTGTATTAATAAAGCTAGCATTTGCTATAGCATTTCCTAGGGGTGGCGCTAGGCAAGTTGCTACTAGGGGTAGTAGCAACTTGAGTTCTGTATTTAATAGAGAAAGCCTAGCGTCAACTCCGGCCCCAGTTAATGCTATATCAAGTTTCATTGACGTGCCGATTCAGCGCGCAGATGCATTCACCACCTGCTCTCACGCCCGGCAATCGAGTCATGGAAATCTGGCAATTTGACGCACATTCCGAGTGAAAATAATGTTGAAGCGCGCGCGTTCAGTGTTAACAATACAAGTGTGAATGTCGGAGATCAAAGCAGTTTCCTTCATTCCCGCCTGTTGACACTTATCATTCATACAAGGTAAAACATCATTGATTGTGGCATACGGGAGGTAATTGGTCATAGTAGCTTTGAAAAGTAATTGGCCATAGTAGCTTTTGGTCAAAGCTACTAAGATAAAACATCAAAATGATGACTGCCTTGCTAAATAATGAACGATTGTTAAAAATAGTTTAATACATGAAATGGGCCTCATTTTAATCGACATCATCTCCCGATCTTCAATATGACATCAGAATGAACTAATTTTGCAAGTTAAGAAAAAAGAATACATTCTTTACAGTAAATGAATATGATGACGCCCTTGGCTTGCAGTGTTAAACGTCCTACACAATAGAGTGAAATGAGAGGCGAAAGCCAACTAAGGCACAGGTGAAGGTACAGCTGTGATCATGAACTTCGTGTGATTGTCTACGAGCAGTTGTCTAATTCTGAGGCTCTAAATGTTCTACAAGTCTTATACAAGATAAGAGGAGTTTTACATAGTCAATGCTATGCGACGTTAGTGAGACTGTCCGTAGGAGCAAGAGAAGATCGTTGACGATGCAACACCTCTGAGTGTCAACAACAGAAATGTGGGGGGGGCTAAATAATAGAAGTACCTATGTTGCCAAGACACTGACACAACATGACGTCCCTCCTGCCGCCCACGATGGAGCAATGACAGTCCAACTCAATCTGTAGTCTCAGTCTCATTATTTTGGCAAGTATTGGAAAGTAATTCTTAACAATTAACATCTAAGCGTAGTGGGATCCTCTCATGCCATGATTGCTCTACTTAAAATCTGAAAATGAAATATCAGAAAATAAATTCCTCATATTGTCTGACTTATTACATTATGAACAAGTCACTACATATAAATAAAATATGATATTTTATTGTAATTCCTATTTTGAACATTTTGATCAAATTATCAACAGTGTCGGATGTATTGATTGGGAGTTTTCTTCTTTACTTTCGGAATTGCCTCTATTATTCTGAATTTTTTTTCTAAAGCTTTCTGGAGAGAAAAATGTTTGTCAATTTCTCGCCAATATATCTTGATTCTTATCAGGCTACTGAGATAAAAAAATACAATTCGATTACTTGCAATTTTAAGCACACTATTTCATCACAATTTCATTATCATTCAAATTTATCAACGATGATGAAGGTCAAGTCAGTAAATTTAAAAACCATGAAAATCACGGAATATTAACACCGTTGCATTACTTCATGCGTAAGCAATTAGTATCAACGATAATCCATTTTGTTGTCATTAAGTGAAATTCATGAATAGGAATATTGGTTGTCTAAATGTTGAAAATAGCTATCCATTTAATTTATCAGGACGTCTAGTGCAAAAGTGGAATGCATACAGAGAATGTGTTGCTTAAATTCCATTTTAGCGCAAAATTGATTCAGTTATAGAATCACTTTTATAATTCCAATTTATGATTCGATATGTTTATTCAAATTAGAAAAATCATCAACCATCTTGAAGCTAATGCACTCAACATTACTATGCTGCAAACATCACATTAGATATCCTTCAATATTGCGCTTAAATATTCAATCTAGCATCATCTCTAGCAAGGTCTCAACCTTGCTAGGGATTTTGTCAGCTTTTGGACATAGCGCTAGGGTAGTGCTAGGCTAGCACTAGGATAGTTACTATCTTTATCAATACGACAGCCTACCGCTAGGTCTCAGACATAGTGATACCCTAACGCTCAGAGTTGGAAAAGTCGGAATTGGAATTAATTCCGATCCGGAATTAATTCCATTTTTCATCGGAATTGGGATTGGAATTGGAATTGACAATATATTTAAATCTACTGGAATTGGAATTGGAATTGACCTTGATAAACCTCAATTCCACTTTTTCGATAGACCTGTGATAAATCTATTTGTACAAAAATTGAAATTACAGTACTCGGTCGGTGTGTTAACTGCACGCAGAGATAAGAGAGAGATAGATCGACAGAGGTAGCTTTATTCTATAGTTGGTGTTTTCTGTGACTTCGATGGGCCTACACCCCCGGACAATGTTATTTTAGCGATTAAGCAGACAATGAAAAGACAATCATCTTTGTTCAATCTGTTATTTAGTTATTTATCAAGAAAGATAATTAATCAAAATATAGCAATTTTTGAATTTAGCTCTTGATAGGATAAGCACAAAAATTGGAGATTAACTTAATTGTTGTACACGCGAAAAGCAATTGGTTTGGATTAACAGTGCATTAAAGAGCAGCAACTCTGTCAGTTCAAATCATAATATAGACAGTGTCAACAAATTATTCTAATAATTAATTATTCAATTAAATGAACTACTATTCAACTTACAATCACAACATTTAACAATATTAATTTTTAAGACTATAGTTATATAGATACGATACGCAACGATAAAAGAAAAACTTAACACTTGCAGTTCACTTTCTTAATGTTAAATTCATTTCAATTCGATCGGACTCACTTATACCAAAATAATATCATAAATATCAGTGTCACTTATACCGTCAATCTTCAATCGCGTTCGCTGATGTGTTGCCGTATATACGCTGCTGTGTTGTTGTTAGCTGGCAGGCTGTTGTTGTTGTTACTTCTGTAGTTACATTACACCGCGAGAGCCCGGAGTTCTTCTAACTGCTATTCTAATTTATACAAATTTTTGAGACTTGACGATAAAGCCACGTCCTTCTGAAAATTGAAAGAGTTTCCTTTAATTCTTGCTCGTTAGCTTTCAACCCGACAACATTTCGTTCTTATCACGGAATTTTTAATCTCCTTTTTTAACATGGACCATTAATTGACTTCATGATATCATTTTCATCGTCGTTTTTTCTTTCATCAACAGTCATGTTATTCGCACACTGAATTTCTTTCTTCTGTCAGTTTTTTAATAGATTTATTCGCATCTCTCTCTCTCTCAGCGTTTGATTATTTGCTGACCGTTAACTTTCTTTTTTCACGAGATAATCTCGTGAATACTCGTTTACGAAACGAAAATGTCGTAGGCTGACCGGTTACATATATACATGTACACAAGAAATATGAACTATGAACATAAAAACGCACATAGGAACGACGCAGGGAACGGCACACAGGAACAACGAGGATAGGATAAGGGCACATGGGTTAGATTGAAACGAACAAACGTTAGATACATTAACATAAGACACTGTACGCGACATGCAATTATCGGAATTGAATCTTATTATGGAATTGGAATTGAATTGAACTGTTTCGACTGGAATTGGAATTGGATTTGGAATTGAAATTTCTGCTCCGGAATTGGAAATGGAATTGGAATTAAAAAATTTCAGTGGAATTGTTCCAGCTCTGCTAGCGCTACCCTTTTGCTACCTTCATTAATACGAAAGTTGCTGCTAGGCTAGCACTAGGGTAGAGCTAGGGTAGTGCTAGGCTAGTGCTATCTCTATTAATACGACCCCAGATGTCACTGTACAGGCGACAAGTTGTGTAGCACATGATTTGAATGAAAATTTGACTTTGTTCAAAAGTTTCATGGAAAGAGTACTCCATCGCTCCGCAAGAGGTTCAAGACATTAGGATTTGCAGTCTTTACCACATAAAATTCTATGAAACATATTTTGAAAGCGATCTATCCGTTGAACGTTGCTTGTGCTCATTCAAATTAAAGAGGAAGCGTAGTGCTTTACTGAGCGGACAAATGAATTATGCACAAGTTTCATATTCGTGAAGCTCAAAAATATCGTGACACGAAGAAGGTTCAATCGACGCGAAGAAACACGAATGAACCCAGCTCTCTGATTGAAAGTCACCCTAGTATGGATAGAACGTCAACTTCAACAACATTTTCCAAAGTAACATGCAACTTGATGCTGCCCTTTGAAATGATTAGCAACTCGCATTTCTTTGGGTCAAATCTGAAGTTCTATCCATTCAAGCATTTTCTGGTGAGCTCTATGCACATGTTGGTTACCGACAGTTTGTTGGAAAAGTGGAAGACACAGTGTTACATAATGTCGTCTGAGTATATTCCCATATGACAGTTTTACCTTTCACTTCGACTTTAGCTGTTGTGAGAGCAAATAAGAATTGACCCAAGATTGAGCCTTGAGGTACACCTGATGTAACCTTAGTTGCCGTGCTACAAATGGCTCCAACTCTAATATATTGATAACTGTCGGTAAGATAGCCAGAAATGAATTTGACAAGCATCGAAGGACACCGACATTCGATTAATTTTTCCACTATGAAATCACTTCGAAGTTTCTCAAAGACATTTGAAAATTCATATGCGATTGGCATGGCCCCTGTACTCATTGGATCGTTATGGTGTACTGCGTCAAGATCTCGTGTAAGGATATTCACGGATTAAAGGAATTCTAACTTCTAAAAGCGTGCCATGACTCACACGTGCCTCAACGATCGAAATTTTGATTTTTACGTAGTCAGTTAATGTTGTTCTTCATTTGATCTGCATAAAGCTAGATTCTCATTCAAACATGTCTGTTTATTTACATAGAAACCTACAAAAATGCTTTCTTAAATGGTCATGAATGGAATGCACCCTTTCGTGCCTCACACACGCTATTAGAGTGTGAAATACATTTTGCGCTGTAATTAAATATACTTTTGGAAATGACTAAATATGATTGTCGACCAAAGTATTGCACGAAATGGAGCAGTCAGACTTTATTGACTGATACGTAAGGTGTAATAAAATTATCTATTTTCTTCGTAATTTTCAATCAGTAATATACGTGCACGATATCAGTGTGCGTGTGCACAAAGGATTTAAGATATCATGATTCCAGGTATTGGGTTGATATCATGATTCCAGGTATTGGGTTGACCTTCCTGTTGGTAATTGATTTCTCACTGTCTACTGTCTCTACCGCTTCTGCCATCACTTGTCTTGAAATTACTTTTCCTATATACACTTACAGTTTCAGTCAGCTTGCAGCTACAATCAAGGAAATTGAACAGTATAGCAAGACGGCCCCACTTACGCTGATGTCAATGATGCTCATTATCAATCCTAACATTGAGAAGTCAGACAAATGCACTTCACTAATTAATTCTGATGAAAACATCAAATGCATTTCCTTTTCCGAGTTTAATCTGTGATTACAGACGGCGCTTGCCAAATTGAAATGTATTCTTTCTCGACCAGTTTGCACGATGATATCGATATGAGCGGCAAGCAGTCAATCTCCATTCATATTTTGGGAAGAAATTATTAAATGCTGCTGCATCAACGTATTTGACGACATGCTTTTCTTCAACAAAATGGAGCTGAAATATGTATAAAAATGAGAAAATTGAGCTCTAAGTTCACTTTATGATGTTAGATTGTAATTGTAATCAGTTTAATTTTGGTTTGAAATTTTGTCGATGCTTGGTATACAGAAGACGCGAGCATTGTATTTCTAATGATGAGGCAGAGAGTCTCTACCGTAATCCCTTTCCAAGACGTTATTCCTTGTCAAGGAAATCATGTCAGCTATTTTCGCTCCAATCGTTATATAGCGAGAATTCATTTGCAACATTTCATGGACTCTCTCACTTGAAAAAGAGCTCATCATCGAACTTTTCTGTCATTTTAAAACCTAGAATGTGCTATCTTACCGGAATTATTAATTCGAGTAATGAATAAAAAAATTCAATGGGTTGTCGTCAATATCTCTTGCCCACGCTCTTCCGATGTATGTTCTCTGCCTATCTATTGACAGCAACTCCCTTTGTAATTTGATATTATCAGCGACGTGAGACTTTGTTCACCAAATCAAATTCTATATTGCAAATGCCAAATTTTACAGAAGCAATGCCAAATTTTCGTATAGAACAGAGGAAATGCATTACGAAAGGCACTATAAAGTTGTACGCAGTGATCAAGGAGAGATTTCATGTAATTTATAGTTTGAAGGAAAGTATATCAAAAAAGCCGTCCCCTATCGATCTCAAATGGTTCATCAAAAACACTTCAGCATTTCATTTGCCAGAATAACACAATGATAAAAACGAAAACAATATTAGAAGAAATACAACTCAATCAAAGTATGTTAGTCTACTTAGTACATGTAAGTGGAACAACATGGGATCATTTTCACATGTAGCATTCGAAATTGATAACTGCTTTGTCTTCTTAGATAATTTTACATTTTCATATCTATTTATAGATATTTTTGGATATTTTTAAATATTCTATGATGAAGTCACCTTTGATGTCTATATCCGTCATTACTGATGTGCATCCGTCAGTACTGATGTCCTTTTGCATTGGATGCATAAGAGGAAATTTTGAGTTATTTATGACAAAACGACATTACTGGTGTCAAGTCTCATAAATAGTATGATATCTGTGTTGTTCTCTATGTATCATGTAATCCTGACCGCAATGATCTTACCACAGAATCATATCACAATGCATCTGTGAGCACGTTTAAGTTCGGACAGCAATGATGAAAGTCGTTCATATATCTTCAAATCCAAATTAGACGTCCTTAATTGCATAATTAAGGCCGTCTAATTTGCTATGTAATGCCAATGAGGTAGGAACATTTCACCGTCCATCTTCGCATTCCCAGTGAAAATGACATTGAGATGATTCCTGTGGTTAACAATTTGGACTCGTAGATATCTCAAGCTTTACATACTTCAATGTTCTGAGCTGCATGGGCTATGTAGAAAATTATCATAGATTTGAGTCTTTTGCAGATCAAAATCTAGGATTTTTGATGTCATAGATTTTAGGTTCAGTAACAATGCATATATTACCTTTCAAATGATTAGCCTAAATCGTCTGGCGCTACGCGCCGACGATTTAGGCTGTCATTTGAAAGATAATATACTCAGTGACAAAAAGAATGAAACAAGTCCTGATATGAATACTTATGACTTAAACTTGGTTGTACTGTACGTTTGTTTGTTGTTTGTAAAAGGAGAACTCGAATGCTTTACTCAAAAACATTTAATTTGATACTCATGATTTTATCAACTTAAGTTAGAAACGGGTGTGACCACCGCGAGCATCCAAACAGCATCGATGCGTGAGGGCATGGATGAGCACAGTCGCTGGATGAATGCCAGGTCTAAGAGGTTCCCCTACTCGATCAGTCTGTCGGCCAACATCTTCAAAGACACTGGTGGGTGGTTGTACCTCTCCCTCACTCTGCGACCAAGCTCATCCCAGCAGTGCTCGATGGGGGAGAGGTCGGGAGAACGTGAGGGCCATTCCAAGGTTGGGATTCCACTGCTTGCTATCCTGTTAGAGACCACTGAAGCGCGATGTGGCCTTGCGTTGTCATCCTGAAAAATCAATTGATTCGATGTCACTGCTGGAACCACGACCGGTGTCACGATCTCGTCGGCATATCGCTGTCCTGTCAATGTTCCTTTCACTACGATTGCTGGTGTTTTTCCATTGTGTCAGATACTGGCCCAAACCATGACACTACCGCCGCCGTACCGGTCGTGTTCTTTGACGCAACATGAAGCAAATCGTTCACTTGGCAAGCGATGAACACGGATCCGACCATCGTTGAAATCGAGAGTAAACCTCGATTCATCAGTCCAGAGCACACGTTCCCACTGACTGTCACTCCACGACTTATGACCTTGACACCACGTCACTCGTCTCCTTCGATGTTCCAGGCTCAGCGGAATTCTCACAGCGGGTCGTCGAGACTGTATGCCAGCTTCTCGCAATCTTCGATATGCAGTTCGAACGCTACAGGCAACGTTCCCAGCAACCTTCCAGTACACAATTAGCTTCGGGACGGACACAAATCTGTTTCTTTTAGCAGCTAAAACTAAGCGTGCATCTGTCCGCTTGGACGATACCCTTGGTCTTCCTGATCCGTTCTTCTTTTCCACATTTCCTTCTGCTTTCCAACGACACCACCACCACCTCCATATAGCGACCCTTGAAATTTTCAATTCTTTCGCAACAGTTGTAGAACTTTGCCCACAACGCATCATCCCAATTGCCATTTCTCTGGTAAAGTTATCGTGCGCCATTTCATAAGTCAAATCTGGTCAGCAGTAGGTGGTGATTCTGTTCAACTTCTAGCTGTTACTGTGATCAATATCAAATTTTGAAATTTGATGGTCCTATATCATTTCCCTTATCATATGGAGTTCAATGGTGATACATAGAAAGCGAGATATCATCTCAAACCATAGAAAAAAATGAAACAAACTTCCATTCAAGTCAATGATAGTTGGTTTCATTATTTATGTCAGTGAGTATATATCTTCATTGCTGTCCTCTCAATCATGCTCGCAGTTATACATTGTACCATGGCTAAATTGCGCACAATATCAAAGTTGATATCATTGGCCGGAACAGTGATGGTGCAAATCTCAGACTCACTTATACAGTTTAAACAACCGGGCTGAGATGGAAGACTACAGAGATTTCTTGTTTATCACTTGGCCTATTCTAGATTTTCTAATTATCGTCATGGGAAGGGACGAGAAAGCGTAAGCGTTGTAACTCAAGTGAATACGAAGTCACCTTGTACGCATGAATTACTCACTCGTGTTACAGATAAATAGCTAGCATCATTCTATAGTAAATTGAAATCAATTAGTCTGACGAATGCAAAGATAGAAAGAATACCAATACAAATGAAAAGAATGAATATAGGAATTATAGCTATTTGTCGAGGGCATAAATTGGAGGATATCTGAGGGCGCGCACCGTCTCTAATTGAAAGAAGCTCTCATCCGCTTTGCATAAAACTTTGTATTTGGGTAGAAAATACACTCGAATACGTGTATCTGAAGTTTTGTGACAATAGATTCAATTTTGCGGGTTCTAGTAATATTTGGAAACGTGTGGGGGGGAGATAACACATGAGTATAAATTGATCTCCTTGATCCTCAAGACTCTTTCTGGTTATTTATCTCCTTGTGTCGGAGAATCAATGCTGTTGGTGTCTTTTATTGACTTTATGATTGTCATTCTACTTAGATATTCAATAAACTACGACAGACCCTTGTTGTTAAAACCGCTATTATACTTCATGCCAGTCTACGAGTATCAGGTTTCCTAGGTTCTTTAACTCATTACATCTAAACAACTAGTCAAATGAGGTGGACAAGTGGAGGTAAATCTTTCTTCGTGGTGATTCGATTTGCATGCGCTAAGCCGCCAAGGCAGTCATTCAAGTCACAAGAGGTGAACGAGTGGAGGTAAAACGCTCGATACAAATGCATGTAGTTGTAGACTCAAGTGAAGAAATGCTCGTAGTATTTTGAATATGTAGTCATAATAATAGTGTATGTAGGATTAGCTCAATTATAGTCGCTGTAGAAGAGTGTCATTGCAGCTATATTGTTTACCGCCATCATTCACTTTCGCATTTTTATTCATCAGTTTCATGTTCCTTTATAGCATCCATTTTTTATGGTGACCATTGTCCTTATTTATTTCCACTTCTAGTACCTGTTGTCTGCGTGCAGCATATTGGGGTCTTGTGGCAGGTGTATTGTTTGGAATCAGTGTTAAAAGTAGGAATGAGTATCCTTACTGTAACATCAGTCTTAATCAAGATTTCCATTTTAACCAGTTATTTGGCCAAAACTGATCAATATTAATTCGTTCCCACGAGAAATTCCCTTAACCTCAAATGCATGAAATGTTCTACTGACGTTACTGCATGAAATGGGTCCCTGACTTGCTTTAAGTTGCCTACATATCACACATCTTCTGCAAGAACCACATGTCAACATAGAAAAGCTACTGGCATCTTGGTTGGTTGTATGAAGCATTTCGGCTTTTGAAGAATGCTTTGTGCTTTTGACTTTGACATATGCAAGCAGTCTTGTTACACCGAATGCATAACACGAAAAGATATTCTATGTCAGAAATACAGTGATAGCATCTCTTCATTTTTGATTTGGGGACGAGTGATTGATAATGTTCGGCATTTACGGAGGGTAGATTGATGCCACATGCTAAAAATGCATCTTGCACATGACAAGATGAGCCAAAATTGGAGACAGCTCTCCTTTTTTATCAATGCTCAGCCAACTGCAAGCCAAGTTGTTCTAAGAGCAGTCTAAGTGACCATAGCGTTGGCATTGCCATAAATTTATGCTTTGGTGTCATTGAATTGGTGTGGTATCTTTCAGTTGTAGGATAACGGAATGTAAGCACTTTATTGAAGTTAATCACCTATTGTTTGGGAATACATGAAGCAACATCTACAGGTAATTCACAGAACCAATATAACAACAAAGTAAGGAACGCTGGGGTCACCGAGGATTGTATGCATTTAAGAACTGGTCAATCCAATGGTTACAACATCTTGGCATCTGCAAACTTACGGATTGGAGAACGCCATCACCCATCAGTCCCCATCAGAACTGCTTCAATCAAATATTCAAATTAGTACGAATTATATTCCATAGTGCTATATTCCATATAAATGATTGCTGGTATGATATTCATCATCGTTAGAGAATTCTGAAGAATACAGAAATTATTATTGTTCTCATTATTAATTTCAAATACACTTTATGATTTCTTGATGAATAATTCCCTTCCCAAAATGTCATGTCTCTTTGCGAGATTGCGACATTTCGTTTGTACGATGAACATTGATAAAGGAACTGCTCAAACTTCAAAGACTTGAACAACTATAGCACGAAATTCCTTGGCAGCCGTAGACGCTGGATTTTTTTCTGCAATTATTAAGAAATTGAAGTAATACACTCAATTAATTGATTTAATTAATATCTGTGAACATTCTGCAATATATGCCCAGACAGCTGACTTTTTGTATTTTCTTGGGAAAAAATAAAAAAAAATTATAGAAATAATATAAAATTATTAAATAATCATAAAAATAGATAAATATCTTCTATGTGCACATTCTATAAGCTTGTAAAGCCCTCCTAGAAATCATACTGTGCAGCCTTTATCATGAACCCTTAGTCATCTTAGGGTAGAAAGTAAAAGTACATGACGCTTGAATTGAAGTACAAATTCGCTTTACTTTTTCACTTCTTAAGATGATTCAGCAGTGAATCGAAGCCAGTCCAAAACCCGTGGCTTTTCCTTTTCACATCTATGAAAAGACTGCTTACATTGCTTCAATTTATCTGTTTGGAAGCTCCCCATGTCAGATATTTGACACATTAGTGAAAAGCAAAATTAGCTAGTCTCGCGCGAGCGCTTTCGACCACCGTCGGCCACCATAATCATGCACAAGTGAATTTATTCATCATTATTACATCATCATTATGACTTAATTTTGCTTTTCACTAATGTGTCAAATATCTGACATGGGGAGCTTCCAAACAGATAATGAGACTAACTCCCAAATATTCTCATCATTGCTTCAATTTGTCAAACTTGAGTAAAAATAAATGGTGAAATGGTGAAATTCTTGGTGAACAGGATGAATATATTTACAAAAATAAACAACCTTCATTTCATGACCCTCAGTCAGAGATATTTCCACGTCGTTTTCACTGAATCACGGTTTGAGAAGAGAACAACTGATCAATAAGGCAACCAATGCAAGGCAAAATACTATTAGGTGCTCCTAATAATCAGGAAAGTACTTAAAAGTAAGTTTTGATTTCTCAATATACGCTAATGCATTCATTCATTCAAATGATGCAGGGTAACAGCACATGTTTTATTCATTCTGTGTTTTCAATGAAAGATGAGATAGAAATTATAGAAACTTGGTGTATGTTTATGACAATGAATTTGATGCGAATGAATATTGATGTCAGTGGATAATTTTCTTATCTGTGCCGATGAGAAATTGACATTCTGGCGATGTATTGGAAATGGTGATGCATTCCAGCGATGAAACCGGGTCACTGGAGTAGTAAGTAAAACTCCACTTCTGGATAGCGCAAGATGGCCGCCATCGCTGACGTCCCCCCCTGGAACGGCAGAGTGTCGTGGTCGGCCGCCGTGGTGCTTCGGGTCTGACTCCCCCCCCCTCTGGAACGACAGAGGTTGTAGTCTGTCGTGGTGTGCCGGCCAGGTGGGTCCACGTTCACAAACTGTTCGCTGACTCCCCCCCCCTGCAACGACAGAGTGTGAGACTCGGGTGAGTTGGTCCGGCCGCCTGGTTGACGTGGGCGACCGTCTAGGTTGTCGTGGATGGTGAAATGGCTGCCAGATTCGGATTCAGCGTAAAATTCTGCATCGGTAGGGTGAGTTTCAAGGCAATCGGCGAGAAAAAATGTTTCTTCAAAATTTTGGCAGAGTTAAAATTTGGGACGTTTTGGTGTGTAGCGCCCAAACGAGGCATCGCATGAGAAAACGGAGGTAAGATTCGGATTCAGCGTGAAATTCTGCATCGGTATGGTGAGTTTCAAGTCAATCGGAGAGAAAAAATTTTCGCTGACGTCCCCCCCCTCTGGACAGCTTGCTTCGATCTTGGCTTCCAGTGGACGGATTTAGTCGTGCCATAGCTCGTTTGAAAGCTAAGAGTGAGACAAATTCAGTGAAATAATCGGCTTGTTCCTATCTGTCTTCGTTTAGATGTGAGACGCCATTTAAGATTTTGGGACATTGGCGAAAAACGACAGAGTTAGAATTTGGGACGTTTTGGGCTGTAGCTTCAAAACGAAGCATCGGATTGGAAAACGGATTTCAGATTTGGAATCAGCGTGAAATTCTCAATCTGTATGGTGAGTTTCAAGTCAATCGGAGAGAAAAAATTTTCAACATTTTTCGAAAAAACGACAGAGTTAGAATTTTTGCAATGGCTGCCTACTGTAGAGCCAAAACGAAGCATCGGATGGGAAAACGGAGGCCAGATTCGGATTCAGCGTGAAATTCTACATGGAAATGGTGTATTTCCAGCTCAATCGGAGAGAAAAAAAAAATTTCGGCTGACGTCCCCCCCATCTGGACAGCTTGCTTCGATTTTGGCTTCTAGTGGACGGATTTGTCGTGCCATAGCTCGTTTGAAAGCTAAGAGTGAGACAAATTCAGTGAAAGAATCGGCTTGTTCATATCTGTCTTCATTCAAAAGTTAGAGCGGTTACAAGATTTTAGGTCGGAGCTCGCTCACCTGAAAAAATCCTAAGTGTCAGAGTGGCTTTGTATGGGTAAAATTTTGAAAATTTTCCAAAGTGTGGAATTTCGACCTGGGACCGTCACCAAAACATTTTTCATCAAATTTTGAAATTTCGCTGACGTCCCCCCCCTTCTGGACAGCTAGCTTCGATCTTGGCTTCTAGTGGACGGATTTTGTCGTGCAATAGCTCGTTTGAAAGCTAAGAGTGAGACAAATTCAGTGAAAGAATCGGCTTGTTCCTATCTGTCTTCATTCAAAAGTTAGAGCGGTTACAAGATTTTAGGTCGGAGCTCGCTCACCTGAAAAAATCCTAAGTGTCAGAGTGACTTTGTATGGGTAAAATTTTGAAAATTTTCCAAAGTGTGGAATTTCGACCTGGGACCGCCACCAAAACATTTTTCATCAAATTTTGAAATTTCACTGACGTCCCCCCCCCTCTGGACAGCTAGCTTCGATCTTGGCTTCTAGTGGACGGATTTTGTCGTGCTATAGCTCGTTTGAAAGCTAAGAGTGAGACAAATTCAGTGAAAGAATCGGCTTGTTCCTATCTGTCTTCGTTCAAAAGTTAGAGCGGTTACAAGATTTTAGGTCGGAGCTCGCTCACCTGAAAAAATCCTAAGTGTCAGAGTGACTTTGTATGGGTAAAATTTTGAAAATTTTCCAAAGTGTGGAATTTCGACCTGGGACCGTCACCAAAACATTTTTCATCAAATTTTGAAATTTCACTGACGTCCCCCCTCTGGACAGCTTGCTTCGATTTTGGCTTCTAGTGAACGGATTTTGTCGTGCAATAGCTCGTTTGAAAGCTAAGAGTGAGACAAATTCAGTGAAAGAAACGGCTTGTTCCTATCTGTCTTTGTTCAAAAGTTAGAGCGGTTACAAGATTTTAGGTCGGAGCTCGCTCACCTGAAAAAATCCTAAGTGTCAGAGTGACTTTGTATGGGTAAAATTTTGAAAATATTCCAAAGTGTGGAATTTCGACCTGGGACCGTCACCAAAACATTTTTCATCAAATTTCTCTGAACGAGGGGGGGGAGTCAGTGAAATTTGATGAAAAATGTTTTGGTAAAGGTCCCAGGTCGAAATTCGGAAGTTTTAAATTTTTCAAAATTTTCACCACACTGGAGCTCTCACACTTAGGAATTTTTTCACTTGTGGCATGTTACATGGACATGTGCTGACGGACCAACTTCCCGTGGTCATATGAGAATGGTTCAGGTGTCATATTGTAAAGAATGATGAGACGAATCGTTTGCAACAAACCGCATGTCGCTACGATGAATACTTTCGGAGATAGAGCCATTTTAAGTTTTCTTCCGAGCATATATAAACCCCCGACAACGTAAGTCTGATCACTTCATCGAAAGACGAGGTAAGCGACGGTCGTCGCTCTGAGCTCCCGATATCGGGTGTTTCAAAGGACTCTATCTTTTGAAGTAGGCAAGCTATCTTCTTACTTCAAAGTTTGTATGATAGAGTTTGATAGTGTCTTTACTACTGATAAAATTTTTTAAAAGTAGTATGAGTAGTAAAATGCGGAATTTTTTAAAAATTCTTAATTTTCACTTTTTTCAAAGTTTTAACATATAGACTAAGGTTTTCAAGTATCCTGAGTTCAAATCTGCTATCAGATTTGAAATTTAACTAAGTCTAAGGCAGCTTTGAGGGGTTAGATCCCAGCTACTGATCACTACCTTTGACTCGGCGTTCCTGTTACCACTTCGGGGCAGTGACAATGATGTCTTCAGCTGTAAAGAGCGGGTATCGGGGAAGATCTCTCACTTCCCTAGTGATCAGTACAAGGCCTTCGGGCTGTCGACGGGATCGAGTGCCACTCACTACACTCTTTAGGAATATGACTGTACTATATGATTCCAAACTTATACAAATTTCATTATCTTACAGCTAACGATAAAACAGGCATGGCAAACGATAAAAACAGAAAATACCATATCAAAATGTGTGTGTGCGGTCCTATAAATCGCAGTGCGGACGCCAAGGCTCATGTCAAGAAGGCGGGCACCGGCCACATGATTATCTTGAATAGGGTTGCGTGCGTGAAGTGCAGAGTGCTGAAGGGTGATGAGGATGAGGCGCGTTTTTACAGAGTGCATGCTGACTGTAGTGGTGGTTTAGTGACTGATTTGAGATTTACGCAGTTGATTGTGGAAGAGAGGGAGCGAATGTTGGCGATCGAGCGAGAGGGTAAGGCTGAGAATGTTGTTGAGAATGTTGTTGAGAATGATGAGTTGGCGAGAGCGGTTGCGTCGTTGGAGGGTGAGATTGAGCGAAAGAGAGTGCTTGAGAGTGATGATGAGGATGATGTGGATTTAGATAGGGAGCGTGTGAGGAAGCGTGTGAGGAAGTTGAGCTCTTCGTCATCGGAGGTGTCAGACATCGTCATCACCGACCCCCCGAAGAGCTCATCTTCCCCAAAAGTGAAGAGTGGTGGGATTCGTGTGCAGTCGGCGAGGTGGTTGAAGGATGAAGAGAAGAGGCATGTTTCGCAGCAGATGGCGCATGATTTGTTGGTGAATAAGTATGAGAGTTTGAAGAAAGTGAAGGATGAAGTTGTGAAGGAGTTGGATGAGTTAAAAAAGAAGGAACTGAAGTCGAAGGAGGTGGCGGATGAAAACATTAGAATGAGGCGTTGTGTGACTGATTTGAAGAATAAGACGCGAGAGTTGGAAGAGAAGAATGATGAGTGTGAGAAGAGGGCGAGTGCTGCGGAGAGAAGAATGAGAGATGCAGAGGCGAAGTTTGAGGAGATGATGAAGGAGATGAGTGTGTTGAGAGCGAGGAATGTTGAGTTGGAGAGGACTGTGGCTCGGCGGGGTGATGAGAGGCAGGCGTATGAGAAGTTGGAGCGCATGAGGGATGAGTGGGAACGTGTGAATGAGGATCGTTTGTTTGAGTTTCACATCCCTATTCGGGATAATCATTTGGCCGGCGAAGTACTCGTCAATCAAAATCTGGACGAGTCAATAATATGTTACAACGGCCATCCGACCAAGAAATGTCTGCATGCCAGCCTAAGAATGCGCGGTCACTTACACAAATTCTCGATTCGGAAACGCGCGAGACTACCAAAGGATGACTAACTTGGTAAGTGAAAAAGTAAATAAGATAGTATATCCTATTCTAATACATATCATTTTCATTGCAGATCTTTGCCCGCCTTCACCACCCCATCACGTCACTCCCGAGAACGAACCATCGGCTCTCTTAAGGGCCACCTAGGGGCAAGACATGATAGAACCTCCACGCGGTTTGCCCTGGGCAGTCTTCGGACTGGCGAATACTATCATTAAGTTGAAACTGCTATCAGTCAACTTGAACGTTGCGTCGCGTTAGAGGGGTATATAAACCACTGCCTCTCATTTCATTTCATTTCAATCATGCAGACGCCGAACAGTCAAGTCAGCTCTCCTCGCGGACCGCAGTTAAGGCCGCGAAATTTATTTGAGGAGTTTGTCAGGCTAGAGGAGCAAGACAGAGTTTTTAATAATCTTGCTCGGATTGGCAATCCGATGACAGCAACTGCTGTCAATCCAACGGAATGGTGCTACATTCCACTTTTTAGCCATGTACCAGTTAGTGTGGAAGTCGACAGTGCTACCAAAGAGAGAGTCAAAGACTCTCTCAGCAGAATTGGTAGGGTGTAAGATGACGTTACTCCCGAGAATGAACCATCGGCTCTCTTAAGGGCCACCATGGGGCAAGACATGATAGAACCTCCTCGCGGTTTGCCCTGGGCAGTCTTCGGACTGGCGAATACTATCATTAAGTTGAATCTGCTATCAGTCAACTTGAACATTATGCAGTCGATTGCTATCCCTGAAGCATTCTGATTCGCTGTTGAGCAATTCATTGTTGAAAACCCTATATAAGCCAGAAGATTGTAGCGCTTCTCATTCAATTTGAAGTCACGATGGAAGCGACATCTACCGACAACATTCCCGTCTTCACCGATGAAGACAACGCCATTCCCGAGTTCGTCATCCTCGACGAGTGGGATGAGGAGGATGAGAAGAAGGGGAAGATCAAGAGGATCGTTTGGACGGATGAGGTGTGGACTCCAAATACCACCCGCATCCGAAAGGTGCCAGATGCACCAGCACGGCTTAGGCGGTATAGGGTATACGAGAACCTAACCGTCATACCTATTGACTATTCAAGCCAATAGTCATCTTAATTGACACCTTTGACACCGAGAACGAACCATCGGCTCTCTTAAGGGCCACCATGGGGCAAGACATGATAGAACCTCCTCGCGGTTTGCCCTGGGCAGTCTTCGGACTGGCGAATACTATCATTAAGTTGAATCTGCTATCAGTCAACTTGAACGTTGCAAATGAAGTTCGGTGTAATACTTCCTTTCGACGGGCGTTCCTGTAAAGGGCGGCGGTGAAACCCGTAGCTATGTATACCGCAAGGGACATTCGGCAATGGTCAATCTTGTTAAACCTCTCTGCGTCATGTTTGCAAGTGATTGCCTCTGTCTCAACGTAGTATGCATTCGCGTCAGGGCGACATTTAGCCAACTGTCGAAGGTTGCCTAAAACTTTCCATTGCATACGTTATGAGAACCATGAGTTCTACCTGTCTCTATCAATGAGACGAATTGATGAATGGAATGAAATGGGAGGACACTCACGCGCCACACGCAACATAACACACTTCTCTCTTCCGTAGTCTAACAAGCTCTTTACACATGGATCGCAGTCGATTGCTATCCCTGTATCAGAAGTGTAAGCTATCTTAATTTTATTTGACACTATTTCATCTATCATCATCGTCCATATGAAATGTTTTAAGATTTACAAGTTAGACTAAGCGTTCTACTATTTGTAAATGAAAGATATAGTTTCACCAGTTTACAAGTTAAAAAATAAAGTTTCAATGGTGTATACGTTAGAAATAAAGTTTTAGCTGTTTGTATATCAAAATAAAGTTTCAATGGTGTATACGTTAGAAATAAAGTTTTAGCTGTTTGTATATCAAAATAAAGTTTCAAGAGTTTACAAGTTAGAAATAACGTTTCAATAGTGTATGCGTTAGAAATAAAGTTTTAGCTGTTTGTATATCAAAATAAAGTTTCAAGAGTTTACAAGTTAGAAATAAAGTTTCAATAGTGTGTATGTTAGAAATTAAGGTATAACTGTTTGTAAAAATAAGATCGCAAGATTTACTAGTTTACAAGTTAGACTAAGTGTAAATTAAAATAAAATTATAACTGTTCACGAGTTAAAGCGTTGATGCAACGATGAACAATTAATAAGCTGAAAAGTTTTAGATTCACTTTAACATTACCATATGTTTACAGATAGAAATGTATCACAGCAAAGCTACTTCATGAGTTAGTTTGCCAGGAGTGTATCATCTCAAACTTTTACTCCGTCGTTGAAATTTCATGACGACTTTTTGCTAAACGAAAGTTAACACTAGAGGAGCGTAGGGGTGGGTGGTATAAAATACGCCTACAGCACTGAGAGAGTTGGAGTGCATGAGCTATGTACATTCTTTTGACGATGAGAGGAGCGATTCAGCCGATGGCGCAGGTAGTTTCCCAGAGCATGGAGGACATTGTTTAGGTGACTCTAAGGGCGTATGTCGAGCTACCTTCAGTGATAGGCTTCCAACTCATGATGAATGATGATATGCTTACGACCTACATTCAACCATTGGTGTATGCCCACACCCTCCCCCACAACGAGCTTGTCTGCCACATTGTATTCATGAGTGTGGCTCAAAGTAGGAAATTGATTGATGAGACTTTGCTGAAATATCCAAGGCGCGTATTCAAGCATGGTCGCCTACTGTTGGAGTATTATTATCAATGGCGCGACGACACACATTTGCCCACCCGTGTTTTACCACACCTATCAACGGAAGAATACAATAGAGCTTTAGTCGAGACGGTGAAAGGAGACGATGAGCGCTAGCGGGCGAATGAAGCATCGGTGAGAGTGGGAATCAACTTGATTCTATTCTCCAATGAGGATTGTTGTCTAATGAGAATCAAGCATTCCTTTATAAATAGAGAGCCTTCCACACTGAGAATCATTCCATCGTTGAATCGTACAAGTGACGGACGCACATTCTCTCTCTCTCTCTACATCCCTGTTATATTATCCAACTAAAATGGTAAGTCGCTACTTTCCTCCCTCTCCTCCCTTGAACGTAAACTTGATAGAATCTTTTTTATTTTCAGGCATCTTCTACATCTACTACACTGACAGGACAAAATGGTGGTCAGACGTTACAAGGTTCGCTACAATCAGATCATCTACAGCTGAGACCAGTGGAAGAAACAACAAAGGTACATAATCCTACACCGCTACAGCGTAAATTTAAACAAGTCTTGCGTCATGAGGATCACAGCGTAGTACTGCGAACGGGAATGCTCCCTTCCACTGATGTGAAGATATTGAGCAATCAGTATGGGGATTACATACTCATCCCCGTGAGTCCGTACATTCGCCACCAACTTGACATTATTGAAGAGTACGTGACATTAAATATGGACATTCCTACTCCTCTTGCTCAAGAGTGGAAGGCGAGAGATGAAAAGGATACTCCCTATAGAAAGATTTGGGATGGCAATCAAATTTGCCTACCATTATCACATTGGTGTAGTTATTATAAAAAGGATAGAGATCAATCAATACCCATCAGATGTGATGAGCTCGGAGAAGGTACTTGGGATATCATTTTCAAAGTGAATGGACTATATTATGGTCAGCACAAGGATAACAAAATAGCCTCTCTCTCGATATACACTGAATCCATCATATATATTCCAAAGCCACCCAGCGTAGATGACATTATTGACGAAATCCTTAACAGCAGTGGTACGAAGCGCAAGTCGGAGAAGAATGCTGCATCAAAACGCAAATCAAAGAAGGAGAATTACTAGTCCTTTCCTAACTCTACCCTATGACAATTCGCTTATGTGCTTTGAGTGTCGTAGACGTGGTCTTATTAGATACATTTTACTTCTTCGTTGCCATCATATCATTTGTGTATTTTGTCGTGAAAAGCATCGATGTAATTCTTCATTTTGCAATATGTTATAGAACGTTTCCTTAGATATGTAATTTCCGTTTTAGGCTTCTATCATCATTTTTATGGATTGTGAGGGTGAACCTGTACAGGAGCTCAGTGCTATTGCTATGAACAATTGGTCATATCAGATTGTTAGTGTCTATCATCAACATGCCAACTGCGATCCCAATGTTGATCAATGGGCGAGAAAACACATTCATGGACTTAATCTGAAATATTTGCAAGACTATGGCTTTTCTTGTGAGAATGCTCTTCTTATTGACTTTAAACGATGGTTAGCTACTTTCAATGTTATACGCATCTTTTGTAATAATCCTGGTAAGGAGAGGAAAGTATTTCCCAATCTAGTCATTAATGATATTTTGCTCCCACCTTGGGATAGTAGAGTGAATCAACACTATCATGAAGTCACGAAACGTTTTAAGGATTTGTGTGTTCCTATTTTGTCTGTTCGTTGTAGTAGCTACGTTCATAACCAATGCTTCTTTCCTCCTTACCTCAACACTGCCAAAGTCCTATATGGTTATCATTGCTCGCTATATGACAGTTACCAGCTGTATCTATTTTATCTGTTTCAAACCATTGATTTGTAATGCATGCTTGTTACAGTTATTCAATAAATGTTATTATGCGAAGAGTTGTTGTTGTTATCATGCGACGGATGGGTTAGATGAAGGGTGATCATATCTTTTTCAAAGGACTGTGGAACATTGATTTCCATGATGAGGATTATAACAGTTAGATTTGATGACGAATAAGATTTACTAGTTTGCAAGTTAGACTAAGCGTTCTATTATTTGTAAATGAAAGATATAGTTTCAATAGTTTACACGTTAAAAATAAAGTTTCAATAGTGTGTATGTTAAGAATAAAGTTCTATCTGTTTGTATGTTAGAAATAAAATGAAGTTTCATCAGTTTACAAGTTAAGAATAAAGTTTTATCTGTTTGTATGTTAGAAATAAAACAAAGTTTCAACCGTTAACAAGTTAAAAATAAAGTTTCAATAGTTTACAAGTTAAAACTAATGTTTCAATAGTGCGTATGTTAAGAATAAAGTTTTATCTGTTTCTATGTTAGAAATAAAATGAAGCTTCACCAGTTTACAAGTTAAGAATAAAGTTTTGTCAGCTTGTATGTTAGAAATAAAATAAAGTTTCAACCGTTTACAAGTTAAAAATGAAGTTTCAATAGTGTATATGTTAAGAATAAAGTTCTATCTGTTTATATGTTAGAAATAAAAATGAAGGTTCACCAGTTTACAAGTTAAGAATAAAGTTTTATCTGCTTGTATGTCAGAAATGAAATAAAGTTTCACCAGTTTACAAGTTAAAAAATAAAGTTTCAATAGTGTGTACGTTAGAAATAAAGTTTCAATAGTGTGTATGTTAAGAATAAAGCTTTATCTGTTTGTATGTTAGAATTAAAAAACCGGTTTCAACCGTATACAAGTTAAAAATAAAGTTTCAATAGTTAACACGTTAAAAATAAAGTTTCAATAGTGTATATGTTAAGAATAAAGTTCTATCTGCTTCTATGTTAGAAATAAAAATGAAGGTTCACCAGTTTACAGGTTAAGAATAAAGTTTTATCTGTTTGTATGTTAGACATAAAACAAAGTTTCAACCGTTAACAAGTTAAAAATAAAGTTTCAGATTAAAATAAAGTTTCAATAGTGTGTATGATGGAAATAAAGTTTAAGCGCTTTGTGTGTTAAAAATAAAGTTTCAACATTGTTTACGTTAAGAATAAAGTTCTATCTGTTTATATGTTAGAAATAAAAATGAAGGTTCATCAGTTTACAAGTTAAGAATAAAGTTTTATCTGCTTGTATGTCAGAAATGAAATAAAGTTTCACCAGTTTAAAAGTTAAGAATAAAGTTTCAATAGTGTGTATGATAAGAATATAGTTCTATCTGTCTATATGTTAGAAACAAAATAAAGTTTCAACAGTTTACAAGTTGAAAAATAAAGTTTCAACAGTGTGCACGTTAGAAATAAATGAAAGTAAGACCTTCATCGTATGAGTATTCAAAGCATGTTTTGTAAATCAAATGTGTGTAGTCCTGACATGATAGAATCAAACTTGACAAACGCGTTTGTCAAGTTTGATTCTATCATGTCAGGACTACACACATTTGATTTACAAAACATGCTTTGAATACTCATACGATGAAGGTCTTACTTTCATTTATTTCTAACGTGCACACTGTTGAAACTTTATTTTTCAACTTGTAAACTGTTGAAACTTTATTTTGTTTCTAACATATAAACAGCTAAAACTTTATTTCTAACGTACACACTGTTGAAACTTTATTTTAATCTGTAAACTGTTGAAACTTTATTTTGTTTCTAACATATAAACAGCTAAAACTTTATTTTTAACTTGTAAACGGCTGAAACTTTATTTCTAACGCGATTCTATCATGTCAGGACTACACACATTTGATTTACAAAACATGCTTTGAATACTCATACGATGAAGGTCTTACTTTCATTTATTTCTAACGTACACACTGTTGAAACTTTATTTTTTCAACTTGTAAACTGTTGAAACTTTATTTTGTTTCTAACATATAAACAGCTAAAACTTTATTTCTAACGTACACACCGTTGAAACTTTATTTTTAACTTGTAAACGGCTGAAACTTTATTTCTAACGCGATTCTATCATGTCAGGACTACACACATTTGATTTACAAAACATGCTTTGAATACTCATACGATGAAGTTCTTACTTTCATTTATTTCTAACGTACACACTGTTGAAACATTATTTTTCAACTTGTAAACTGTTGAAACTTTATTTTGTTTCTAACATATAAACAGCTAAAACTTTATTTCTAACGTACACACCGTTGAAACTTTATTTTTAACTTGTAAACTGTTGAAACGATATTTTCATTTACAACTAGTAGAATGCTGAGTCTAACTTGCAAACTAGTAAATCCTACGATCGTACTTTACAAACAGATAAAACTTTATTTCTAACGTAGACACTGTTGAAACTTTATTTTTAACTTGTAAACGGTTGAAACTTTATTTCTAACGTACACACTATTGAAACTTTATTTTTAATTTGTAAACTGGTGAAACTTCATTTTATTTCTAACATACAAGCTGACAAAACTTTATTCTTAACTTGTAAACTGGTGAAGCTTCATTTTATTTCTAACATAGAAACAGATAAAACTTTATTCTTAACATACGCACTATTGAAACATTAGTTTTAACTTGTAAACTATTGAAACTTTATTTTTAACTTGTTAACGGTTGAAACTTTGTTTTATGTCTAACATACAAACAGATAAAACTTTATTCTTAACTTGTAAACTGATGAAACTTCATTTTATTTCTAACATACAAACAGATAGAACTTTATTCTTAACATACACACTATTGAAACTTTATTTTTAACGTGTTAACTATTGAAACTTTATTTTTAACCTGTAAACGGTTGAAACTTTGTTTTAATTCTAACATACAAGCAGATAAAATGTATTCTTAACTTGTAAACTGACGAAACTTCATTTTATTTCTAACATATAAACAGATAGAACTATATTCTTATCATACACACTATTGAAACTTTATTCTTAACTTTTAAACTGGTGAAACTTTATTTCATTTCTGACATACAAGCAGATAAAACTTTATTCTTAACTTGTAAACTGATGAACCTTCATTTTTATTTCTAACATATAAACAGATAGAACTTTATTCTTAACGTACACAATGTTGAAACTTTATTTTTAACGCACAAAGCGCTTAAACTTTATTTCCATCATACACACTATTGAAACTTTATTTTAATCTGAAACTTTATTTTTAACTTGTTAACGGTTGAAACTTTGTTTTATGTCTAACATACAAACAGATAAAACTTTATTCTTAACTTGTAAACTGGTGAACCTTCATTTTTATTTCTAACATAGAAGCAGATAGAACTTTATTCTTAACATATACACTATTGAAACTTTATTTTTAACGTGTTAACTATTGAAACTTTATTTTTAACTTGTATACGGTTGAAACCGGTTTTTTAATTCTAACATACAAACAGATAAAGCTTTATTCTTAACATACACACTATTGAAACTTTATTTCTAACGTACACACTATTGAAACTTTATTTTTTAACTTGTAAACTGGTGAAACTTTATTTCATTTCTGACATACAAGCAGATAAAACTTTATTCTTAACTTGTAAACTGGTGAACCTTCATTTTTATTTCTAACATATAAACAGATAGAACTTTATTCTTAACATATACACTATTGAAACTTCATTTTTAACTTGTAAACGGTTGAAACTTTATTTTATTTTTAACATACAAACAGCTAAAACTTTATTTCTAACGTATACACTGTTGAAACTTGTAAACTCTTGAAACTTTATTTTATTTCTAACATACAAGCTGATAAAACTTTATTCTTAACTTGTAAACTGGTGAAGCTTCATTTTATTTCTAACATAGAAACAGATAAAACTTTATTCTTAACATACGCACTATTGAAACATTAGTTTTAACTTGTAAACTATTGAAACTTTATTTTTAACTTGTTAACGGTTGAAACTTTGTTTTATTTCTAACATACAAACAGATAAAACTTTATTCTTAACTTGTAAACTGATGAAACTTCATTTTATTTCTAACATACAAACAGATAGAACTTTATTCTTAACATACACACTATTGAAACTTTATTTTTAACGTGTAAACTATTGAAACTATATCTTTCATTTACAAATAATAGAACGCTTAGTCTAACTTGCAAACTAGTAAATCTTATTCGTCATCAAATCTAACTGTTATAATCCTCATCATGGAAATCAATGTTCCACAGTCCTTTGAAAAAGATATGATCACCCTTCATCTAACCCATCCGTCGCATGATAACAACAACAACTCTTCGCATAATAACATTTATTGAATAACTGTAACAAGCATGCATTACAAATCAATGGTTTGAAACAGATAAAATAGATACAGCTGGTAACTGTCATATAGCGAGCAATGATAACCATATAGGACTTTGGCAGTGTTGAGGTAAGGAGGAAAGAAGCATTGGTTATGAACGTAGCTACTACAACGAACAGACAAAATAGGAACACACAAATCCTTAAAACGTTTCGTGACTTCATGATAGTGTTGATTCACTCTACTATCCCAAGGTGGGAGCAAAATATCATTAATGACTAGATTGGGAAATACTTTCCTCTCCTTACCAGGATTATTACAAAAGATGCGTATAACATTGAAAGTAGCTAACCATCGTTTAAAGTCAATAAGAAGAGCACTCTCACAAGAAAAGCCATAGTCTTGCAAATATTTCAGATTAAGTCCATGAATGTGTTTTCTCGCCCATTGATCAACATTGGGATCGCAGTTGGCATGTTGATGATAGACACTAACAATCTGATATGACCAATTGTTCATAGCAATAGCACTGAGCTCCTGTACAGGTTCACCCTCACAATCCATAAAAATGATGATAGAAGCCTAAAACGGAAATTACATATCTAAGGAAACGTTCTATAACATATTGCAAAATGAAGAATTACATCGATGCTTTTCACGACAAAATACACAAATGATATGATGGCAACGAAGAAGTAAAATGTATCTAATAAGACCACGTCTACGACACTCAAAGCACATAAGCGAATTGTCATAGGGTAGAGTTAGGAAAGGACTAGTAATTCTCCTTCTTTGATTTGCGTTTTGATGCAGCATTCTTCTCCGACTTGCGCTTCGTACCACTGCTGTTAAGGATTTCGTCAATAATGTCATCTACGCTGGGTGGCTTTGGAATATATATGATGGATTCAGTGTATATCGAGAGAGAGGCTATTTTGTTATCCTTGTGCTGACCATAATATAGTCCATTCACTTTGAAAATGATATCCCAAGTACCTTCTCCGAGCTCATCACATCTGATGGGTATTGATTGATCTCTATCCTTTTTATAATAACTACACCAATGTGATAATGGTAGGCAAATTTGATTGCCATCCCAAATCTTTCTATAGGGAGTATCCTTTTCATCTCTCGCCTTCCACTCTTGAGCAAGAGGAGTAGGAATGTCCATATTTAATGTCACGTACTCTTCAATAATGTCAAGTTGGTGGCGAATGTACGGACTCACGGGGATGAGTATGTAATCCCCATACTGATTGCTCAATATCTTCACATCAGTGGAAGGGAGCATTCCCGTTCGCAGTACTACGCTGTGATCCTCATGACGCAAGACTTGTTTAAATTTACGCTGTAGCGGTGTAGGATTATGTACCTTTGTTGTTTCTTCCACTGGTCTCAGCTGTAGATGATCTGATTGTAGCGAACCTTGTAACGTCTGACCACCATTTTGTCCTGTCAGTGTAGTAGATGTAGAAGATGCCTGAAAATAAAAAAGATTCTATCAAGTTTACGTTCAAGGGAGGAGAGGGAGGAAAGTAGCGACTTACCATTTTAGTTGGATAATATAACAGGGATGTAGAGAGAGAGAGAATGTGCGTCCGTCACTTGTACGATTCAACGATGGAATGATTCTCAGTGTGGAAGGCTCTCTATTTATAAAGGAATGCTTGATTCTCATTAGACAACAATCCTCATTGGAGAATAGAATCAAGTTGATTCCCACTCTCACCGATGCTTCATTCGCCCGCTAGCGCTCATCGTCTCCTTTCACCGTCTCGACTAAAGCTCTATTGTATTCTTCCGTTGATAGGTGTGGTAAAACACGGGTGGGCAAATGTGTGTCGTCGCGCCATTGATAATAATACTCCAACAGTAGGCGACCATGCTTGAATACGCGCCTTGGATATTTCAGCAAAGTCTCATCAATCAATTTCCTACTTTGAGCCACACTCATGAATACAATGTGGCAGACAAGCTCGTTGTGGGGGAGGGTGTGGGCATACACCAATGGTTGAATGTAGGTCGTAAGCATATCATCATTCATCATGAGTTGGAAGCCTATCACTGAAGGTAGCTCGACATACGCCCTTAGAGTCACCTAAACAATGTCCTCCATGCTCTGGGAAACTACCTGCGCCATCGGCTGAATCGCTCCTCTCATCGTCAAAAGAATGTACATAGCTCATGCACTCCAACTCTCTCAGTGCTGTAGGCGTATTTTATACCACCCACCCCTACGCTCCTCTAGTGTTAACTTTCGTTTAGCAAAAAGTCGTCATGAAATTTCAACGACGGAGTAAAAGTTTGAGATGATACACTCCTGGCAAACTAACTCATGAAGTAGCTTTGCTGTGATACATTTCTATCTGTAAACATATGGTAATGTTAAAGTGAATCTAAAACTTTTCAGCTTATTAATTGTTCATCGTTGCATCAACGCTTTAACTCGTGAACAGTTATAATTTTATTTTAATTTACACTTAGTCTAACTTGTAAACTAGTAAATCTTGCGATCTTATTTTTACAAACAGTTATACCTTAATTTCTAACATACACACTATTGAAACTTTATTTCTAACTTGTAAACTCTTGAAACTTTATTTTGATATACAAACAGCTAAAACTTTATTTCTAACGCATACACTATTGAAACGTTATTTCTAACTTGTAAACTCTTGAAACTTTATTTTGATATACAAACAGCTAAAACTTTATTTCTAACGTATACACCATTGAAACTTTATTTTGATATACAAACAGCTAAAACTTTATTTCTAACGTATACACCATTGAAACTTTATTTTTTAACTTGTAAACTGGTGAAACTATATCTTTCATTTACAAATAGTAGAACGCTTAGTCTAACTTGTAAATCTTAAAACATTTCATATGGACGATGATGATAGATGAAATAGTGTCAAATAAAATTAAGATAGCTTACACTTCTGATACAGGGATAGCAATCGACTGCGATCCATGTGTAAAGAGCTTGTTAGACTACGGAAGAGAGAAGTGTGTTATGTTGCGTGTGGCGCGTGAGTGTCCTCCCATTTCATTCCATTCATCAATTCGTCTCATTGATAGAGACAGGTAGAACTCATGGTTCTCATAACGTATGCAATGGAAAGTTTTAGGCAACCTTCGACAGTTGGCTAAATGTCGCCCTGACGCGAATGCATACTACGTTGAGACAGAGGCAATCACTTGCAAACATGACGCAGAGAGGTTTAACAAGATTGACCATTGCCGAATGTCCCTTGCGGTATACATAGCTACGGGTTTCACCGCCGCCCTTTACAGGAACGCCCGTCGAAAGGAAGTATTACACCGAACTTCATTTGCAACGTTCAAGTTGACTGATAGCAGATTCAACTTAATGATAGTATTCGCCAGTCCGAAGACTGCCCAGGGCAAACCGCGAGGAGGTTCTATCATGTCTTGCCGCATGGTGGCCCTTAAGAGAGCCGATGGTTCGTTCTCGGGAGTAACAAGATGACTATTGGCTTGAATAGTCAATAGGTATGACGGTTAGGTTCTCGTATACCCTATACCGCCTAAGCCGTGCTGGTGCATCTGGCACCTTTCGGATGCGGGTGGTATTTGGAGTCCACACCTCATCCGTCCAAACGATCCTCTTGATCTTCCCCTTCTTCTCATCCTCCTCATCCCACTCGTCGAGGATGACGAACTCGGGAATGGCGTTGTCTTCATCGGTGAAGACGGGAATGTTGTCGGCAGATGTCGCTTCCATCGTGACTTCAAATTGAATGAGAAGCGCTACAATCTTCTGGCTTATATAGGGTTTTCAACAATGAATTGCTCAACAGCGAATCAGAATGCTTCAGGGATAGCAATCGACTGCATAATGTTCAAGTTGACTGATAGCAGATTCAACTTAATGATAGTATTCGCCAGTCCGAAGACTGCCCAGGGCAAACCGCGAGGAGGTTCTATCATGTCTTGCCCCATGGTGGCCCTTAAGAGAGCCGATGGTTCATTCTCGGGAGTAACGTCATCTTACACCCTACCAATTCTGCTGAGAGAGTCTTTGACTCTCTCTTTGGTAGCACTGTCGACTTCCACACTAACTGGTACATGGCTAAAAAGTGGAATGTAGCGCCATTCCGTTGGATTGACAGCAGTTGCTGTCATCGGATTGCCAATCCGAGCAAGATTATTAAAAACTCTGTCTTGCTCCTCTAGCCTGACAAACTCCTCAAATAAATTTCGCGGCCTTAACTGCGGTCCGCGAGGAGAGCTGACTTGACTGTTCGGCGTCTGCATGATTGAAATGAAATGAAATGAGAGGCAGTGGTTTATATACCCCTCTAACGCGACGCAACGTTCAAGTTGACTGATAGCAGTTTCAACTTAATGATAGTATTCGCCAGTCCGAAGACTGCCCAGGGCAAACCGCGTGGAGGTTCTATCATGTATTGCCCCTAGGTGGCCCTTAAGAGAGCCGATGGTTCGTTCTCGGGAGTGACGTGATGGGGTGGTGAAGGCGGGCAAAGATCTGCAATGAAAATGATATGTATTAGAATAGGATATACTATCTTATTTACTTTTTCACTTACCAAGTTAGTCATCCTTTGGTAGTCTCGCGCGTTTCCGAATCGAGAATTTGTGTAAGTGACCGCGCATTCTTAGGCTGGCATGCAGACATTTCTTGGTCGGATGGCCGTTGTAACATATTACTGACTCGTCCAGATTTTGATTGACGAGTACTTCGCCGGCCAAATGATTATCCCGAATAGGGATGTGAAACTCAAACAAACGATCCTCATTCACACGTTCCCACTCATCCCTCATGCGCTCCAACTTCTCATACGCCTGCCTCTCATCACCCCGCCGAGCCACAGTCCTCTCCAACTCAACATTCCTCGCTCTCAACACACTCATCTCCTTCATCATCTCCTCAAACTTCGCCTCTGCATCTCTCATTCTTCTCTCCGCAGCACTCGCCCTCTTCTCACACTCATCATTCTTCTCTTCCAACTCTCGCGTCTTATTCTTCAAATCAGTCACACAACGCCTCATTCTAATGTTTTCATCCGCCACCTCCTTCGACTTCAGTTCCTTCTTTTTTAACTCATCCAACTCCTTCACAACTTCATCCTTCACTTTCTTCAAACTCTCATACTTATTCACCAACAAATCATGCGCCATCTGCTGCGAAACATGCCTCTTCTCTTCATCCTTCAACCACCTCGCCGACTGCACACGAATCCCACCACTCTTCACTTTTGGGGAAGATGAGCTCTTCGGGGGGTCGGTGATGACGATGTCTGACACCTCCGATGACGAAGAGCTCAACTTCCTCACACGCTTCCTCACACGCTCCCTATCTAAATCCACATCATCCTCATCATCACTCTCAAGCACTCTCTTTCGCTCAATCTCACCCTCCAACGACGCAACCGCTCTCGCCAACTCATCATTCTCAACAACATTCTCAACCTTACCCTCTCGCTCGATCGCCAACATTCGCTCCCTCTCTTCCACAATCAACTGCGTAAATCTCAAATCAGTCACTAAACCACCACTACAGTCAGCATGCACTCTGTAAAAACGCGCCTCATCCTCATCACCCTTCAGCACTCTGCACTTCACGCACGCAACCCTATTCAAGATAATCATGTGGCCGGTGCCCGCCTTCTTGACATGAGCCTTGGCGTCCGCACTGCGATTTATAGGACCGCACACACACATTTTGATATGGTATTTTCTGTTTTTATCGTTTGCCATGCCTGTTTTATCGTTAGCTGTAAGATAATGAAATTTGTATAAGTTTGGAATCATATAGTACAGTCATATTCCTAAAGAGTGTAGTGAGTGGCACTCGATCCCGTCGACAGCCCGAAGGCCTTGTACTGATCACTAGGGAAGTGAGAGATCTTCCCCGATACCCGCTCTTTACAGCTGAAGACATCATTGTCACTGCCCCGAAGTGGTAACAGGAACGCCGAGTCAAAGGTAGTGATCAGTAGCTGGGATCTAACCCCTCAAAGCTGCCTTAGACTTAGTTAAATTTCAAATCTGATAGCAGATTTGAACTCAGGATACTTGAAAACCTTAGTCTATATGTTAAAACTTTGAAAAAAGTGAAAATTAAGAATTTTTAAAAAAATCCGCATTTTACTACTCATACTACTTTTAAAAAATTTTATCAGTAGTAAAGACACTATCAAACTCTATCATACAAACTTTGAAGTAAGAAGATAGCTTGCCTACTTCAAAAGATAGAGTCCTTTGAAACACCCGATATCGGGAGCTCAGAGCGACGACCGTCGCTTACCTCGTCTTTCGATGAAGTGATCAGACTTACGTTGTCGGGGGTTTATATATGCTCGGAAGAAAACTTAAAATGGCTCTATCTCCGAAAGTATTCATCGTAGCGACATGCGGTTTGTTGCAAACGATTCGTCTCATCATTCTTTACAATATGACACCTGAACCATTCTCATATGACCACGGGAAGTTGGTCCGTCAGCACATGTCCATGTAACATGCCACAAGTGAAAAAATTCCTAAGTGTGAGAGCTCCAGTGTGGTGAAAATTTTGAAAAATTTGAAACTTCCGAATTTCGACCTGGGACCTTTACCAAAACATTTTTCATCAAATTTCACTGACTCCCCCCCCTCGTTCAGAGAAATTTGATGAAAAATGTTTTGGTGACGGTCCCAGGTCGAAATTCCACACTTTGGAAAATTTTCAAAATTTTACCCATACAAAGCCACTCTGACACTTAGGATTTTTTCAGGTGAGCGAGCTCCGACCTAAAATCTTGTAACCGCTCTAACTTTTGAATGAAGACAGATATGAACAATCCGTTTCTTTCACTGAATTTGTCTCACTCTTAGCTTTCAAACGAGCTATTGCACGACAAAATCCATCCACTAGAAGCCAAGATCGAAGCTAGCTGTCCAGAGGGGGGGGGACGTCAGCGAAATTTCAAAATTTGATGAAAAATGTTTTGGTGACGGTCCCAGGTCGAAATTCCACACTTTGGAAAATTTTCAAAATTTTACCCATACAAAGCCACTCTGACACTTAGGATTTTTTCAGGTGAGCGAGCTCCGACCTAAAATCTTGTAACCGCTCTAACTTTTGAATGAAGACAGATATGAACAAGCCGATTCTTTCACTGAATTTGTCTCACTCTTAGCTTTCAAACGAGCTATTGCACGACAAAATCCGTCCACTAGAAGCCAAGATCGAAGCTAGCTGTCCAGAAGGGGGGGGACGTCAGCGAAATTTCAAAATTTGATGAAAAATGTTTTGGTGACGGTCCCAGGTCGAAATTCCACACTTTGGAAAATTTTCAAAATTTTACCCATACAAAGCCACTCTGACACTTAGGATTTTTTCAGGTGAGCGAGCTCCGACCTAAAATCTTGTAACCGCTCTAACTTTTGAACGAAGACAGATAGGAACAAGCCGATTCTTTCAGTGAATTTGTCTCACTCTTAGCTTTCAAACGAGCTATGGCACGACAAAATCCGTCCACTAGAAGCCAAAATCGAAGCAAGCTGTCCAGATGGGGGGGACGTCAGCCGAAATTTTTTTTCTCTCCGATTGAGCTGGAAATACACCATTTCCATGTAGAATTTCACGTTGAATCCGAATCTGGCCTCCGTTTTCCCATCCGATGCTTCGTTTTGGCTCTACAGTAGGCAGCCATTGCAAAAATTCTAACTCTGTCGTTTTTTCGAAAAATGTTGAAAATTTTTTCTCTCCGATTGACTTGAAACTCACCATACAGATAGAGAATTTCACGCTGATTCCAAATCTGAAATCCGTTTTCCCATCCGATGCTTCTTTTTGAAGCTAGAGCCCAAAACGTCCCAAATTCTAACTCTGTCGTTTTTCGCCAATGTCCCAAAATCTTAAATGGCGTCTCACATCTAAACGAAGACAGATAGGAACAAGCCGATTCTTTCACTGAATTTGTCTCACTCTTAGCTTTCAAACGAGCTATGGCACGACTAAATCCGTCCACTGGAAGCCAAGATCGAAGCAAGCTGTCCAGAGGGGGGGGGACGTCAGCGAAAATTTTTTCTCTCCGATTGACTTGAAACTCACCATACCGATGCAGAATTTCACGCTGATTCCAAATCTGAAATCCGTTTTCCCATCCGATGCTTCGTTTTGAAGCTACAGCCCAAGACGTCCCAAATTCTAACTCTGTTAAAATTTTGAAGAAACATTTTTTCTCGCCGATTGCCTTGAAACTCACCCTACCGATGCAGAATTTTACGCTGAATCCGAATCTGGCAGCCATTTCACCATCCACGACAACCTAGACGGTCACCCACGTCAACCTGGACGGTCGCCCACGTCAACCAGGCGGTCGGACCAACTCACCCGAGTCTCACACTCTGTCGTTGCAGGGGGGGGGGAGTCAGCGAACAGTTTGTGAACGTGGACCCACCTGGCCGGCACACCACGACAGACTACAACCTCTGTCGTTCCAGAGGGGGGGGAGTCAGACCCGAAGCACCACGGCGGCCGACCACGACACTCTGCCGTTCCAGGGGGGGGGACGTCAGCGATGGCGGCCATCTTGCGCTATCCAGAAGTGGAGTTTTACTTACTACTCACTGGGTCAATTGGGTCACTGTTCAAATATTTTGACCCAGCTTCTTTATTCTTGCTTATTTAATTAATTTCCGATCTGTAAATTCACAGATGACCGGCGTTTCTACTGCTAGTGAGTTAAATTACCGATCCTGATCAGTATTACATGTAAAATAACAGATATTTTGTAAATAAACAGATTTGGGTCTGTCAATAAACAAGATGATTTTTGCAGTGTATTGTACCCGCAGTTATTTATTTCATCATACTTGTTACAGGATGACAGCGTCAAGCGTTAAGGTTCAACACACCAAGAACCCCATTGCAAGCCATGAAAACACAGCTTATAGGGCAATGGGGTCAGTACAATACACGTCGTTTTTTCTGGCTTCCGTAAATCCACTTGGGGCGAATTGTAGTCCCTGACAGGCAGCCATTACTCATTATTATTAAGATTGTTGTGCGATTAAGTTTATTAAGTTCAGTAAACTATACTACCTTCTTTCCCCCCATAGTCAACATGCACTCAAATAAATAGAAACAAAGATTTCGAGTGACCGGTCGTGACCCTTTCGTGTAAACGGGTCAACGGGTCACGAAACCGTGACCCGGTTCCGTCTCTGAATTGCATTCTATCTCTTCGACACACTATTTAAGATATCATGATTCCAGGTATTGGGTTGATATTGAATTCCTTCCTGTTGGTAATTGATTTCTCACTGTTTACTGTCTCTATCGCTTCTGCCATCACTTGTCTTGAAATTACTTTTCCTATATACACTTACAGTTTCAGTCAGCTTGTAGCTACAGTCAAGGAAATTGAACAGTATAGCAAGACGGCCCCACTTACCGCTGATGTCAATGATGCTCATTATCAATCCTAACATTGAGAAGTCAGACAAATGCACTTCACTAATTAATTCTGATGAAAATATCAAATGCATTTCCTTTTCCGAGTTTAATCTGTGATTACAGACGGCGCTTGCCAAATTGAAATGTATTCTTTCTCGACCAGTTTGCACGATGATATCGATATGAGCGGGAAGCAGTCAATCTCCATTCATATTTTGGGAAGAAATTATTAAATGCTGCTGCATCAACGTATTTGACGACATGCTTTTCTTCAACAAAATGGAGCTGAAATATGTATAAAAATGAGAAAATTGAGCTCTAAGTTCACTTTATGATGTTAGATTGTAATTGTAATCAGTTTAATTTTGGTTTGAAATTTTGTCGATGCTTGGTATACAGAAGACGCGAGCATTGTATTTCTAATGATGAGGCAGAGAGTCTCTACCGTAATCCCTTTCCAAGACGCTATTCCTTGTCATGGAAATCATGTCAACTATTTTCGCTCCAATCATTATATAGCGAGAATTCATTTGCAACATTTCATGGACTCTCTCACTTGAAAAAGAGCTCATCATCGAACTTTTCTGTCATTTTAAAACCTAGAATGTGCTATCTTACCGGAATTATTAATTCGAGTAATGAACAAAGTTCAATGGGTTGTCGTCAATATCTCTTGCCCACGCTCTTCCGATGTATGTTCTCTGCCTATCTATTGACAGCAACTCCCTTTGTAATTTGATATTATCAGCGACGTAAGTCTTTGTTCACCAAATCAAATTCTATATTGCAAATGCCAAATTTTCGTATAGAACAGAGGAAATGCACTATGAAAGGCACTATAAAGTTGTACGCAGTGATCAAGGAGAGATTTCATGTAATTTATAGTTTGAAGGAAAGTATATCAAAAAAGCCGTCCCCTATCGATCTCAAATGGTTCATCAAACACACTTCAGCATTTCATTTGCCAGAATAACACAATGATAAAAACGAAAACAATATTAGAAGAAATACAACTCAATCAAAGTATGTTAGTCTACTTAGTACATGTAAGTGGAACAACATGGGATCATTTTCACATGTAGCATTCGAAATTGATAACTGCTTTGTCTTCTTAGATAATTTTACATTTTCATATCTATTTATAGATATTTTTGGATATTTTTAAATATTTTATGATGAAGTCACCTTTGATGTCTATATCCGTCATTACTGATGTGCATCCGTCAGTACTGATGTCCTTTTGCATTGGATGCATAAGAGGAAATTTTGAGTTATTTATGGCAAAACGACATTACTGTTGTCAAGTCTCATAAATAGTATGATATCTGTGTTGTTCTCTATGTATCATGTAATCCTGACCGCAATGATCTTACCACAGAATCATATCACAATGCATCTGTGAGCACGTTTAAGTTCGATAAAACAATAAAAAACAATTGAGTCGATAAAACAATAAAAACGTGGTTCATCCACTAATTACACTAACTAATGTACATATAATTACAATACTATATTCTAATCGATATTTCTGTAAATGACAACTTGCTAATTAAACTGCATCCTCAAAATATTGTTATTCCATTTCAGATGATGTAACCGCAATGGAAAAATCAATGCAAATTGAATCAAGCATCAAACAAGAAAAGCATCACATGAAGATGTTTCATAACTTTTTGGAAAAGTATCCTGCTTTAAGCATTGATTTTAAACAGTGTACTGAGAGTGAATTTAGCAAAAGTATTACGTTTGTTTTATGGATCTTTGAAGAAAAATGATGATAATAATTATGCCCCCGCCAGCCTCATATGTATTAGAGCGAGCATCTTTCGGTATTTTATGAGGTCGAGAAAGATAAACATAATTACTGACGATAGATTTTACGATGCGAATAAAACATTGAAATGCTTGGCCCGTAAATTCATCGCATGCGGAGGTCAAGTTAAGCATTTTCATGCCATCGAATCTGAAGACCTCAGTAAATTATCGGTTTATTTTGATCGCAGTAATCCAACAGTTCTATTACACGAGACGTATTATAACATCATTTACTATTTCGGGACTAGAGGGAGAGAATGGTTCCGTAATTTGAGGGAGGATCGTTTCATATTTGATTAGGACTCTGAGGGATTCGATATCGTTAGTTTTAACGAAGGAAAAATTAAAAACGTAGGTAATGTTCTCACACGGAAAGGGATGGAGAATGTGAAGGAAGCGTTGATGGTATCAAGTGAAAACAAGGCTGAATGCCCTGTTACATGCCTGAAATTATTTTTAGAAAAGCGCCGTGAATCAATTGTTGATGGTGATTCATTATCCACCCCTTTTTTCCTTAAAGCCAGAAAAAAAATTTCGAGCAATTCTTGGTATTGCGAGAAGCAGCCCATAGGTGTAAATACTCTCGGGAAACTTATGAGTATTATTTCAAATGAGGCTCAGTTAGGAAAGTCTTACACAGCTCACAGTATCCGACCGACAGTTATCTCCGAACTATCCCAAGCCGGTTATAAATTGACGGATATTTGCAAAATAACTGGTCATAAGCAGACGAAGACTGTAGAGAGATATCTGCAATATGGATGTCGACGAAAGTCAGAAATGAAGAGAATGAGCCAAAGTTTGAAAAGAAGTTTGCATCAAGAGAAATCGGAAGAAGAAGATAAAGAGGAAGAGAAACAAATCAGTGTGATGGTCAAAAGAGCAAAAGATGTGCAAAGTTCACAAGACGTGATCATATGTGAATCGGAAGAAATCGTGCAAAAGACTGTTGAAAGAATGCCGACTGCCGTTCTTGAAAAGAATGGTGCCAGGCTAATGTTTTTTCTTTAGACATTTCTGTGTTTTTTGCACAGATGGTGTAATTTGATGTCATCATGTTTTTTATGGCATTTTTGAAAAATAAAAAAAGCGCTCTGACAATGATTGTCTGCACGCCTTTTGGCATTGTCAGAACTATGACGTTTGCATTTCTATTGAACAATGACTATCAGCCTCGTCCTTACATAGTCATTGTCTACTTATATTTCTATATCTATGGTATGATAATATCGAATAATGGCAGTCTGTACATTGTTGCTGAGTAAATAGGGCTGCCAGCAGATATTTCACACGTCATTTTTCTATGATGAAAGTCGTTCATATATCTTCAAATCCAAATTAGACGTCCTTAATTGCATAATTAAGGCCGTCTAATTTGCTATGTAATGCCAATGAGGTAGGAACATTTCACCGTCCATCTTCGCATTCCCAGTGAAAATGACATTGAGATGATTCCTGTGGTTAACAATTTGGACTCGTAGATATCTCAAGCTTTACATACTTCAATGTTCTGAGCTGCATGGGCTATGTAGAAAATTATCATAGATTTGAGTCTTTTGCAGATCAAAATCTAGGATTTTTGATGTCATAGATTTTAGGTTCAGTAACAATGCATATATTACCTTTCAAATGATTAGCCTAAATCGTCTGGCGCTACGCGCCGACGATTTAGGCTGTCATTTGAAAGATAATATACTCAGTGACAAAAAGAATGAAACAAGTCCTGATATGAATACTTATGACTTAAACTTGGTTGTACTGTACGTTTGTTTGTTGTTTGTAAAAGGAGAACTCGAATGCTTTACTCAAAAACATTTAATTTGATACTCATGATTTTATCAACTTAAGTTAGAAACGGGTGTGACCACCGCGAGCATCCAAACAGGCATCGATGCGTGAGGGCATGGATGAGCACAGTCGCTGGATGAATGCCAGGTCTAAGAGGTTCCCCTACTCGATCAGTCTGTCGGCCAACATCTTCAAAGACACTGGTGGGTGGTTGTACCTCTCCCTCACTCTGCGACCAAGCTCATCCCAGCAGTGCTCGATGGGGGAGAGGTCGGGAGAACGTGAGGGCCATTCCAAGGTTGGGATTCCACTGCTTGCTATCCTGTTAGAGACCACTGAAGCGCGATGTGGCCTTGCGTTGTCATCCTGAAAAATCAATTGATTCGATGTCACTGCTGGAACCACGACCGGTGTCACGATCTCGTCGGCATATCGCTGTCCTGTCAATGTTCCTTTCACTACGATTGCTGGTGTTTTTCCATTGTGTCAGATACTGGCCCAAACCATGACACTACCGCCGCCGTACCGGTCGTGTTCTTTGACGCAACATGAAGCAAATCGTTCACTTGGCAAGCGATGAACACGGATCCGACCATCGTTGAAATCGAGAGTAAACCTCGATTCATCAGTCCAGAGCACACGTTCCCACTGACTGTCACTCCACGACTGATGACCTTGACACCACGTCACTCGTCTCCTTCGATGTTCCAGGCTCAGCGGAATTCTCACAGCGGGTCGTCGAGACTGTATGCCAGCTTCTCGCAATCTTCGATATGCAGTTCGAACGCTACAGGCAACGTTCCCAGCAACCTTCCAGTACACAATTAGCTTCAGGACGGACACAAATCTGTTTCTTTTAGCAGCTAAAACTAAGCGTGCATCTGTCCGCTTGGACGATACCCTTGGTCTTCCTGATCCGTTCTTCTTTTCCACATTTCCTTCTGCTTTCCAACGACACCACCACCACCTCCATATAACGACCCTTGAAATTTTCAATTCTTTCGCAACAGTTGTAGAACTTTGCCCACAACGCATAATCCCAATTGCCATTTCTCTGGTAAAGTTATCGTGCGCCATTTCATAAGTCAAATCTGGTCAGCAGTAGGTGGTGATTCTGTTCAACTTCTAGCTGTTACTGTGATCAATATCAAATTTTGAAATTTGATGGTCCTATATCATTTCCCTTATCATATGGAGTTCAATGGTGATACATAGAAAGCGAGATATCATCTCAAACCATAGAAAAAAATGAAACAAACTTCCATTCAAGTCAATGATAGTTGGTTTCATTATTTATGTCAGTGAGTATATATCTTCATTGCTGTCCTCTCAATCATGCTCGCAGTTATACATTGTACCATGGCTAAATTGCGCACAATATCAAAGTTGATATCATTGGCCGGAACAATGATGGTGTAAATCTCAGACTCACTTATACAGTTTAAACAACCGGGCTGAGATGGAAGACTACAGAGATTTCTTGTTTATCACTTGGCCTATTCTAGATTTTCTAATTATCGTCATGGGAAGGGACGAGAAAGCGTAAGCGTTGTAACTCAAGTGAATACGAAGTCACCTTGTACGCATGAATTACTCACTCGTGTTACAGATAAATAGCTAGCATCATTCTATAGTAAATTGAAATCAATTAGTCTGACGAATGCAAAGATATAAAGAATACCAATACAAATGAAAAGAATGAATATAGGAATTATAGCTATTTGTCGAGGGCATAAATTGGAGGATATCTGAGGGCGCGCACCGTCTCTAATTGAAAGAAGCTCTCATCCGCTTTGCATAAAACTTTGTATTTGGGTAGAAAATACACTCGAATACGTGTATCTGAAGTTTTGTGACAATAGATTCAATTTTGCGGGTTCTAGTCATATTTGGAAACGTGTGGGGGGAGATAACACATGAGTATAAATTGATCTCCTTGATCCTCAAGACTCTTTCTGGTTATTTATCTCCTTGTGTCGGAGAATCAATGCTGTTGGTGTCTTTTATTGACTTTATGATTGTCATTCTACTTAGATATTCAATAAACTACGACAGACCCTTGTTGTTAAAACCGCTATTATACTTCATGCCAGTCTACGAGTATCAGGTTTCTTAGGTTCTTTAACTCATTACTTCTAAACAACTAGTCAAATGAGGTGGACAAGTGGAGGTAAATCTTTCTTCGTGGTGATTCGATTTGCATGCGCTAAGCCGCCAAGGCAGTCATTCAAGTCACAAGAGGTGAACGAGTGGAGGTAAAACGCTCGATACAAATGCATGTAGTTGTAGACTCAAGTGAAGAAATGCTCGTAGTATTTTGAATATGTAGTCATAATAATAGTGTATGTAGGATTAGCTCAATTATAGTCGCTGTAGAAGAGTGTCATTGCAGCTATATTGTTTACCGCCATCATTCACTTTCGCATTTTTATTCATCAATTTCATGTTCCTTTATAGCATCCATTTTTTATGGTGACCATTGTCCTTTTTTATTTCCACTTCTAGTACCTGTTGTCTGCGTGCAGCATATTGGGGTCTTGTGGCAGGTGTATTGTTTTGGAATCAGTGTTAAAAGTAGGAATGAGTATCCTTACTGTAACAGCAGTCTTAATCAAGATTTCCATTTTAACCAGTTATTTTGCCAAAACTGATCAATATTAATTCGTTCCCACGAGAAACTCCCTTAACCTCAAATGCATGAAATGTTCTACTGACGTTACTGCATGAAATGGGTCCCTGACTTGCTTTAAGTTGTCTACATATCACACATCTTCTGCAAGAACCACATGTCAACATAGAAAAGCTACTGGCATCTTGGTTGGTTGTATGAAGCATTTCGGCTTTTGAAGAATGCTTTGTGCTTTTGGCTTTTGACTTATGCAAGCAGTCTTGTTACACCGAATGCATAACACGAAAAGATATTCTATGTCAGAAATACAGTGATAGCATCTCTTCATTTTTGATTTGGGGACGAGTGATTGATAATGTTCGGCATTTACGGAGGGTAGATTGATGCCACATGCTAAAAATGCATCTTGCACATGACAAGATGAACCAATATTGGAGACAGCTCTCCTTTTTATCAATGCTCAGCCAACTGCAAGCCAAGTTGTTCTAAGAGCAGTCTAAGTGACCATAGCGTTGGCATTGCCATAAATTTATCACTGTAAGAGTTGATGTAGGATTCAAGCTATGTCATGTGGGCAAAGAATGGTCACTTGCATGCAATGGGTGCACGGGGACCCCGTACCGGTGCTTTGGTGTCATTGAATTGGTGTGGTATCTTTCAGTTGTAGGATAACGGAATGTAAGCACTTTATTGAAGTTAATCACCTATTGTTTGGGAATACATGAAGCAACATCTACAGGTAATTCACAGAACCAATATAACAACAAAGTAAGGAACGCTGGGGTCACCAAGGATTGTATGCATTTAAGAACTGGTCAATCCAATGGTTACAACATCTTGGCATCTGCAAACTTACGGATTGGAGAACGCCATCACCCATCAGTCCCCATCAGAACTGCTTCAATCAAATATTCAAATTAGTACGAATTATATTCCATAGTGCTATATTCCATATAAATGATTGCTGGTATGATATTCATCATCGTTAGAGAATTCTGAAGAATACAGAAATTATTATTGTTCTCATTATTAATTTCAAATACACTTTATGATTTCTTGATGAATAATTCCCTTCCCAAAATGTCATGTCTCTTTGCGAGATTGCGACATTTCGTTTGTACGATGAACATTGATAAAGGAACTGCTCAAACTTCAAAGACTTGAACAACTATAGCACGAAATTCCTTGGCAGCCGTAGACGCTGGATTTTTTTCTGCAATTATTGAGAAATTGAAGTAATACACTCAATTAATTGATTTAATTAATATCTGTGAACATTCTGCAATATATGCCCAGACAGCTGACTTTTTGTATTTTCTTGTGAAAAAATAAAAAAAAATAATTATGGAAATAATATAAAATTATTAAATAATCATAAAAATAGATAAATATCTCCTATGTGCACATTCTATAAGCTTGTAAAGCCCTCCTAGAAATCATACTGTGCAGCCTTTATCATGACTTTTACTCGAAACTCTCTCGTGATAATGTGCGGCAATTCATCACACGGTATTCACAATTCCTTCGCTTCCGACTCTCAGGCGTCAACTCTCAATAATGATGTAGATATGCTTAACGACTGCTAGCTATAATTGTAACCAAAAGTTAAAGTTTTTGCTCTATAACTAGCATCAACATACTAGAAGTGTGATAGTGTCTGCTAGGTGCTCTCAAGCGCTCTCGGAGGTGCTATCAGCTTCTAATGTAGCTTGTACTTCCATCAGAAAAGGAAGAGAATGGTCAAACACGAGACGGGGGAAGTACCACCACTGTTCTCAGCTCTCAAGTGTGACGTAACACTCGCATCTAGCATGAAGTTTTTACAAGACGCACAATTACATTGCTCTCTGACACTCTAAGGTTTGTATCACTCTTGAGAGTTTAGATAAAATGAGAGGTTTCATTGACGTTTGAATTAATTACGAGAACCTCTTGATTGGCCAAAAGTCAACTCTCTGCTCTTAAGTGTGATATCACCTTAACACTTAGGGCGAGGACATCAGTTTCGCCCTCGTGAAGGTCTCGATCCGTCCTTCTTCAATTGGCAACTGAATTGTTAAAGGAGAACACAAAGACGCAGGGATGTTCAGATTGGCAAACCCAATTGCACTGCAATCCACTGTCGTGCCATTGCTTTCAAAACCGAAAATCAGGATGATCAATGTGTTATGGCAGGTAAAGCTACAAGAAGTGAAAACCTCAGATAACCAGGGCGACCGCACAGAGACAGTGTTAGATAGTGAGTTGTTAGTGTCAAGCAAATTTCAATGGGTGAATAGTGTTGTTATGCTAACAAATCTCTAACAGTGAGATTCACCTATTGAAATAACATTGTCACTAACAACCCACTATGTAACACCGCATCTGTGAGGTCGCCTCTCTTGTGGCAAGTACACAGTGATGTTGTTTTAGCTAAATACAATACGTGCATAGAGAGCTTTCGCATCAACGATGCATGACATTCCATTGAACGCTGCTTCACTCATTATGTATGTTGAATGACAAAACTATGTAAAAATTAGGTTTCATTTTCAGTTTGTTAAAATCCTAATGTCTTTTTCTATACGTGAAAATGTAATCTTGAATCACCCTTAGTCATCTTAGGGTAGAAAGTAAAAGTACATGACGCTTGAATTGAAGTACAAATTCGCTTTACTTTTTCACTTCTTAAGATGATTCAGCAGTGAATCGAAGCCAGTCCAAAACCCGTGGCTTTTCCTTTTCACATCTATGAAAAGACTGCTTACATTGCTTCAATTTATCTGTTTGGAAGCTCCCCATGTCAGATATTTGACACATTCGTGAAAAGCAAAATTAGCTAGTCTCGCGCGAGCGCTTTCGACCACCGTCGGCCACCATAATCATGCACAAGTGAATTTATTCATCATTATTACATCATCATTATGAGTTAATTTTGCTTTAACTAATGTGTCAAATATCTGACATGGGGAGCTTCCAAACAGATAATGAGACTAACTCCTCAATATTCTCATCATTACTTCAATTTGTCAAACTTGAGTAAAAATAAATGGTGAAATGGTGAAATTCTTGGTGAACAAGATGAATATATTTACAAAAATAAACAACCTTCATTTCATGACCATCAGTCAGAGATATTTCCACGTCGTTTTCACTGAATCACGGTTTGAGAAGAGAACAACTGATCAATAAGGCAACCAATGCAAGGCAAAATACTATTAGGTGCTCCTAATAATCAGGAAAGTACTTAAAAGTAAGTTTTGATTTCTCAATATACGCTAATGCATTCATTCATTCAAATGATGCAGGGTAACAGCACATGTTTTATTCATTCTGTGTTTTCAATGAAAGATGAGATAGAAATTATAGAAACTTGGTGTATGTTTATGACAATGAATTTGATGCGAATGAATATTAATGTCAGTGGATAATTTTCTTATCTGTGCCTATGAGAAATTGACATTCTGGCGATGTATTGGAAATGGTGATGCATTCCAGCGATGAAACCGGGTCACTGGGTCAATTGGGTCACTGTTCAAATATTTTGACCCGGCTTCTTTATTCTTGCTTATTTAATTAATTTCCGATCTGTAAATTCACAGATGACCTGCGTTTCTACTGCTAGTGAGTTAAATTACCGATCCTGATCAGTATTACATGTAAAATAACAGATATTTTGTAAATAAACAGATTTGGGTCTGTCAATAAACAAGATGATTTTTGCAGTGTATTGTACCCGCAGTTATTTATTTCATCATACTTGTTACAGGATGACAGCGTCAAGCGTTAAGGTTCAACACACCAAGAACCCCATTGCAAGCCATGAAAACACAGCTTATAGGGCAATGGGGTCAGTACAATACACGTCGTTTTTTCTGGCTTCCGTAAATCCACTTGGGGCGAATTGTAGTCCCTGACAGGCAGCCATTACTCATTATTATTAAGATTGTTGTGCGATTAAGTTTATTAAGTTCAGTAAACTATACTACCTTCTTTCCCCCCATAGTCAACATGCACTCAAATAAATAGAAACAAAGATTTCGAGTGACCGGTCGTGACCCTTTCGTGTAAACGGGTCAACGGGTCACGAAACCGTGACCCGGTTCCGTCTCTGAATTGCATTCTATCTCTTCGACACACTATTTAAGATATCATGATTCCAAGTATTGGGTTGATATTGAATTCCTTCCTGTTGGTAATTGATTTCTCACTGTTTACTGTCTCTACCGCTTCTGCCATCACTTGTCTTGAAATTACTTTTCCTATATACACTTACAGTTTCAGTCAGCTTGTAGCTACAGTCAAGGAAATTGAACAGTATAGCAAGACGGCCCCACTTACCGCTGATGTCAATGATGCTCATTATCAATCCTAACATTGAGAAGTCAGACAAATGCACTTCACTAATTAATTCTGATGAAAATATCAAATGCATTTCCTTTTCCGAGTTTAATCTGTGATTACAGACGGCGCTTGCCAAATTGAAATGTATTCTTTCTCGACCAGTTTGCACGATGATATCGATATGAGCGGCAAGCAGTCAATCTCCATTCATATTTTGGGAAGAAATTATTAAATGCTGCTGCATGTAGAAGTCCGAAACTTGTGTTGTAGTGTGTTTGATGAACCATTTGAGATCGATAGGGGACGGCTTTTTTGATATACTTTCCTTTAAACTATAAATTACATGAAATCTCTCCTTGATCACTGCGTACAACTTTATAGTGCCTTTCATAGTGCATTTCCTCTGTTCTATACGAAAATTTGGCATTTGCAATATAGAATTTGATTTGGTGAACAAAGTCTCACGTCGCTGATAATATCAAATTACAAAGGGAGTTGCTGTCAATAGATAGGCAGAGAACATACATCGGAAGAGCGTGGGCAAGAGATATTGACGACAACCCATTGAATTTTGTTCATTACTCGAATTAATAATTCCGGTAAGATAGCACATTCTAGGTTTTAAAATGACAGAAAAGTTCGATGATGAGCTCTTTTTCAAGTGAGAGAGTCCATGAAATGTTGCAAATGAATTCTCGCTATATAATGATTGGAGCGAAAATAGTTGACATGATTTCCATGACAAGGAATAGCGTCTTGGAAAGGGATTACGGTAGAGACTCTCTGCCTCATCATTAGAAATACAATGCTCGCGTCTTCTGTATACCAAGCATCGACAAAATTTCAAACCAAAATTAAACTGATTACAATTACAATCTAACATCATAAAGTGAACTTAGAGCTCAATTTTCTCATTTTTATACATATTTCAGCTCCATTTTGTTGAAGGAAAGCATGTCGTCAAATACGTTGATGCAGCAGCATTTGAATACTCCTTTTGAATATGGCCATTTCCAGATTACATGTAGAAGCCCGAAACTCATGATAAATAGTTTTATTGCCCTGCGCTCGCTGCCTCTTTCAGGGTTGACGGCATAATGATACAATCGTTGTCACACCATAAAATGAATACTGATCATTCCAAGACAGTCAACTGGATATTGGACTCGGAATCATGTAAAATACAACACCACGACACAAAAGTGCAAGAAGAGACATACTACTATTCGAAACTAAGAGTAGCAAGAGAGATAATGACTGAGAAGTTTGCAGACCTAAAAGACAGAGACATACATGTACAGTGAAAGAAAAAAATATAAAAATAGACTTAAAGTCAGTGGATAAGATTACAGTTGAAAAGAAAGTCCTTCTGTACACAAAGTGATGGTTTGAATAGTTTAATGCAGACAGCTTCTCCGATTTTCAAATCCAGGGTAGATCGACATTGCTTGATGATACTGAAGCCACTTGTTGATGGGGGATGATCACAGATGAGGTGATGCTGTGTTATTGACGATGAAGGTGGTTGCTTGGAGCGAGGTCGTTGTTTTCCCATTAGGCACCACTTGGGAATATGCTCGTGCATGCGCTTGTCCAAGGTTCTTTCTGTCCTCCCAATATAGCTTGCTCCGCAAGCACAGCGATATTTGTAAATGACCATAGGACGTTGGATGGATGGGACAGAATCTTTGGGCGCATTGCTCGCTAGTTTCCGCGTGCGGTACCATGGAACTAAGTTCACATGTGGGAGAGCTCGCTCCACAACTTTCTTCAGCTTCCTCACTTCTTGTGTCATACCTTCGCCACAAGAGTCGAGGCCAAATCGTATGACTTTCTTCTTCGCTGTGGGGATTTGTGCATCGCGAAGCTGGCTGTATTTTCTGATGAACCACTTTGGATAACCATTCTTGCCAAGGATAACTGTAAGGCGGTCTGATTCCTCTTCATACATCTCAGGAGAGCATATCTTTCTTGCGCGAACAAATAGGGTTCGGACCAGGTTGACTTTGAAATCCTTTGGACAAAATGAATTGTAATTCAAATACAAGCCAGTAAAGGTTGGTTTGCGGTAGATTGTAGTCACAATATCACTGCCACGTCGAATCAACCGTACATCGAGGAAGTGGTCACCACTATCTGCGCTGAACACTAATGCTGGATGCATCTGGTTCATGTCTTCCATGATTCTCTCCTTATCTTCAGTCTTGATAATCACATGCACGTCGTCCACGTATCTCGCGTAAGAATCCATGTCATATTGACGTTGTGAAGAGGTCAATAAGTGCTGCTCATGGTGTCCCACAAAGATGTCAGCGAAGGAGCCACTGAGAGGACTACCCATAGCCAAACCGTCCATTTGCTGATACATTTGGCCATTGTGTACAAATCGAACATCCTTGGTCACACATCTCAGAAGGAGACGAAGATTCTCTTCTGTGATCGTTACGCCATCAACTTTGGGAGGGCTTCTGTAGGTCCGAAACCAAGTATCGCATATGATGTCGATAGTTTCTTCTACCGGAATCGACGTAAACAGGCTTTTGATGTCCAGGGAAATGAAGCACGAATCCTCCGCCGGAGCTATAGTCTGCATTCGATGGGAAAATTCAAACGAGTCTCTCACTGTATTGGCTTTGAACGTTGGAAGAATAGGTTTCAGGAACCACTCGTCAATCTTCTTTGCCAATTGATGATAGGCCGATCCAACCATCGATAAAATCGGTCTAAATGGGCATCCTTCTTTATGTATCTTTGGAAGGCCGTATAACCTGGGCAATACACAAGCTGTTGGGATTAGCTTCTCGGTGTCACCTGGAATTTGATTCTCACGTACCAGCTTGCGCACGATGCTCATTACTGAGTCTTTCGATTTGTTGTCGTTCCAGTCAATGTCACCTTGTAGATGTTTGAATTTCTCACCATCCTCCAAAATTGATGTCATGCCATCGACGTATTGCTGCTTGTCACAAATCACTGTTGAGTTACCTTTATCACTTTTGAAGACGAGGAGGCCTTGATTCTTCAATTCTCTGACTGCTTCAATCTGTTTCTTTTCTGCTGACGACCTCGAGATTGGTAATCTTGATAGTCTGTAGGCTGAGCTGCTAAGTTGAGCCCTACATTCATCAGCGAGGCTTTGGTTCATGATCGGTTCCTTCTTCAGTTTGTGATTCAGGTTTTCCAGGTCTGTGAATATACCAAGCTGACTGGATTGTTTTGGTGGAATGTAGTTTGAAACACCGAAACGGAGGGCATCTCGACACAATGGGGAAATAGTCTTTTCACTGATGTTGATCACTGTATCAGGTAAATCAGTTTGGCCATACTGCTTCTTCAGAATCCATTCGTAACTGCTGTCATTGTGCTTTCTTCTTGAAGCCTGTTGTTGTTTGTAAGTATTCCACATTCCAGTATTCGTTTGAATTTTCCCATCGAATGCAGACTATAGCTCCGGCGGAGGATTCGTGCTTCATTTCCCTGGACATCAAAAGCCTGTTTACGTCGATTCCGGTAGAAGAAACTATCGACATCATATGCGATACTTGGTTTCGGACCTACAGAAGCCCTCCCAAAGTTGATGGCGTAACGATCACAGAAGAGAATCTTCGTCTCCTTCTGAGATGTGTGACCAAGGATGTTCGATTTGTACACAATGGCCAAATGTATCAGCAAATGGACGGTTTGGCTATGGGTAGTCCTCTCAGTGGCTCCTTCGCTGACATCTTTGTGGGACACCATGAGCAGCACTTATTGACCTCTTCACAACGTCAATATGACATGGATTCTTACGCGAGATACGTGGACGACGTGCATGTGATTATCAAGACTGAAGATAAGGAGAGAATCATGGAAGACATGAACCAGATGCATCCAGCATTAGTGTTCAGCGCAGATAGTGGTGACCACTTCCTCGATGTACGGTTGATTCGACGTGGCAGTGATATTGTGACTACAATCTACCGCAAACCAACCTTTACTGGCTTGTATTTGAATTACAATTCATTTTGTCCAAAGGATTTCAAAGTCAACCTGGTCCGAACCCTATTTGTTCGCGCAAGAAAGATATGCTCTCCTGAGATGTATGAAGAGGAATCAGACCGCCTTACAGTTATCCTTGGCAAGAATGGTTATCCAAAGTGGTTCATCAGAAAATACAGCCAGCTTCGCGATGCACAAATCCCCACAGCGAAGAAGAAAGTCATACGATTTGGCCTCGACTCTTGTGGCGAAGGTATGACACAAGAAGTGAAGAAGCTGAAGAAAGTTGTGGAGCGAGCTCTCCCACATGTGAACTTAGTTCCATGGTACCGCACGCGGAAACTAGCGAGCAATGCGCCCAAAGATTCTGTCCCATCCATCCAACGTCCTATGGTCATTTACAAATATCGTTGTGCTTGCGGAGCAAGCTATATTGGGAGGACAGAAAGAACCTTGGACAAGCGCATGCACGAGCATATTCCCAAGTGGTGCCTAATGGGAAAACAACGACCTCGCTCCAAGCAACCACCTTCATCGTCAATAACACAGCATCACCTCATCTGTGATCATCCCCCATCAACAAGTGGCTTCAGTATCATCAAGCAATGTCGATCTACCCTGGATTTGAAAATCGGAGAAGCTGTCTGCATTAAACTATTCAAACCATCACTTTGTGTACAGAAGGACTTTCTTTTCAACTGTAATCTTATCCACTGACTTTAAGTCTATTTTTATATTTTTTTCTTTCACTGTACATGTATGTCTCTGTCTTTTAGGTCTGCAAACTTCTCAGTCATTATCTCTCTTGCTACTCTTAGTTTCGAATAGTAGTATGTCTCTTCTTGCACTTTTGTGTCGTGGTGTTGTATTTTACATGATTCCGAGTCCAATATCCAGTTGACTGTCTTGGAATGATCAGTATTCATTTTATGGTGTGACAACGATTGTATCATTATGCCGTCAACCCTGAAAGAGGCAGCGAGCGCAGGGCAATAAAACTATTTATCATGAGTTTCGGGCTTCTACATGTAATCTGGAAATGGCCATATTCAAAAGGAGTATTCAAATGCTGCTGCATCAACGTATTTGACGACATGCTTTCCTTCAACAAAATGGAGCTGAAATATGTATAAAAATGAGAAAATTGAGCTCTAAGTTCACTTTATGATGTTAGATTGTAATTGTAATCAGTTTAATTTTGGTTTGAAATTTTGTCGATGCTTGGTATACAGAAGACGCGAGCATTGTATTTCTAATGATGAGGCAGAGAGTCTCTACCGTAATCCCTTTCCAAGACGCTATTCCTTGTCATGGAAATCATGTCAACTATTTTCGCTCCAATCATTATATAGCGAGAATTCATTTGCAACATTTCATGGACTCTCTCACTTGAAAAAGAGCTCATCATCGAACTTTTCTGTCATTTTAAAACCTAGAATGTGCTATCTTACCGGAATTATTAATTCGAGTAATGAACAAAATTCAATGGGTTGTCGTCAATATCTCTTGCCCACGCTCTTCCGATGTATGTTCTCTGCCTATCTATTGACAGCAACTCCCTTTGTAATTTGATATTATCAGCGACGTGAGACTTTGTTCACCAAATCAAATTCTATATTGCAAATGCCAAATTTTCGTATAGAACAGAGGAAATGCACTATGAAAGGCACTATAAAGTTGTACGCAGTGATCAAGGAGAGATTTCATGTAATTTATAGTTTAAAGGAAAGTATATCAAAAAAGCCGTCCCCTATCGATCTCAAATGGTTCATCAAACACACTTCAGCATTTCATTTGCCAGAATAACACAATGATAAAAACGAAAACAATATTAGAAGAAATACAACTCAATCAAAGTATGTTAGTCTACTTAGTACATGTAAATGGAACAACATGGGATCATTTTCACATGTAGCATTCGAAATTGATAACTGCTTTGTCTTCTTAGATAATTTTACATTTTCATATCTATTTATAGATATTTTTGGATATTTTTAAATATTTTATGATGAAGTCACCTTTGATGTCTATTTCCGTCATTACTGATGTGCATCCGTCAGTACTGATGTCCTTTTGCATTGGATGCATAAGAGGAAATTTTGAGTTATTTATGGCAAAACGACATTACTGTTGTCAAGTCTCATAAATAGTATGATATCTGTGTGTTGTTCTCTATGTATCATGTAATCCTGACCGCAATGATCTTACCACAGAATCATATCACAATGCATCTGTGAGCACGTTTAAGTTCGATAAAACAATAAAAAACAATTGAGTCGATAAAACAATAAAAACGTGGTTCATCCACTAATTACACTAACTAATGTACATATAATTACAATACTATATTCTAATCGATATTTCTGTAAATGACAACTTGCTAATTAAACTGCATCCTCAAAATATTGTTATTCCATTTCAGATGATGTAACCGCAATGGAAAAATCAATGCAAATTGAATCAAGCATCAAACAAGAAAAGCATCACATGAAGATGTTTCATAACTTTTTGGAAAAGTATCCTGCTTTAAGCATTGATTTTAAACAGTGTACTGAGAGTGAATTTAGCAAAAGTATTACGTTTGTTTTATGGATCTTTGAAGAAAAATGATGATAATAATTATGCCCCCGCCAGCCTCATATGTATTAGAGCGAGCATCTTTCGGTATTTTATGAGGTCGAGAAAGATAAACATAATTACTGACGATAGATTTTACGATGCGAATAAAACATTGAAATGCTTGGCCCGTAAATTCATCGCATGCGGAGGTCAAGTTAAGCATTTTCATGCCATCGAATCTGAAGACCTCAGTAAATTATCGGTTTATTTTGATCGCAGTAATCCGACAGTTCTATTACACGAGACGTATTATAACATCATTTACTATTTCGGGACTAGAGGGAGAGAATGGTTCCGTAATTTGAGGGAGGATCGTTTCATATTTGATAAGGACTCTGAGGGATTCGATATCGTTAGTTTTAACGAAGGAAAAATTAAAAACGTAGGTAATGTTCTCACACGGAAAGGGATGGAGAATGTGAAGGAAGCGTTGATGGTATCAAGTGAAAACAAGGCTGAATGCCCTGTTACATGCCTGAAATTATTTTTAGAAAAGCGCCGTGAATCAATTGTTGATGGTGATTCATTATCCACCCCTTTTTTCCTTAAAGCCAGAAAAAAAATTTCGAGCAATTCTTGGTATTGCGAGAAGCAGCCCATAGGTGTAAATACTCTCGGGAAACTTATGAGTATTATTTCAAATGAGGCTCAGTTAGGAAAGTCTTACACAGCTCACAGTATCCGACCGACAGTTATCTCCGAACTATCCCAAGCCGGTTATAAATTGACGGATATTTGCAAAATAACTGGTCATAAGCAGACGAAGACTGTAGAGAGATATCTGCAATATGGATGTCGACGAAAGTCAGAAATGAAGAGAATGAGCCAAAGTTTGAAAAGAAGTTTGCATCAAGAGAAATCGGAAGAAGAAGATAAAGAGGAAGAGAAACAAATCAGTGTGATGGTCAAAAGAGCAAAAGATGTGCAAAGTTCACAAGACGTGATCATATGTGAATCGGAAGAAATCGTGCAAAAGACTGTTGAAAGAATGCCGACTGCCGTTCTTGAAAAGAATGGTGCCAGGCTAATGTTTTTTCTTTAGACATTTCTGTGTTTTTTGCACAGATGGTGTAATTTGATGTCATCATGTTTTTTATGGCATTTTTGAAAAATAAAAAAAGCGCTCTGACAATGATTGTCTGCACGCCTTTTGGCATTGTCAGAACTATGACGTTTGCATTTCTATTGAACAATGACTATCAGCCTCGTCCTTACATAGTCATTGTCTACTTATATTTCTATATCTATGGTATGATAATATCGAATAATGGCAGTCTGTACATTGTTGCTGAGTAAATAGGGCTGCCAGCAGATATTTCACACGTCATTTTTCTATGATGAAAGTCGTTCATATATCTTCAAATCCAAATTAGACGTCCTTAATTGCATAATTAAGGCCGTCTAATTTGCTATGTAATGCCAATGAGGTAGGAACATTTCACCGTCCATCTTCGCATTCCCAGTGAAAATGACATTGAGATGATTCCTGTGGTTAACAATTTGGACTCGTAGATATCTCAAGCTTTACATACTTCAATGTTCTGAGCTGCATGGGCTATGTAGAAAATTATCATAGATTTGAGTCTTTTGCAGATCAAAATCTAGGATTTTTGATGTCATAGATTTTAGGTTCAGTAACAATGCATATATTACCTTTCAAATGATTAGCCTAAATCGTCTGGCGCTACGCGCCGACGATTTAGGCTGTCATTTGAAAGATAATATACTCAGTGACAAAAAGAATGAAACAAGTCCTGATATGAATACTTATGACTTAAACTTGGTTGTACTGTACGTTTGTTTGTTGTTTGTAAAAGGAGAACTCGAATGCTTTACTCAAAAACATTTAATTTGATACTCATGATTTTATCAACTTAAGTTAGAAACGGGTGTGACCACCGCGAGCATCCAAACAGGCATCGATGCGTGAGGGCATGGATGAGCACAGTCGCTGGATGAATGCCAGGTCTAAGAGGTTCCCCTACTCGATCAGTCTGTCGGCCAACATCTTCAAAGACACTGGTGGGTGGTTGTACCTCTCCCTCACTCTGCGACCAAGCTCATCCCAGCAGTGCTCGATGGGGGAGAGGTCGGGAGAACGTGAGGGCCATTCCAAGGTTGGGATTCCACTGCTTGCTATCCTGTTAGAGACCACTGAAGCGCGATGTGGCCTTGCGTTGTCATCCTGAAAAATCAATTGATTCGATGTCACTGCTGGAACCACGACCGGTGTCACGATCTCGTCGGCATATCGCTGTCCTGTCAATGTTCCTTTCACTACGATTGCTGGTGTTTTTCCATTGTGTCAGATACTGGCCCAAACCATGACACTACCGCCGCCGTACCGGTCGTGTTCTTTGACGCAACATGAAGCAAATCGTTCACTTGGCAAGCGATGAACACGGATCCGACCATCGTTGAAATCGAGAGTAAACCTCGATTCATCAGTCCAGAGCACACGTTCCCACTGACTGTCACTCCACGACTGATGACCTTGACACCACGTCACTCGTCTCCTTCGATGTTCCAGGCTCAGCGGAATTCTCACAGCGGGTCGTCGAGACTGTATGCCAGCTTCTCGCAACCTTCGATATGCTTTTTGGAACGGTACAGGCAACGTTCCCAGCAACCTTCCAGTACACAATTAGCTTCGGGACGGACACAAATCTGTTTCTTTTAGCAGCTAAAACTAAGCGTGCATCTGTCCGCTTGGACGATACCCTTGGTCTTCCTGATCCGTTCTTCTTTTCCACATTTCCTTCTGCTTTCCAACGACACCACCACCACCTCCATATAGCGACCCTTGAAATTTTCAATTCTTTCGCAACAGTTGTAGAACTTTGCCCACAACGCATCATCCCAATTGCCATTTCTCTGGTAAAGTTATCGTGCGCCATTTCATAAGTCAAATCTGGTCAGCAGTAGGTGGTGATTCTGTTCAACTTCTAGCTGTTACTGTGATCAATATCAAATTTTGAAATTTGATGGTCCTATATCATTTCCCTTATCATATGGAGTTCAATGGTGATACATAGAAAGCGAGATATCATCTCAAACCATAGAAAAAAATGAAACAAACTTCCATTCAAGTCAATGATAGTTGGTTTCATTATTTATGTCAGTGAGTATATATCTTCATTGCTGTCCTCTCAGACATGCTCGCAGTTATACATTGTACCATGGCTAAATTGCGCACAATATCAAAGTTGATATCATTGGCCGGAACAATGAGGGTGCAAATCTCAGACTCACTTATACAGTTTAAACAACCGGGCTGAGATGGAAGACTACAGAGATTTCTTGTTTATCACTTGGCCTATTCTAGATTTTCTAATTATCGTCATGGGAAGGGACGAGAAAGCGTAAGCGTTGTAACTCAAGTGAATACGAAGTCACCTTGTACGCATGAATTACTCACTCGTGTTACAGATAAATAGCTAGCATCATTCTATAGTAAATTGAAATCAATTAGTCTGACGAATGCAAAGATAGAAAGAATACCAATACAAATGAAAAGAATGAATATAGGAATTATAGCTATTTGTCGAGGGCATAAATTGGAGGATATCTGAGGGCGCGCACCGTCTCTAATTGAAAGAAGCTCTCATCCGCTTTGCATAAAACTTTGTATTTGGGTAGAAAATACACTCGAATACGTGTATCTGAAGTTTTGTGACAATAGATTCAATTTTGCGGGTTCTAGTCATATTTGGAAACGTGTGGGGGGAGATAACACATGAGTATAAATTGATCTCCTTGATCCTCAAGACTCTTTCTGGTTATTTATCTCCTTGTGTCGGAGAATCAATGCTGTTGGTGTCTTTTATTGACTTTATGATTGTCATTCTACTTAGATATTCAATAAACTGCGACAGACCCTTGTTGTTAAAACCGCTATTATACTTCATGCCAGTCTACGAGTATCAGGTTTCCTAGGTTCTTTAACTCATTACTTCTAAACAACTAGTCAAATGAGGTGGACAAGTGGAGGTAAATCTTTCTTCGTGGTGATTCGATTTGCATGCGCTAAGCCGCCAAGGCAGTCATTCAAGTCACAAGAGGTGAACGAGTGGAGGTAAAACGCTCGATACAAATGCATGTAGTTGTAGACTCAAGTGAAGAAATGCTCGTAGTATTTTGAATATGTAGTCATAATAATAGTGTATGTAGGATTAGCTCAATTATAGTCGCTGTAGAAGAGTGTCATTGCAGCTATATTGTTTACCGCCATCATTCACTTTCGCATTTTTATTCATCAGTTTCATGTTCCTTTATAGCATCCATTTTTTATGGTGACCATTGTCCTTTTTTATTTCCACTTCTAGTACCTGTTGTCTGCGTGCAGCATATTGGGGTCTTGTGGCAGGTGTATTGTTTGGAATCAGTGTTAAAAGTAGGAATGAGTATCCTTACTGTAACAGCAGTCTTAATCAAGATTTCCATTTTAACCAGTCATTTGGCCAAAACTGATCAATATTAATTCGTTCCCACGAGAAACTCCCTTAACCTCAAATGCATGAAATGTTCTACTGACGTTACTGCATGAAATGGGTCCCTGACTTGCTTTAAGTTGTCTACATATCACACATCTTCTGCAAGAACCACATGTCAACATAGAAAAGCTACTGGCATCTTGGTTGGTTGTATGAAGCATTTCGGCTTTTGAAGAATGCTTTGTGCTTTTGACTTTTGACTTATGCAAGCAGTCTTGTTACACCGAATGCATAACACGAAAAGATATTCTATGTCAGAAATACAGTGATAGCATCTCTTCATTTTTGATTTGGGGACGAGTGATTGATAATGTTCGGCATTTACGAAGGGTAGATTGATGCCACATGCTAAAAATGCATCTTGCACATGACAAGATGAACCAATATTGGAGACAGCTCTCCTTTTTATCAATGCCCAACCAACTGCCAGCCAAGTTGTTCTAAGTGCAGTCTAAGTGACCATAGCGTTGGCATTGCCATAAATTTATGCTTTGGTGTCATTGAATTGGTGTGGTATCTTTCAGTTGTAGGATAACGGAATGTAAGCACTTTATTGAAGTTAATCACCTATTGTTTGGGAATACATGAAGCAACATCTACAGGTAATTCACAGAACCAATATAACAACAAAGTAAGGAACGCTGGGGTCACCGAGGATTGTATGCATTTAAGAACTGGTCAATCCAATGGTTACAACATCTTGGCATCTGCAAACTTACGGATTGGAGAACGCCATCACCCATCAGTCCCCATCAGAACTGCTTCAATCAAATATTCAAATTAGTACGAATTATATTCCATAGTGCTATATTCCATATAAATGATTGCTGGTATGATATTCATCATCGTTAGAGAATTCTGAAGAATACAGAAATTATTATTGTTCTCATTATTAATTTCAAATACACTTTATGATTTCTTGATGAATAATTCCCTTCCCAAAATGTCATGTCTCTTTGCGAGATTGCGACATTTCGTTTGTACGATGAACATTGATAAAGGAACTGCTCAAACTTCAAAGACTTGAACAACTATAGCACGAAATTCCTTGGCAGCCGTAGACGCTGGATTTTTTTCTGCAATTATTGAGAAATTGAAGTAATACACTCAATTAATTGATTTAATTAATATCTGTGAACATTCTGCAATATATGCCCAGACAGCTGACTTTTTGTATTTTCTTGTGAAAAAATAAAAAAAAATAATTATAGAAATAATATAAAATTATTAAATAATCATAAAAATAGATAAATATCTTCTATGTGCACATTCTATAAGCTTGTAAAGCCCTCCTAGAAATCATACTGTGCAGCCTTTATCATGACTTTTACTCGAAACTCTCTCGTGATAATGTGCGGCAATTCATCACACGGTATTCACAATTCCTTCGCTTCCGACTCTCAGGCGTCAACTCTCAATAATGATGTAGATATGCTTAACGACTGATAGCTATAATTGTAACCAAAAGTTAAAGTTTTTGCTCTATAACTAGCATTAACATACTAGAAGTGTGATAGTGTCTGCTAGGTGCTCTCAAGCGCTCTCGGAGGTGCTATCAGCTTCTAATGTAGCTTGTACTTCCATCAGAAAAGGAAGAGAATAGTCAAACACGAGACGGGGGAAGTACCACCACTGTTCTCAGCTCTCAAGTGTGACGTAACACTCGCATCTAGCATGAAGTTTTTACAAGACGCACAATTACATTGCTCTCTGACACTCTAAGGTTTGTATCACTCTTGAGAGTTTAGATAAAATGAGAGGTTTCATTGACGTTTGAATTAATTGCGAGAACCTCTTGATTGGCCAAAAGTCAACTCTCTGCTCTTAAGTGTGATATCACCTTAACACTTAGGGCGAGGACATCAGTTTCGCCCTCGTGAAGGTCTCGATCCGTCCTTCTTCAATTGGCAACTGAATTGTTAAAGGAGAACACAAAGACGCAGGGATGTTCAGATTGGCAAACCCAATTGCACTGCAATCCACTGTCGTGCCATTGCTTTCAAAACCGAAAATCAGGATGATCAATGTGTTATGGCAGGTAAAGCTACAAGAAGTGAAAACCTCAGATAACCAGGGCGACCGCACAGAGACAGTGTTAGATAGTGAGTTGTTAGTGTCAAGCAAATTTCAATGGGTGAATAGTGTTGTTATGCTAACAAATCTCTAACAGTGAGATTCACCTATTGAAATAACATTGTCACTAACAACCCACTATGTAACACCGCATCTGTGAGGTCGCCTCTCTTGCGGCAAGTACACAGTGACGTTGTTTCAGCTAAATACAATACGTGCATAGAGAGCTTTCGCATCAACGATGCATGACATTCCATTGAACGCTGCTTCACTCATTATGTATGTTGAATGACAAAACTATGTAAAAATTAGGTTTCATTTTCAGTTTGTTAAAATCCTAATGTATTTTTCTATACGTGAAAATGTAATCTTGAATCACCTTTAGTCATCTTAGGGTAGAAAGTAAAAGTACATGACGCTTGAATTGAAGTACAAATTCACTTTATTTTTTCACTTCTTAAGATGATTCAGCAGTGAATCGAAGCCAGTCCAAAACCCGTGGCTTTTCCTTTTCACATATATGAAAAGACTGCTTACATTGCTTCAATTTATCTGTTTGGAAGCTCCCCATGTCAGATATTTGACACATTCGTGAAAAGCAAAATTAGCTAGTCTCGCGCGAGCGCTTTCGACCACCGTCGGCCACCATAATCATGCACAAGTGAATTTATTCATCATTATTACATCATCATTATGAGTTAATTTTGCTTTTCACTAATGTGTCAAATATCTGACATGGGGAGCTTCCAAATAGATAATGAGACTAACTCCCCAATATTCTCATCATTGCTTCAATTTGTCAAACTTGAGTAAAAATAAATGGTGAAATGGTGAAATTCTTGGTGAACAGGATGAATATATTTACAAAAATAAACAACCTTCATTTCATGACCCTCAGTCAGAGATATTTCCACGTCGTTTTCACTGAATCACGGTTTGAGAAGAGAACAACTGATCAATAAGGCAACCAATGCAAGGCAAAATACTATTAGGTGCTCCTAATAATCAGGAAAGTACTTAAAAGTAAGTTTTGATTTCTCAATATACGCTAATGCATTCATTCATTCAAATGATGCAGGGTAACAGCACATGTTTTATTCATTCTGTGTTTTCAATGAAAGATGAGATAGAAATTATAGAAACTTGGTGTATGTTTATGACAATGAATTTGATGCGAATGAATATTAATGTCAGTGGATAATTTTCTTATCTGTGCCGATGAGAAATTGACATTCTGGTGATGTATTGGAAATGGTGATGCATTCCAGCGATGAAACCGGGTCACTGGGTCAATTGGGTCACTGTTCAAATATTTTGACCCGGCCTCTTTATTCTTGCTTATTTAATTAATTTCCGATCTGTAAATTCACAGATGACCTGCGTTTCTACTGCTAGTGAGTTAAATTACCGATCCTGATCAGTATTACATGTAAAATAACAGATATTTTGTAAATAAACAGATTTGGGTCTGTCAATAAACAAGATGATTTTTGCAGTGTAAGTAATGGGCAAAAGACCGTTCCAGGACACCATAAAATTCAAAAAATTGGTATCTTTAAAAACGACATAAATTCATGAATTTAGACCCTTTTTCAGGTTTTTAAGACCTAAATACATGAATTTAGACCGTTCCAGGACACCATAAAATCAAAAAAATTAGTATATTTAAAAACGACATAAATTTATGAATTTAGTCCCTTTTTCAGGTTTTTAAGACCTCATGAATTAAGACTCATGAATTTAGTCCATTCAAAAAGTACCATTTTTTCAAAAAATTGTATTTTTAAAAACGACATAAATTCATGAATTTGAACCCTTTTTTCAGGTTATGAAGACCTAAATTCATAAATCGGCTAAAGCCAGAGGAGCTTCGCTCCGATTTGGGCGTTTTTAAAAATACCCAATTTTTCAAATTTTTCAAAATCTCAAATTTGAGAATTACAATCGGGCGAAGCCCTAGAACCTTCGGTTCGATTTTCACCCGCCCCCAAAATCATGACCGTTCCAGGACACCGAAAATCATAAAAGTTGAGAATTTCAAATTTGTGATTATGATCATTTTCTTGCTCAAATCATGACCGCTCCTGGCGTTCTTACAATTTATCTACTGCTTTGCACTCAGATGAACACTCAATTGTAGAGAACATCTGCTTCTCGCATTTATGAATAAAAGGCATTTCAGTGTAAAGAGCTGTGACTTCCCACTCAAACATTTGAAAGGAAACAATGTATGAAAGAACAAACAGCTGCTACACCCACTTAGACATTTGTAAGACGAGGAATATATAACCAGCAAATCCTACTCCGGCGTCCCTTAAGAAATTTTTTTATTATAAAATGAACAACATAAAGGAGTTTTTTAAATTATATGGAACAGAAACAACAACGAATTTTGATCTAAAGAAAATCGCACATCAATTGGGAATAAAGAATTTTCATGTCCTAATGAGAGACGAATTACAATTGATCAAAAATAGGCCAACTGTAAATTTCATAACGAATCTTCACACTTCAGACCAAAACGGCGTACATTGGTCAGCAGGTATCTTTAGTAAAAACGGAGATAATTATTATTTTGACTCATACGGGCTTCCACCTACGAATGAAGTAAGAGAAATACTTGGCAATGGAATTTATAATACATTTCAAATTCAAAAACCGGGAACAACTTATTGTGGCCAATTATGTCTTTATGTTTTATTTAAATTACAAAAAGGAGTATCATTTCTTGATATTATGTTAGAATTGAATAATAAAAATAATAATAATAATAATGATAATTAAAAAGCTAAAGCTCAGTTCGTTGTAATTCATTTTGATAAAAACGGCCTCTGATATCCTCACTATCTAAATCTTTAATTTCATAAGTAAACGGATAAGTTGGATTTATTTTACAAATTTCAAATATTTCTTTAGTCCAATAGCCAACAAAGCCTTTTTCAAATTTATTCTTATATTTAAATATTCTAACTCTATCTCCAATTTTAAATTTCGGCTTAAGTTTCTGCAAATTCGGATTACTCTCATTCAAATTATTATTCTCGAATATTTTCTTTCGTATCAAATCAGGGTCGTCAGAAGCATTCTTTGGAGTTTCTTCAATACCAGAATGAACTTTATTATTGTACTCTTCTACAATTCCTGGTAATATCTTCAACCATTTCTGATTTCCTTGCTGAGTAAATTTCTTGAAAATTTTATTTTTTAACGTCCGATTGAATCTTTCTATCACTACGGCCTTCCCAGCGTTTTCAGTTGAATAAACAGTTTCAAATAGTGGCTGAACGTTTCGGTTATAAAATTCCGACCCTTTATCAACAAACAATTTCCTTGGCTTTCTATTACTTTCTTTAAAGATTTCTTCAAACGCATATTTAACTGATAGACCACTTTTCTTTTTTAAAGGCTTTACCCAAGCATATCGTGTATATAAATCTATAACGGTCAATGCGTATTTGTAGTCCCTTTCATTCGGCATATGAATAAGATCAGCACTCCAAATATCATCTTTATTAAATACTTTTACTTTCAATAAATATTTAGGCCTTCTGTATTCTTTATGAATTTCAGACGCGTAGGTTCGAGCGTTGCTCTCAGAGTTATTAGTTCGAGCGTTGCTCTCAGACAGCTTTGCTGTCGTTTCATTTAAACCCTGACCGAATAATATTTTAGCTTGTAAAGCTTTCTTAACAAACATTCTTTCAATTTTTTCTCTAAATGTAGGATTTTGAATACTATCTAATTCTTGAATCATCTTCTTATCAGCTGCATGTCGAGAACTTAGATCATGATTTCGATAAGCTAAATCATGCCTGTAAGCTGCGGCATCTACTCTATTTATTGGTTCTTCACCTGGTTTCGGATTATTATTCTCATCTAGTCTTATATCTAATCGAGTTCCTGGCCCAGTATATGAATGACCAGGAAGATGTTTTTCTTTCGAATATTTACTCCAAATAAATCCAGGAAAGTTTTCTAATGTTTTTTGTATGTCACCACCGTAGGTAGTAGCCAAACTTTGTTTGTCGTCGTTACCTTCATAAATTTTACAATTTGAGTTTTTATTTTTGTTTAATAGATAATTCAATAAATCTAAATTAGAAATTTTTAATTTAATTAAATTTTCGGAATTTTTAGAATTCATTTTAAAAGATAAAAAAAATTTAAAAGATAAAATAAAATAATTGTTTTACCGAAAAGAACCAAAGGTTCTGAGGTTATTACCTTATCATACTAGGACTTAGATATATTCCAGAACCATCTTTAGTTTCTTTAATTTCAATTAAATCATCAACATTGTGGAGAATATTTTTAAGAACTCGTTTTCCTTCATCAACTAATTTTAATTTACTAATAAAATTATCTACTACTCCTTTTCCTTCGGGCGAAGCCCTGGAAGACATCTCCGATGTCCCTTCTCCCCTAGCAACTTTCTCTAACTCTCTATTATGACGTTTTTGTTCTTCTAATGCTGCCTTCTCTGATTTATTTTTATTTACTGCTTGGACAATACCAGCTGTTCCGCCTGCAACACTTCCTGCAGCTGCTATGCCACCTATTATTAGGGGAATTAATGGGAGAATCCCGCCATTCTTTTCTTCTTGTAATTGAATATTCTCTATCATTGGTTTACTTATGTAATACTTTTTTTTGTTAATCGTAATAGTTTTAGGGGTATTTTTGTCAACAATATTACGTAATTTTGATTCAACAGTTTTATTATTAATATTACTTTTCGCTTGCGACATTTTTAATAAAAAATTTTAAGTTAAGAATTTAAAGTTATCAAAAAATTTAAATCTATTCTAGTTATGAAAAATTCTTAACTAAAAATTTTTAAGTTAACAAAAATTTTAATCTATTCTAGTTATGAAAAAAATTTTAATTAACCTATCCTAACCATCTTTCCATTAAGAATTTCAATAGAATATTTTGCATCTTCTAGCAATAAACCATAAGCCATCAATGAAGTTGTGGAATCTTTTTTTTTCAATATTAATTGTTACATCACAACCATTTTTAATAATATCTTCAGATTGTGCACTTAAATCGAAACAGAAAATTGGATATAAATGTCTCCAATCTCCAGGAGTTAATTGTGGTTCAACTCCAAATTCTATACAAAGATTTCTATAAGAATCATATCCTTCCATAAATTGATTATTGGTATCATCGAATCTTAATGGATCAATTGGATATCGAGTTTGATTTAATGAAACTTGTAAACTTCGAATTGTATTAATATGAAAAATATTATTGTTCTTATCAAAACTTGGAGAATTATTTCTTTGAAATGTTAGTAATAAATATCTTGGAGTATTCGCAGTTCTAGTAAAATGCCAGTTAAATCTTTGTTCGGAAAAAGTTACTGAACTAGCAGTTCTCTTTAGAAAATTAACTGGAATTGGTTTGTTAGTATTTAATCTTTTTGCAATAGCTGATTCAATTTCTAAACTAGGAGTAATATGCTTAATCCACCATTCAAGTCTATCATTTTTTAAATATGCTTTTTTTCCAGTCTTACCAAAAAAGATTAATTCATTATTTGCTGTACGATGAATTATTAATTTAAATTTTAATTGATATGATATTTTATCATAATCTAAATATCCGAATAATGGAGACAATGACCAATTAACTGTCTGTTTACTTTTCTTGTTAAATTCACGTCTTTCTTTATATGCTTCATTATTTGTTTTATTTAAATGTTTTGCAATATTTTCTACATCTTTCGCAATTCCTGCTGCATCTGTTCCAGCGTGAGTTAAATCATCAACAATTATACCATCATTAGTATCAGGAAACCAACCTTCGATTTCATACTTTTTATTATTTTCACCAATTGTTACAAATCTAAGCATTGTATCAATTACACCTGGGGAATCACTTATTGTTTCTATATTTTGAGTTGCAACATCTAAACGCATTTGTGTAAATAAACTTGGGAAAAAATTATTCTCTAGTGTAATATTATCGGTATCTGGTAATGGTGTTGTAAAATTAGCATCACTATATAAAGAATATTCACAGTGTAAAAATGAATCAGGTAAATATAAATAGCTCTGCTGATTATCAACTTCAAAAATTAAATCTCCTCCAGTATTTACTCTACTGGAAGATCCGGGATTCATAGCAATTCTTATATAGTCATTCTTTTTTTGATTATAACTGACGAACGGAGGATCGTCTAATCTAAATTTATTTTCGATAAGCGAAGACATTTTTATAAAAAATAATTTGACTTTTTGTTTTTCTCACACACAGAAAAAAATTTTACTAAAAAATTACTAAAAAATTTTACTAAAATATAATTTTAGAATTTTGCTAGACCAGCTCCGCTACAGCTTTGCTGGTTAGACCGAAGGTTGCTGCTGACGCCATTACCTCTTATTTCTTCAATTGTTTTTTCATTATTTTTATTTTCATTATGTTTACTATCAGACGGAGCTCCGCTCCTCAAGGTTTCCCCAACAGCTATGTTAGCAATTTTGTTTTTTGTTTCATCTGAAAGTTTTTTTAATTTTTTTAGTTCTTCAGAATCATTCTTGAGTTTACGAATAGCTTCTAGTTGTTTTAATTCGTTTTGTGATTTAACAGCATTTGATATTGCACTAGCTGTACTACCTATAGCAGCTGCTCCTTTTGCAGCAGATGTAATCAAATCTTTATTATTTTTAATAAAGTTAACGATACTTCCAATACCAGAAAAGATTCCATCCCCTTCTTTTTGGACGGCACCTGCGGTGCCTAGGAACTTTTGTGTTCCGACAGTTTCTACACTATCATAATGGTACACAGGTTTCTGAGATGGTTCATGAGCAATTTTATTATTTGATGCAAAATGTTTAAGATTGTGTTTATAAATTATAGGCATTTTTTAGGATTAAATTTGACTTTTGGGAAAAAAATATTTACGTTAATATTTACGTTAATATTTACGCTAAGATTTACGTTTGTGAATGGACAACAACTTCGAGATAACTTTATTAATTGCCTGTTGCACTTTATCTATTGCGTCAAGCAGCGTGTGATGTACTTTAATTTCTTTTCTATTAACTTGCATTTTCTGCTGATTAATCTTCAACGCCGTTTTAAGAGCATTTAACTTAATTTTAAGAACATCTAATTGTCTTTTAACAGCATCTAACTGTTCTTTATTTTCTTTAGAGTTTTCTTGTAAATTTTTCTTTAATTCATTTTCTAAATTGATTTTAAGATTTTTCATTTTATCAACTTTTTCATTAAGTGAGTTTACTTCATTTATTATTCTATTCATCTTTTTCATTTGTTGAGTAATTTTAGAACTTAATTCATCAACACTTTTTTGGAATGTAGTTTGTAACTGCTTTAAATTTTTTTAATTCTTTCAGGAAGTTTTTCTATTTCATCTTCTAATTGTTCTTCTAACATTTTGATCTGATGTTTATTTTTAATTACAGCAGATTTTAACTTTATAGAAAGTAATATTAAAATTTTTGATTGTTCTGAAATCTTTTTAAAAAGTTTTGCTATATCTGCTTCTACCTCTCTATCCTTTTTATCAAGTTTTAATAATTTTTCGTTTAATGATTTGTCATTAAGTTTTAGCAACTTTAATTCATTCATCAGTGGAACCAAAACATCGTTTATATATTTTTCCTTTAAATCATTGATTTGTGTATCAACATATTGTTTATTTGTTAACTCTGTATTTTGTTGTGGAAGAATAGAAAGATGCAATGGACCAGATAAAACGTCTCCAGTTTTCATGATATAATTTTCTATCTCTATTTCTAATTCACGATTATTCGGGATATATGCACATCCACCAACATTTGGTAACATCATTTTTAAAACAATAAAAAAATAAAATTTTTTCTAATAAAAATAAAAAATAAAATTTTTTCTAATAAAAATAAAAAATAAATTTTTTTCTAATAAAAATAAAAAATAAAAATTTTTCTAATAAAAATAAAAAAATGGAAAATCCAAATTTAAAAAAATTATATTCGCCCGCATCATCCTGTTCTTCTTATTCGACGAGATCAACGGGATTTGAAAATAAATGTTTTGATAATAAATGTTTTGATAATAATAATAATAATCCATGCATAGATGTTAATATTTTATTTCAATTACAAGCCGAAATATTTAGAGAACAGACTAAAGGTTTACCTTCTATAGAAACTAATTATTGTTTATTTCCGGGGGATCCATTTATTAAATTTATGGAGATTGTAAGTAAATATAATGATGTAGCTTATGTTGAATTAAATAAAGAAAATATGGTTATAATAGGTCATAATAATGTTTATGGATTTATTAGAGCAGTGTTACCGATTAGTAATACTGATTGGATAGAAACTAAAATTATTAATTATATCAATATTAAAGAATTAGTTAAAAAATTAAAATCTTTTTCGAAAGAAAAAATTAGATTATTTGTTGACGATCAAAATCAATATAACATTCATATAGAGAGTAAAAAACATAATGAAGAATTATTATGTCAAGTTTATTATAGAGACACAATTTATAAACAAGAAACATTAGAAATGCCGCAAAGATATGATGATGATACGTACATAGGATTATATTCCAACTTAAATATTAATTTATTAAAATCTTATATAAATGGTTTAGCTCAACAAGAGAAAATTTATATGTGGACTACACCTTATACTATTAACAATGTCCATAATCATAATAAACGAACCGAAGATTCTAGGGCTTTGCCCGATCTTAAAGAATCTTATGATAATAATGATGATTCTGTAACATCTGAAAAAGGTGTAAATGGTAAAAAAGATTATAAAAATATTAGTAATTATAAAAATTTATCTAAATTTCATTTTCTTACAATTGAAAATAATAATGATGGTATAGTTGAAGATACTGTTAGACAACTATGTGTCGGGTCTACAAAATTTAAATTAGGATTTACATCTAATCAATTTAAAATTTTATCATCTTTAACAAAAACTAAAAGTGATTCAGATTATGGTGGTGTTATTAAATTTTCCAAAAGAGATCAAAGACCAATATTTTTCTCTATTATATTATTAACAGATAAAAGATGTAATTTAGAATTAGATATTCCAATAAGAGAATGGTATCCTATCATGGAAGGGCATCCTATACCAAAAAGTGTAATTTATGATGATGAAGAAACAATTTATGATGATGATGAAGAAACAATTTATGATGATGATGAATCAATAGTTAGTGAAAAAAAATTTAAATTATCTTTTGATAAAACATTATATGATGAAACTTAATAAGATAAAACTTAATATGATAAAACTTAATGTGATAAAACTTAATGTGATAAAGAAAAAAATAACTAAAGAACGTGAAATATATAATAATATAAAATAACACTCAAGTCCTTGATATTAGAATGTTTATATCTAAAATTAAAACACAAATTTTTTTCTTAAATTTTCTCTAAAAAAATAAAAAAAATGGAAAATACCAAGTTTTATTGTGTCTTATGTAAAAAAAAGTTGCAAACAAAAAGAAGTTATCAATCTCATTTAAATAGTAAATTGCATTTACAAAATGTAGAACGAGTTGATGAAGGAAATATATTAAAATTAAATAGTTATAAAAACTATCTAGAAACATTGCCTACTGATATAAAAGTTAAAAAAATGTTTGATGATTATTCACATTCGGAATATAAAAAAGTTTTTAATAGTGAAGATGAGACCATACATGTGACATCGGAGATGTCTTCCAGGGCTTCGCTCGTACCAGATGGAAGATATTTATTTAGCGATACTGATGAATTTAACGAAATAGATGAATTTGATGAAGCCTTACAAACAGAAGGTTCTAGGGCTTTGCCCGTAACAGATATAAAATATTTATTTAATCAGTCTTTTGAACATAATGAAACGGATAAAACTTTTTATAATGTATTAACAAACTTTTATAATATATTTAAGAAATCTTTCAAATGTTATATGAATGTAGAAGTACTTTATACAAAAAATGGACCTGATGGAATTCCTGAAGAAATAATACAAGGACATTTTACAAATTCACAAGAAATTCATAATGTAAATGATATACAACCCATATTTGAATCGATGATACTTAAATTAGAAAATTGTATAATTGAAGCCCAGTTACGTGAATCTGGTTGGAGATTTGTTAAAATACTATCTAAGAAAATAGTAATTGATAAATATAAAAATAATACTGGTGGTAGTTATGTTCCTTTACCTTTCAGTTCACCACAAATAATCAACATAAAAAATGAAGATGATTATTGTTTTCTGTGGAGTATTATAGCACATTTACATCCTGCAGAATATCATAAAGAAAGACTAAGTCATTACAATAAAGAAGAATACATAAATGAATTTGATCTCTCTGATGGCTTAGATGAATTTCCATATGATTATAATAGGTTAATAAAGTTTCATAAAAAAAATAAAAATTTAATAGAAGTAAATGTTTTTGAATTAAATGTGAATTATGTTTCTATTGGTAAAATTATTCCACTTTACTCAGATTCAAAAAAATTTTATTTGAATAATAAAAATTTATGTCAATCAGAAATAGTATATAATGATAGAGGAAATTACATGCATCATAATATTTTTTACCAAGGAAATATAATATGTACTGAAAAGTTTGAACTTGTTAAAACACTATCACCAATAATGATTAATCACAATAATTATAAAGGACGTACTGATGATTATAATTACAAATATTCATCTTTATCTTCAGAATATCAACAAAAATTAGAAAATTTAAATAAAAGTTTACAAAAATGTAAAACAGATTATCAACAACAAACAAAAATATTAGTACAAGAATATGGCCATAAATATCAAAATAAGATAGAAACAATTCAAAAATTAAATGAAGAAAATAATAAAGAATTAAATAATGAAGAAAATGAAACCAATCAAAAAATAAATGAATCTTTAAGAAAATGTCTACAACAATATAAAGAACAATATGATAAAGAATATATTTATCAGCTACAAATATTAAATCAAAATTATCATCAAAATACATTTAATATTACAAAAGAAATTAATGAAACACATGAAATATATCAAGATAAATTTGTAAAATTAGAACAGTCAAAACAACCAGCACAAGCGAATATATTATATTATCAGGGTCATTTTATATTGTGTAAAGATGTTTCTATATTTACAAAAACTTCAGATAATAAAAATTTTCCTTGTCTTCAATGTATGACAAGTTTTAGAACTAAAGAAGAAATGAAAAGACATTTGGAGAATTGTCAACAAAACGAAGCAGTTCAAAATACTTTTCCTAAAGATGATTATTTAGAATATAATAAATGGTATTTTAAAAATAAAGTACCCTTTACTATTTATTGTGATTTTGAAGCATATAATGTTAATATGACACAAAATCGAACGGAAAGTTCCAGGGCTTCACCCGATTCTGAAAATTATAATTCTGAAAATGGTACGGGCCAAGCCCTAGAACCTTCGGTTTTTAATTCTGAAAAAAGTGCACCTGGAAAAAGTTCAGCTGAACAAAGTAAAGAAAAATATTTATTTGAACAAAAACCATTATGTTGGGGAATGTACATTCATTCAAATTATCCTGAATTATTTAAATCAGAATATTTTCAATACTATGGTGAAGATAGTTCAGAAATGTTTACAAAGAAAGTAGAAGAATTACAAGGACGTTTTTCACAATTGCTTGAAACAAATATACCGATGATGCCATTAACAGAAAAAGAAAAATTAAATTTTATTAATGAAACAAAATGTTATTACTGTGGAAGAGAATTTACAAAAAATTATAAAAATGGCAAAGGTAGATATCTTGATAGGCGAAGCGACGGCTCTGCCGTCAAGGTAAAAGATCATGATCATCTAAATGGATTATATAGAGGTGCAGCACATAATTCTTGTAATCTTAATGCTAATAAATTTAAATATAACTTTGTTCCTTTATATTTCTATAATGGTTCTAAATATGATTTCCATCTAGTAATGAAAGATTTATTTTCATCTGAAAAATTACAACAACAACAAATAAATGTACTATGTAAACAAGAAGAAGAATATTTTTCAATGCAATTAGGTTGTATTAGAATTTTAGATGCATTTAGATTTTTTACTCCTTATTCATTAGATGTTATGGGAAAAACTTTGAAATCTGAACAATGTAAACTATTAAATAAATATAATTTAAAACCTTTAAAAGGCATATTTCCGTATGAGTACATAGCCTGTGGCTCACAGTCGAAGACTGATATAACTGGAGATAAAACCTGTGGTTCACAGTCGAAGACTGATTTTAATTCTGTGAATAAAATTATGGAAGAAGAACAACTTCCTCCAATAAATAAATTTAAATCAACATTAAAACAATCACAATTATCAGACGAAGACTATGCAGAAGCTGAAAAGAATTGGAGAGAGTTAAATTGTAAAACAATGTATGATTATACAATGAAATATCTTCAGATAGATGTATTAATACTAGCTGATCTTTTCGAAAACTTTCGTGACATGTGTTTAGAATATTACGGAATAGATCCATGTTATTGTTATTCTACACCAGGTTTAACATGGTTAGCAGGATTAAAACATACTGGTGTTCAAGCCGATGGCTCTAGGACAAAGTCCGTTAAACTTAAACATTATAAAGAAAATACATATGATAAATTATTATTTTTTGAATCTGGAATTAGAGGTGGAGTTTCATCAGTTTTAGGTAATAGATATGTTAAATGTTATAATAAGAAAGTAAATCCACAAGAATATGGAATAATGAAACCTTTATCTCCAGAAGAAAAAGAAAAAATATTAGAAATTTTTCGAACGAAACGAGAAGGAGTAGAACGTGAAAATGCAATTGATGAATTCATGAGAGAAAACTATTTGTTATATTATGATTTTAATAGCTTATATTCTTCTTGCATGATACAAGAATTACCAACAGGTGAAATGACATGGTGTAATATCCGTACGACATCAGATATGTCTACTAGGGCTTCGCCCGTTCTAGATTATCAAAAAACATATGATGGAAATTATAATCATGGTTATATATATGAAGTTGATTTAGTATACCCTGATGAAATAAAAGATAAAACAAAATATTTTCCTTTCTGTCCCGAAAACAAAATTCCTAATATAGAAGATTTTTCAGATTATCAAAAATCTTTAATTCCTAAGAAATACAGACCAACAAAAAAACTTATGTTAACACAAAGCAATAAAGGAAAGTATGTTGTTGAAGGAAGAATGCTAGATTGGTATTTAGATCATGGAATGATTCTCACCAAAATACATCGAAAACTATTTTATCAAAAATCTAGGTGGTTAAAAAATTATATAGAGTTCAATATTGAAAAACGTAAAATAGCTAAAAGAAATAAAGATGATTTTGGAAACGTGTTCTTCAAATTAATGAATAATGCATTTTATGGTAAGACTTTAGAAAATGTGCGTAATAGACAAAATATTGAAATAGTTTATGATAAAGATAGGTTTCAAAATTTAACAAGGAAACCTACATATAAAAGAACTACTAGATTTAGTGATGAACTATGTGCTGTACATTTACGTCGAATTAGCGTAAAACATGATAAGTTTAATTTTATTGGTTTCACTATATTAGAATTAGCTAAACTATTTATGTATAGATTTATATATGATTATTTAGCACCTGCTTATGGCAAAAACTATAAATTACACTTTACAGATACCGATTCTGTTTTCTTAGAATTAACAATACCGTATAATTCTACACTTGATGAAGAAATAGATAAAATAAAAGATATCATTCATCCTTCTGATTTATGTAAAGTAAAAGATGAATTAGAAGGAAATGAAGATTTCATAACAGAAGCTATATTTTTAAAATCTAAATGTTACTGTTATGATACAACTAATAATATTAAAACACATAAAACATTAAAAGGAATTTCAAAGGCATCAGTGGCTAATCAAATAACATTTCAAGATTATAAAAATGCATTATTTAATAATGAAATAAAAACAGCATATAATTATAGACTTAATTCAAAAAAACATAACATGTATTTAAAAGAAGAACATAAATTAGCATTAGATCCATTTGATGATAAAAGAAAAATTTTACCTGATGGAATAACTACTGAACCTTTTTAATTTTCTAATTTCTAAGATAGACAAATTTGATATATATATAAAATAAAAAAAATATTGTAACACTATATTTGTATATTTTTATCACTCCGCGAAAATATTTTCGATAACTCTTTCATGAATTTTTTTATCAATATTAATTGTAATGAAGCCATAATCTTTTGACCAAGCATTATTACACGATTGTTTAAATTCATCTTTATTTCTTACGCATAAATCTCTTAACAAATCACTTAAGTTTCTTGCATTTATTTCAAATAGTATAAATATATTTGCATTCTTTCTAATAACACTTCCGTCTAATGAATACATACTTTGTGTTAAATAAAAAACACTACAGTTATTATGTCTACCTCGTGTAAAATAATTTCTCTGAACTGACTGATTTCTATCATTAACACAATCATCAAAAATTACACAATGTTTCATTGTTTTATCTAGTTTACTAGGATCTTGCATATTACCACTATCATCTATTAATTGTATCTTTATATGGTTATTTTTATTAGATTCTACTAACTGATTATTTTTTGCTGCTTCTTCACACCACGAACTTATTTCTTCTTCATCTTCAGATTTTTCATATTCTTTGAATAATGAAGCAATTGCTGTTTTTTTAAGATTATTTTCAAATCCATATTTTAAAAATTGATAGACGGGTTGTTCTGCCGTTGTTGTATAAATTATAAGATTGTTATAATCCAAAAAATTTGGAGTCGTTAAAATTTTAAATAATAGATATGTTTTTCCACATCCTGATCTTCCACAAATAACATACAAAACTTTATTAGATAAATTTGGATGATGATTAAATTTAAGTTTTTTTTTATTTAATGGAGGTAGTTCACTCATTTTTTAATAAAAAAATTTATTTTTATTTTTTTTATTTTTTGTTTCTAAAGAAGAAGAAAATTAAACTTCTCTAGCTTCGCGTAGGAGTTTATACCTCCCGAACCAAAAGATCTATCATAATCTCTTCACCTCCAAAATTTATTTCTTGTCCTTTCTCATCAGTGATTCTCATGTTAATGTTGTTAATAGTTTTTCTTGTAATAGGGAAATATATTAGTGTTTGTGGAATTACATTTAATCTATAACCAATGGGTACAGTAAAAGCTGGAAAACTGAATATTAAATTTGATAATTTACCATTTATATATCCTCCTTCAATAATGTCACAATGTACAACAATTGAATTTATTTCAGTTATTTTTGGAATCTTCTCACCTAAATGATAACCTTGACTATAGGTTTGTTTATTAAATCCTAATAGCTTTGACAATGATCTATCATGATTAAAATCAACTTGATGATTTTCGTCTAAAGTAAGAGAAAATTTATTAACTGCCGGTTCAACTGCAAAATGTAATTGTTTCTTATCTTTAAATGATATACCTAAATGTCTCTTAATTTCATTTGATATTGATTCAACTTCGTAAGAACCAGGAAGAAAAGTTAGTATTTTCCATGTTTTGCCTTTATCAGTAGAATATCTAAATTGATCATTCACATCTTTGATAACGTTTTGAATAGTGTTAAATGTAGAGAAACTAGTCAATGCAATTTGATAATTTTTATTTTGTTCTAAATGTAGAATGGGTTCTAAATTACAAGTGTGTGATGAAGTAGTTGTTATAATTTTTAACGTCGTACTAAATTTTGATGAACCCAAAATCTCTGTCAATTTTTCTAAATGATCATTAATTTTGTCTAAATCTGCTGAACACATTTTTAAACTAAAAAAATTAAATAATTATTATAGATAAAAATCGTAGATAAAAATCATAGATAAAAATCATAGATAAAAATCATAGATAAAAATTAGAAACAACATATTTCAGCTACACTTTTATAATCCTTTTCATTTAGAATCTTCTTTTCTAACAGTCTTTTCAATATAGCATGAATTTCATTGAAACTAGAATTATGTCCTTCTTTTATTGCAGATATTAAAATATTTAATCTATTTAGTAATTCTTGTGGATCATCTGGTAAAAATACAGTTGTTTCTGTTTTCTGTTTTTCAGATAAACCTTTTCCTACTTTAACTCCCGTTGATAATAAATTTTCTAATTGTTTATAACGTCTTAGAGATTTTACTGCACCAACTCTGTCTAACATAGCTTTATATTTTATGAGATCTTCTACAGCATAATTATTTAAATCTGCTCCTCTTAAAAGATTAACAAAATTTCTATATAAATTAAAAGGAGATTTATCTGGTGAAAAAATTAAACCTCGAAAAGGTTGTGGAAATATTTCTTTTTGTCCGAGATAAAATCTAAGTATTGTTTTTCCATCTATAAATGAAATAGAATGTTCAAATTGCATAGATTTTGGTAATTTCTTATTAATGTTTGATTCTAGTAATCCATAGTCATCTAATATAGTTTTGTGCTCTGGATCTGTTATATCAATTTGTTTATCGTTATTTGTAAGTTCTTTTTCAAGAGTTTTAAATGGTTTCATAGTTTTTTCAAAATCAGTTTTTACTTGTTCGGTTTGCTGCATTTTTTCAAACATATCAGATTGAATACCAGCTTTTATCATTCTATGTTGAAGATGATTTTCTTTCATAATATTTCTTTGTTTTATTAACTCTTCTAATTGTTTTATTCTTTTAAAATTATCAGCTTTAATTTTATCCATTTTTAAAATATAATATTTGAATTTTGTGGTAACATTGGAATACAGCAAAAACATTTTACTGAACAAATTATTTTTTTATTGCTTTGTTGTTTGACATCTTTTCGTTTAAAGTTTTCTCGGTTAAAGTTTTCTCGTTTTAAGTTTTGTTTAATAAAGTTTTGTTTAATAAAGTTTTGCTTAAATTTTCGCTTAAAGTTTTTAGCTCTTCTAAAAAAAATTTGTCATTTTCTTCATTAGAAATTTTAGCATCACTAGAAATTTTGCCATCCTTTTTATTTTTATCATCAACTTTTTCTGTCTGTGATTGAAATGATATTTGATTTACTTCATTAGCTATTTGATCAAATTTTTCAATCTCATCTAACGTAATAACATTATCATCACATACTCTTTGAAAGTAGTAATGTAGTTTATCATAGACTTCTTTAATATGTAAATGCTTAGTTTTTAATGATTTTCGTTTCTTAGTTATTAAAGATTTATCTAACATTGTAACAAGTGAAGTTGCAAAAACACCCGTACCTGTTAAAGCTGTAGCAACTACTGGAATTACTAAAACACCTGAAGATATAACAATTGTCAAAGCACCTAAACTTATTGTTAAGAATATGCCAATTCCTTGTGTTACATTCTTAACTTTAGTCCATCTCTTTCTTAATTTTTTATAATGCTCTAATCTTAATAATAATTGAGATTCCTTATCTTTCATATACCTAACTCTATCTTTGTGTTTTTCTTTATTCATTTTTTCAATGTTAATCTTTTCAATGTCCATTAAAGTAGAACTACGTTCATATGATAACGAAGGATATATTCTTGCAGTTTCTTCCATTTCTGAAGTTCCTTCCACTTTTGTTTCATCCACTTTTGTTTCTTCCATTTTTAAAGAAATATTATTAGTCACATGATATATTTTAAAAACCTGAAAGATGGATAAAATTCATGAATTTGAAATTCTCAACTTTTATGATTTTTGGTGTCCTGGAACGGACATGATTTTCAAAGTAAAAAATGATCTTAATCACAAATTTGAGATTCTTAACTTTTATGATTTTCGGTGTCCTGGAACGGTCATGATTTAAGCGAGGGTGAAAATTGTAATTCTCAAATTTTGAGATTTTGATAAATTTGAAAAATTGGGTATTTTTAAAAACGCTTAAATTTTCGCCCTTCGACCTTCGGCCATGTGAAATTTGAAGTCTACCTAAATTTTTGAAATTTTTGAAATTTTGATTTTTTGAAAAAACCCGCAAAAGTGTGACATCCGGCGCAAGCGAAGCGAAGCGAAGCGTCGCGCCGGATGTCACACTATAAACTACTAGTGTATTGTACCCGCAGTTATTTATTTCATCATACTTGTTACAGGATGACAGCGTCAAGCGTTAAGGTTCAACACACCAAGAACCCCATTGCAAGCCATGAAAACACAGCTTATAGGGAAATGGGGTCAGTACAATACACGTCGTTTTTTCTGGCTTCCGTAAATCCACTTGGGGCGAATTGTAGTCCCTGACAGGCAGCCATTACTCATTATTATTAAGATTGTTGTGCGATTAAGCTTATTAAGTTCAGTAAACTATACTACCTTCTTTCCCCCCATAGTCAACATGCACTCAAATAAATAGAAACAAAGATTTCGAGTGACCGGTCGTGACCCTTTCGTGTAAACGGGTCAACGGGTCACGAAACCGTGACCCGGTTCCGTCTCTGAATTGCATTCTATCTCTTCGACACACTATTTAAGATATCATGATTCCAGGTATTGGGTTGATATTGAATTCCTTCCTGTTGGTAATTGATTTCTCACTGTTTACTGTCTCTACCGCTTCTGCCATCACTTGTATTGAAATTACTTTTCCTATATACACTTACGGTTTCAGTCAGCTTGCAGCTACAGTCAAGGAAATTGAACAGTATAGCAAGACGACCCCACTTACCGCTGATGTCAATGATGCTCATTATCAATCCTAACATTGAGAAGTCAGACAAATGCACTTCACTAATTAATTCTGATGAAAACATCAAATGCATTTCCTTTTCCGAGTTTAATCTGTGATTACAGATGGCGCTTGCCAAATTAAAATGTATTCTTTCTCGACCAGTTTGCACGATGATATCGATATGAGCGGCAAGCAGTCAATCTCCATTCATATTTTGGGAAGAAATTATTAAATGCTGCTGCATCAACGTATTTGACGACATGCTTTTCTTCAACAAAATGGAGCTGAAATATGTATAAAAATGAGAAAATTGAGCTCTAAGTTCACTTTATGATGTTAGATTGTAATTGTAATCAGTTTAATTTTGGTTTGAAATTTTGTCGATGCTTGGTATACAGAAGACGCGAGCATTGTATTTCTAATGATGAGGCAGAGAGTCTCTACCGTAATCCCTTTCCAAGACGCTATTCCTTGTCATGGAAATCATGTCAACTATTTTCGCTCCAATCATTATATAGCGAGAATTCATTTGCAACATTTCATGGACTCTCTCACTTGAAAAAGAGCTCATCATCGAACTTTTCTGTCATTTTAAAACCTAGAATGTGCTATCTTACCGGAATTATTAATTCGAGTAATGAACAAAATTCAATGGGTTGTCGTCAATATCTCTTGCCCACGCTCTTCCGATGTATGTTCTCTGCCTATCTATTGACAGCAACTCCCTTTGTAATTTGATATTATCAGCGACGTGAGACTTTGTTCACCAAATCAAATTCTATATTGCAAATGCCAAATTTTCGTATAGAACAGAGGAAATGCACTATGAAAGGCACTATAAAGTTGTACGCAGTGATCAAGGAGAGATTTCATGTAATTTATAGTTTAAAGGAAAGTATATCAACAAAGCCGTCCCCTATCGATCTCAAATGGTTCATCAAACACACTTCAGCATTTCATTTGCCAGAATAACACAATGATAAAAACGAAAACAATATTAGAAGAAATACAACTCAATCAAAGTATGTTAGTCTACTTAGTACATGTAAATGGAACAACATGGGATCATTTTCACATGTAGCATTCGAAATTGATAACTGCTTTGTCTTCTTAGATAATTTTACATTTTCATATCTATTTATAGATATTTTTGGATATTTTTAAATATTTTATGATGAAGTCACCTTTGATGTCTATTTCCGTCATTACTGATGTGCATCCGTCAGTACTGATGTCCTTTTGCATTGGATGCATAAGAGGAAATTTTGAGTTATTTATGGCAAAACGACATTACTGTTGTCAAGTCTCATAAATAGTATGATATCTGTGTGTTGTTCTCTATGTATCATGTAATCCTGACCGCAATGATCTTACCACAGAATCATATCACAATGCATCTGTGAGCACGTTTAAGTTCGATAAAACAATAAAAAACAATTGAGTCGATAAAACAATAAAAACGTGGTTCATCCACTAATTACACTAACTAATGTACATATAATTACAATACTATATTCTAATCGATATTTCTGTAAATGACAACTTGCTAATTAAACTGCATCCTCAAAATATTGTTATTCCATTTCAGATGATGTAACCGCAATGGAAAAATCAATGCAAATTGAATCAAGCATCAAACAAGAAAAGCATCACATGAAGATGTTTCATAACTTTTTGGAAAAGTATCCTGCTTTAAGCATTGATTTTAAACAGTGTACTGAGAGTGAATTTAGCAAAAGTATTACGTTTGTTTTATGGATCTTTGAAGAAAAATGATGATAATAATTATGCCCCCGCCAGCCTCATATGTATTAGAGCGAGCATCTTTCGGTATTTTATGAGGTCGAGAAAGATAAACATAATTACTGACGATAGATTTTACGATGCGAATAAAACATTGAAATGCTTGGCCCGTAAATTCATCGCATGCGGAGGTCAAGTTAAGCATTTTCAAGCCATCGAATCTGAAGATCTCAGTAAATTATCGGTTTATTTTGATCGCAGTAATCCGACAGTTCTATTACACGAGACGTATTATAACATCATTTACTATTTCGGGACTAGAGGGAGAGAATGGTTCCGTAATTTGAGGGAGGATCGTTTCATATTTGATAAGGACTCTGAGGGATTCGATATCGTTAGTTTTAACGAAGGAAAAATTAAAAACGTAGGTAATGTTCTCACACGGAAAGGGATGGAGAATGTGAAGGAAGCGTTGATGGTATCAAGTGAAAACAAGGCTGAATGCCCTGTTACATGCCTGAAATTATTTTTAGAAAAGCGCCGTGAATCAATTGTTGATGGTGATTCATTATCCACCCCTTTTTTCCTTAAAGCCAGAAAAAAAATTTCGAGCAATTCTTGGTATTGCGAGAAGCAGCCCATAGGTGTAAATACTCTCGGGAAACTTATGAGTATTATTTCAAATGAGGCTCAGTTAGGAAAGTCTTACACAGCTCACAGTATCCGACCGACAGTTATCTCGGAACTATCCCAAGCCGGTTATAAATTGACGGATATTTGCAAAATAACTGGTCATAAGCAGACGAAGACTGTAGAGAGATATCTGCAATATGGATGTCGACGAAAGTCAGAAATGAAGAGAATGAGCCAAAGTTTGAAAAGAAGTTTGCATCAAGAGAAATCGGAAGAAGAAGATAAAGAGGAAGAGAAACAAATCAGTGTGATGGTCAAAAGAGCAAAAGATGTGCAAAGTTCACAAGACGTGATCATATGTGAATCGGAAGAAATCGTGCAAAAGACTGTTGAAAGAATGCCGACTGCCGTTCTTGAAAAGAATGGTGCCAGGCTAATGTTTTTTCTTTAGACATTTCTGTGTTTTTTGCACAGATGGTGTAATTTGATGTCATCATGTTTTTTATGGCATTTTTGAAAAATAAAAAAAGCGCTCTGACAATGATTGTCTGCACGCCTTTTGGCATTGTCAGAACTATGACGTTTGCATTTCTATTGAACAATGACTATCAGCCTCGTCCTTACATAGTCATTGTCTACTTATATTTCTATATCTATGGTATGATAATATCGAATAATGGCAGTCTGTACATTGTTGCTGAGTAAATAGGGCTGCCAGCAGATATTTCACACGTCATTTTTCTATGATGAAAGTCGTTCATATATCTTCAAATCCAAATTAGACGTCCTTAATTGCATAATTAAGGCCGTCTAATTTGCTATGTAATGCCAATGAGGTAGGAACATTTCACCGTCCATCTTCGCATTCCCAGTGAAAATGACATTGAGATGATTCCTGTGGTTAACAATTTGGACTCGTAGATATCTCAAGCCTTACATACTTCAATGTTCTGAGCTGCATGGGCTATGTAGAAAATTATCATAGATTTGAGTCTTTTGCAGATCAAAATCTAGGATTTTTGATGTCATAGATTTTAGGTTCAGTAACAATGCATATATTACCTTTCAAATGATTAGCCTAAATCGTCTGGCGCTACGCGCCGACGATTTAGGCTGTCATTTGAAAGATAATATACTCAGTGACAAAAAGAATGAAACAAGTCCTGATATGAATACTTATGACTTAAACTTGGTTGTACTGTACGTTTGTTTGTTGTTTGTAAAAGGAGAACTCGAATGCTTTACTCAAAAACATTTAATTTGATACTCATGATTTTATCAACTTAAGTTAGAAACGGGTGTGACCACCGCGAGCATCCAAACAGGCATCGATGCGTGAGGGCATGGATGAGCACAGTCGCTGGATGAATGCCAGGTCTAAGAGGTTCCCCTGCTCGATCAGTCTGTCGGCCAACATCTTCAAAGACACTGGTGGGTGGTTGTACCTCTCCCTCACTCTGCGACCAAGCTCATCCCAGCAGTGCTCGATGGGGGAGAGGTCGGGAGAACGTGAGGGCCATTCCAAGGTTGGGATTCCACTGCTTGCTATCCTGTTAGAGACCACTGAAGCGCGATGTGGCCTTGCGTTGTCATCCTGAAAAATCAATTGATTCGATGTCACTGCTGGAACCACGACCGGTGTCACGATCTCGTCGGCATATCGCTGTCCTGTCAATGTTCCTTTCACTACGATTGCTGGTGTTTTTCCATTGTGTCAGATACTGGCCCAAACCATGACACTACCGCCGCCGTACCGGTCGTGTTCTTTGACGCAACATGAAGCAAATCGTTCACTTGGCAAGCGATGAACACGGATCCGACCATCGTTGAAATCGAGAGTAAACCTCGATTCATCAGTCCAGAGCACACGTTCCCACTGACTGTCACTCCACGACTGATGACCTTGACACCACGTCACTCGTCTCCTTCGATGTTCCAGGCTCAGCGGAATTCTCACAGCGGGTCGTCGAGACTGTATGCCAGCTTCTCGCAATCTTCGATATGCAGTTCGAACGGTACAGGCAACGTTCCCAGCAACCTTCCAGTACACAATTAGCTTCGGGACGGACACAAATCTGTTTCTTTTAGCAGCTAAAACTAAGCGTGCATCTGTCCGCTTGGACGATACCCTTGGTCTTCCTGATCCGTTCTTCTTTTCCACATTTCCTTCTGCTTTCCAACGACACCACCACCACCTCCATATAACGACCCTTGAAATTTTCAATTCTTTCGCAACAGTTGTAGAACTTTGCCCACAACGCATCATCCCAATTGCCATTTCTCTGGTAAAGTTATCGTGCGTCATTTCATAAGTCAAATCTGGTCAGCAGTAGGTGGTGATTCTGTTCAACTTCTAGCTGTTACTGTGATCAATATCAAATTTTGAAATTTGATGGTCCTATATCATTTCCCTTATCATATGGAGTTCAATGGTGATACATAGAAAGCGAGATATCATCTCAAACCATAGAAAAAAATGAAACAAACTTCCATTCAAGTCAATGATAGTTGGTTTCATTATTTATGTCAGTGAGTATATATCTTCATTGCTGTCCTCTCAATCATGCTCGCAGTTATACATTGTACCATGGCTAAATTGCGCACAATATCAAAGTTGATATCATTGGCCGGAACAATGAGGGTGCAAATCTCAGACTCACTTATACAGTTTAAACAACCGGGCTGAGATGGAAGACTACAGAGATTTCTTGTTTATCACTTGGCCTATTCTAGATTTTCTAATTATCGTCATGGGAAGGGACGAGAAAGCGTAAGCGTTGTAACTCAAGTGAATACGAAGTCACCTTGTACGCATGAATTACTCACTCGTGTTACAGATAAATAGCTAGCATCATTCTATAGTAAATTGAAATCAATTAGTCTGACGAATGCAAAGATAGAAAGAATACCAATACAAATGAAAAGAATGAATATAGGAATTATAGCTATTTGTCGAGGGCATAAATTGGAGGATATCTGAGGGCGCGCACCGTCTCTAATTGAAAGAAGCTCTCATCCGCTTTGCATAAAACTTTGTATTTGGGTAGAAAATACACTCGAATACGTGTATCTGAAGTTTTGTGACAATAGATTCAATTTTGCGGGTTCTAGTCATATTTGGAAACGTGTGGGGGGAGATAAAACATGAGTATAAATTGATCTCCTTGATCCTCAAGACTCTTTCTGGTTATTTATCTCCTTGTGTCGGAGAATCAATGCTGTTGGTGTCTTTTATTGACTTTATGATTGTCATTCTACTTAGATATTCAATAAACTACGACAGACCCTTGTTGTTAAAACCGCTATTATACTTCATGCCAGTCTACGAGTATCAGGTTTCCTAGGTTCTTTAACTCATTACTTCTAAACAACTAGTCAAATGAGGTGGACAAGTGGAGGTAAATCTTTCTTCGTGGTGATTCGATTTGCATGCGCTAAGCCGCCAAGGCAGTCATTCAAGTCACAAGAGGTGAACGAGTGGAGGTAAAACGCTCGATACAAATGCATGTAGTTGTAGACTCAAGTGAAGAAATGCTCGTAGTATTTTGAATATGTAGTCATAATAATAGTGTATGTAGGATTAGCTCAATTATAGTCGCTGTAGAAGAGTGTCATTGCAGCTATATTGTTTACCGCCATCATTCACTTTCGCATTTTTATTCATGTTCCTTTATAGCATCCATTTTTTATGGTGACCATTGTCCTTTTTTATTTCCACTTCTAGTACCTGTTGTCTGCGTGCAGCATATTGGGGTCTTGTGGCAGGTGTATTGTTTTGGAATCAGTGTTAAAAGTAGGAATGAGTATCCTTACTGTAACAGCAGTCTTAATCAAGATTTCCATTTTAACCAGTTATTTGGCCAAAACTGATCAATATTAATTCGTTCCCACGAGAAACTCCCTTAACCTCAAATGCATGAAATGTTCTACTGACGTTACTGCATGAAATGGGTCCCTGACTTGCTTTAAGTTGTCTACATATCACACATCTTCTGCAAGAACCACATGTCAACATAAAAAATCTACTGGCATCTTGGTTGGTTGTATGAAGCATTTCGGCTTTTGAAGAATGCTTTGTGCTTTTGACTTTTGACTTATGCAAGCAGTCTTGTTACACCGAATGCATAACACGAAAAGATATTCTATGTCAGAAATACAGTGATAGCATCTCTTCATTTTTGATTTGGGGACGAGTGATTGATAATGTTCGGCATTTACGGAGGGTAGATTGATGCCACATGCTAAAAATGCATCTTGCACATGACAAGATGAACCAATATTGGAGACAGCTCTCCTTTTTTATCAATGCTCAGCCAACTGCAAGCCAAGTTGTTCTAAGAGCAGTCTAAGTGACCATAGCGTTGGCATTGCCATAAATTTATCACTGTAAGAGTTGATGTAGGATTCAAGCTATGTCATGTGGGCAAAGAATGGTCACTTGCATGCAATGGGTGCACGGGGACCCCGTACCGGTGCTTTGGTGTCATTGAATTGGTGTGGTATCTTTCAGTTGTAGGATAACGGAATGTAAGCACTTTATTGAAGTTAATAAACTATTGTTTGGGAATACATGAAGCAACATCTACAGGTAATTCACAGAACCAATATAACAACAAAGTAAGGAACGCTGGGGTCACCGAGGATTGTATGCATTTAAGAACTGGTCAATCCAATGGTTACAACATCTTGGCATCTGCAAACTTACGGATTGGAGAACGCCATCACCCATCAGTCCCCATCAGAACTGCTTCAATCAAATATTCAAATTAGTACTAATTATATTCCATAGTGCTATATTCCATATAAATGATTGCTGGTATGATATTCATCATCGTTAGAGAATTCTGAAGAATACAGAAATTATTATTGTTCTCATTATTAATTTCAAATACACTTTATGATTTCTTGATGAATAATTCCCTTCCCAAAATGTCATGTCTCTTTGCGAGATTGCGACATTTCGTTTGTACGATGAACATTGATAAAGGAACTGCTCAAACTTCAAAGACTTGAACAACTTTAGCACGAAATTCCTTGCAGCCGTAGACGCTGGATTTTTTTCTGCAATTATTGAGAAATTGAAGTAATACACTCAATTAATTGATTTAATTAATATCTGTGAACATTCTGCAATATATGCCCAGACAGCTGACTTTTTGTATTTTCTTGTGAAAAAATAAAAAAAAATAATTATAGAAATAATATAAAATTATTAAATAATCATAAAAATAGATAAATATCTTCTATGTGCACATTCTATAAGCTTGTAAAGCCCTCCTAGAAATCATACTGTGCAGCCTTTATCATGACTTTTACTCGAAACTCTCTCGTGATAATGTGCGGCAATTCATCACACGGTATTCACAATTCCTTCGCTTCCGACTCTCAGGCGTCAACTCTCAATAATGATGTAGATATGCTTAACGACTGATAGCTATAATTGTAACCAAAAGTTAAAGTTTTTGCTCTATAACTAGCATTAACATACTAGAAGTGTGATATTGTCTGCTAGGTGCTCTCAAGCGCTCTCGGAGGTGCTATCAGCTTCTAATGTAGCTTGTACTTCCATCAGAAAAGGAAGAGAATAGTCAAACACGAGACGGGGGAAGTACCACCACTGTTCTCAGCTCTCAAGTGTGACGTAACACTCGCATCTAGCATGAAGTTTTTACAAGACGCACAATTACATTGCTCTCTGACACTCTAAGGTTTGTATCACTCTTGAGAGTTTAGATAAAATGAGAGGTTTCATTGACGTTTGAATTAATTACGAGAACCTCTTGATTGGCCAAAAGTCAACTCTCTGCTCTTAAGTGTGATATCACCTTAACACTTAGGGCGAGGACATCAGTTTCGCCCTCGTGAAGGTCTCGATCCGTCCTTCTTCAATTGGCAACTGAATTGTTAAAGGAGAACACAAAGACGCAGGGATGTTCAGATTGGCAAACCCAATTGCACTGCAATCCACTGTCGTGCCATTGCTTTCAAAACCGAAAATCAGGATGATCAATGTGTTATGGCAGGTAAAGCTACAAGAAGTGAAAACCTCAGACAACCAGGGCGACCGCACAGAGACAGTGTTAGATAGTGAGTTGTTAGTGTCAAGCAAATTTCAATGGGTGAATAGTGTTGTTATGCTAACAAATCTCTAACAGTGAGATTCACCTATTGAAATAACATTGTCACTAACAACCCACTATGTAACACCGCATCTGTGAGGTCGCCTCTCTTGCGGCAAGTACACAGTGACGTTGTTTCAGCTAAATACAATACGTGCATAGAGAGCTTTCGCATCAACGATGCATGACATTCCATTGAACGCTGCTTCACTCATTATGTATGTTGAATGACAAAACTATGTAAAAATTAGGTTTCATTTTCAGTTTGTTAAAATCCTAATGTCTTTTTCTATACGTGAAAATGTAATCTTGAATCACCCTTAGTCATCTTAGGGTAGAAAGTAAAAGTACATGACGCCTGAATTGAAGTACAAATTCGCTTTACTTTTTCACTTCTTAAGATGATTCAGCAGTGAATCGAAGCCAGTCCAAAACCCGTGGCTTTTCCTTTTCACATCTATGAAAAGACTGCTTACATTGCTTCAATTTATCTGTTTGGAAGCTCCCCATGTCAGATATTTGACACATTAGTGAAAAGCAAAATTAGGTAGTCTCGCACGAGCGCTTTCGACCACCGTCGGCCACCATAATCATGCACAAGTGAATTTATTCATCATTATTACATCATCATTATGAGTTAATTTTGCTTTTCACTAATGTGTCAAATATCTGACATGGGGAGCTTCCAAACAGATAATGAGACTAACTCCCCAATATTCTCATCATTGCTTCAATTTGTCAAACTTGAGTAAAAATAAATGGTGAAATGGTGAAATTCTTGGTGAACAGGATGAATATATTTACGAAAATAAACAACCTTCATTTCATGACCCTCAGTCAGAGATATTTCCACGTCGTTTTCACTGAATCACTGTTTGAGAAGAGAACAACTGATCAATAAGGCAACCAATGCAAGGCAAAATACTATTAGGTGCTCCTACTAATCAGGAAAGTACTTAAAAGTAAGTTTTGATTTCTCAATATACGCTAATGCATTCATTCATTCAAATGATGCAGGGTAACAGCACATGTTTTATTCATTCTGTGTTTTCAATGAAAGATGAGATAGAAATTATAGAAACTTGGTGTATGTTTATGACAATGAATTTGATGCGAATGAATATTAATGTCAGTGGATAATTTTCTTATCTGTGCCGATGAGAAATTGACATTCTGGCGATGTATTGGAAATGGTGATGCATTCCAGCGATGAAACCGGGTCACTGGGTCAATTGGGTCACTGTTCAAATATTTTGACCCGGCTTCTTTATTCTTGCTTATTTAATTAATTTCCGATCTGTAAATTCACAGATGACCTGCGTTTCTACTGCTAGTGAGTTAAATTACCGATCCTGATCAGTATTACATGTAAAATAACAGATATTTTGTAAAAAAACAGATTCGGGTCTGTCAATAAACAAGCTGATTTTTGCAGTGTATTGTACCCGCAGTTATTTATTTCATCATACTTGTTACAGGATGACAGCGTCAAGCGTTAAGGTTCAACACACCAAGAACCCCATTGCAAGCCATGAAAACACAGCTTATAGGGCAATGGGGTCAGTACAATACACGTCGTTTTTTCTGGCTTCCGTAAATCCACTTGGGGCGAATTGTAGTCCCTGACAGGCAGCCATTACTCATTAATTTTAAGATTGTTGTGCGATTAAGCTTATTAAGTTCAGTAAACTATACTATCTTCTTTCCCCCCCATAGTCAACATGCACTCAAATAAATAGAAACAAAGATTTCGAGTGACCGGTCGTGACCCTTTCGTGTAAACGGGTCAGCGGGTCACGAAACCGTGACCCGGTTCCGTCTCTGAATTGCATTCTATCTCTTCGACACACTATTCGCAATTCTCTGTACAAAGGATACATCGTTAAAAACATCGACAGTTTTATGTGAAGTACTGCCGCAATATAATTATTTCCCTAAGTAGTAGGCCAATAATTGACCAATAATAGCTCATGGAATGAAGTACCGGGTTTTTCTGTTGAGGCATTGTGTGTGACGACATTACCGATTACAGATAGGGCTGTAATAAATTCCTACAGTTTAGAGCACCATAAAGAAATAAATTTCAAACTATATATTATTCATGCGCAAATTATGCCATAATTGGATTGCTTTACTGATCAATAAAATTCTTGCATCATCATATGAAGGTGTTTGCAAGAATGATGAACGAGCCTACATTAAGAAAATTGATGGAATTACAAATAACAAATATGCCATGAGACAACATCCATCCATAGGCTAACAGCTCTTCTTATTATTCATAAAAAAACAACCGATTCTCACTCCGTCACTGCCTCTGTGAAACAATCTATCTCGAGATTATCTGCATCCCGAACAAAAGATAGACTTTGCTGAGTGGATGGACAAGTTAATCTCTCGAAGCAAGCGAAGAAAATAGGGATGGATGGAGGGGTAAATTGTCCGTGAATTTCATTCAACCGTTGGTTAAATACATTTAGCAGTTGTTGATATCATCAGAATTATCGAAGTGAAAATCTCATCTCTAGATTATTACTGGCGATGTGTTTGAGGACAGATCTATCGAAAATGAATTGAAATCTGAGGATCTCATCCTTCACGTTGCTTGGAGAACGTTCAATAAAGAATGATAGCGCCGATCTTTGAGTGCATGACGCTGCATTCGATTGTTTTCCTCTTTTTGATATCCTGAAATCAGAAACGGCGTTGTTTGGCGAAAATTAGAAAATCGAGTTTTCAGCAATAACGAATAAATAGCGAAAATTATCACATAAGAAATAAGAAAATGAATGTATGAGCTAATGAAATTATATAATAGAAATGCAAAGTGGCTAATAACTGGAAATTTATTAGTCCGGGAGCTACTGACGATTTCTTCCTAAATTCGTGCACAAAGAGCTTAATAGCATGGATTTGTAGATCTTGAAACGCTGAATACAAAAATCAAATTCTTGAGTGTCACAGCCAGTCGCTTTCGGCTATAGCTAAGGTAAAAGGATTCCCATTGCAATCCAAAGGTAAAATTCAAGAAATATCTGTGGATTGTGAAACACTTGGCAATTGACGTACATTTTCTTTTGCAGAAAAGAAACAATTTATCAGAATGCCATGAAATTTGAAACATGATTGATTTCAGAACATCAACTTCGATATAAAAGTTGAAGTGAGTCACATGATTCAGTAGTTGATGTCTGAAAGCCTCTACAAAATGAGTAAAATCGCCAAAATTAAGTCAAAACATGAAGTTTGCTCATGTGACTCACTTCAACTTTTATATCGAAGTTGATGTTCTGAACTCAAGCATGTTTCACATTTCATGGCATTCTGATAAATAGTTTCTTTTCTGCAAAAGAAAATGTACGGCAATTGCCAAGTGTTTCACAATCCATACATACATACATATTTCTTGAATTTTGCCATTGGATTCCAATGGAAATCCTTTCACCTTAACTAAAACCGAAAGCGACTGGCTGTGACACTCAAGAATTTGATTTTTGTATTCAGCGTTTCAATATATACAAATCCATGCTATCAAGCCCTTTGTGCACGAATTTAGGAAGATAGTGTCAGTAGCTCCCGGACTAATATGAATTAGTGACGTTGTTGGTTGCCTTCATTTAATTTTATTAGGGTGTCTCAGTCAAAGAATATGGCCAACGTATACATGCTGTCATGAATAGACAGATAATTGTATTTTGCTTGCGTCAACCTCTGCATGCTTTAATTCAGTGAAAATTAGCATTGAACATTTTCGTTTCAAGAAGTAACTTGAGACAATTATTTAATAAGTACCTACACTAAAAAAGCTATTCAGAATGAAATGAACTAGAACAGATATTAATCTTCATACTAAGTCAATAAGTGCATATTTCCAAAATTTTTGAAAATAACAAATTTGAGCACATTGGAACACATTCGTGAAGAAGATTGCGTGTAGTCAATAAAAAGATAGTAACTAGTGAAGGAGATGGGATTCCTTTTTGGATGTTTATTAACTATTTTCTTTGGATATCAATCGCAGGTTGTTAGCTTTCTAAAGAAACTTAGCGACGTTTTTTATACTTTTGGAGTCAGCCTATTCATTTATTCATGAAACTCAGTTATGCTGTTGCAATAACACAACACTGGTGCTACGTCTTGTCGTATTTTCCTATACGAAGAACATTCAATAATAAAGTGATGCAAAGTATCCACTTTTAAATCATTACATAGCTCACACAGACGTTCTTCATACGTCAATCTATCACTACTGTAACTTCACGTAACAATATTTAATTTATGAGTTCTTGTTCTAAATCAGTATTTTGGAAAATTTAAGGCATAGTGGGAAATAACCCCGGCCGCACATTGCGATCTACGCACATAAAGTAAGAATTTCAAGAAAGATGGCGGAAGTTACTTATACAACATATTCAAATCACGTCAGCAAGTCCTTCTGCAACATTGCAGAGCAAACTATATAGAGCCAAAAGTCAAAAGTCAAAAGTTGTTTGTTTCCAAAAAACATTGAAAAACAATATTACGATGTTAAGGTCGGATTGAATACATGCCAATACAGCGTGCGGTCAGTGCTGTAGAAAAAATTAAGCAGATCAGGAAGGAGAGGAATCAATAATTGAGCATTTATTTATATTTCATATTCTTTGTGGTGAATTCTTTCTTTTGTGACCATGCGTAACTCGTTGGCTTTTTTAACATATCTTGCGATGGATTTCAAATGCCTTGGAGTCAAGGCATTCAGTAATTTATGAAATTCAACTATCATGTTGCAGTAACATTACAATGGCGCAATTTGTTGCCGCATATTTTGATACAATGGACATTCTATCATAAAGTGATATAGAGTCTCCACTTTTGATTCATTGCAAAGTTCACAAAGACGTTCTTCATATCGCAATATATTTCTATAACTGCCTGTTACAAAATCTAATTTATGATTTTTTGTCCTAAATTTTAGTAACATATTTACATGTATACCATTGCAATCGATATCAAAATTCAGATATGATTTTAAGGTTTCCTCAAACTGGCATAGTTCTAAATACGTCACACCAGAATGGCTCTCTATTGCTGTAGATATCCATTTTCCCTGTTATACTGACATATGCGGTCTTTTGCAATTCTCAAACTTATCCATTTTTATCAGCCGTAAGCTGTTTATCCCATACCTTTGACAGGTTTAGTTTTGTAAGCAATCTCTTTATTCACCAACACCATGTGCATCTACTCTCATTTCCATTTGATATCATATTGAGATATACAGCATTATATGCCTGTTTAATTAAGCTATTTCATTCATTTGTAATTAATCCTATCCAAAGACAGATTGCAGCTTTATAGAAATGAATATCCATAGGACGTATTCCAAATTCACCGATTAAGCAATAATTTGGTGTAGTCGGCTTAAATTGATGGTATCGTTTATAAGACTGGTATTGAATTTGATCCAAACTCTTTAGGTTATTGAAAAAACAAAATTCGCACAATATTTCATTCTAGACAGTGCAAGCATTTTAAAGGTATTTTTCAAAAGTTCACCAGAGACTTTTCCAAATTCTTTAAGTTGTTTAGCCGTGAGATAAGCTTCTTGTTTACCTTTAGCCATCAATTGTTCTAAATGATATCTATTTTTTTTCGATATCCACATTCCTAGATACTTATATTTATCAACCACTTCAATGGATATCTGCTTACCATTGAGACTAGTCTATGGTAACCATCAGTTCCAAACTATGATAACCATTCAACTGCAAATCTGCCATCATAGAAGTGCTGCAAGTATTACATCATGTACATCATGAACATTTACTATGAAGTTATAAGCATTATTATTTCCCAGCTTTGGTTCTTTTGGTCTTTATCAATCATTCTATATTTTATCGAACAGAGGTGTAGGTGAGCAGATATTTGCACTTTCCTGTATCAGTCCTGAAATAAGCATAATTATGCATCAATCAGATCAAACTATTAGACTTATACCGCTTGCAAAAACATTAGCAAATCTAATAGAGAGACGTCCCCAGGAGAACAATTTTATGCACAAAAATTCTGTGGCAGCTGCGGTTCACCTTACAAGGGATCGTCAGGACGGCTCGGAATGGCCAGGCTAGCTTAAAATATCTAGAATTGGCATCCCATAATCTTTATGATTATCAGCTGCACGGCATAGTCGGGATAGAGAAACACAAAGTAGCACGTTGCACAGTCCTTCTGCTTCCTCAGCCATTCGAAATATTTTAGGCTACTTTGGGTCACTCCGAGCCGTACTGGTGAGTCCTTGTATGGAGAAAAGCACAGTGTCTACTGCTGCCAAGGGATTTTTGTGCTTAACTGCTCACGTCACTGGCATGAGGTTGTAATATTAAATTATGATTTATTCTTTCTTTATTAAATACACCTACAAACTTGCATGCATTAGTAGATTCCAGCTAAAGGGTTATATTACGTCGAAGTTGCATTTGTCCCAGCACCATCATTGACGTGCGCCGCCCGGGATTGCTAGCACTTGATATTGTGTTCCGAAAGTTTGGAATTCCTTCAAGGAAATCTGGAGCTCGGGCGAAGCAAACACTGCGAAACCTGAAAGATAGAAAGAAATATTTCTTTTTCATGATATAGTGATAAACTGGCTACTGAAGAAATAAAAGCAAGCAGCATATGTAATCATATAATTTTAACTTGAGAATGATTATTCCGACAATACTAGTGAACTTGAAAGCTCAAAATAAGGAAAACTACAATGCATCATTGCGTTAATGGAGCCCTCCATGTCACATTTTCCACTTTCGTGAATTTAATAATAATAATAATAGACTTTATTTACCCTCGAAAGCACAATAGGCAAGCCTTTTTTCAATGTGGTCGAGCAAGTAACAGAATACATGATAAAAGGAAATAAAACGTATTGTACACATCATGTAGCGCGTCATACACAATCAATGAATTTAGAAAAATAATACTCGAAACACAATTTTTTGAAAGAAGTTAACGAATCACAATGTCTGATATGAAGTGGCAAATCATTGAAGAGAGAAGGGTCTTTACACGAGAAACTACTATGAGACAGAGCAGTTCGACCAAACGGAATACGAAGTTTCTTGTCATTTGAAGAACGAAGATCACGGTTAGGAAGGCTATACGATAACAGTTCCGCAATGTAGCTAGGAGCTAAACCGTTCAAGGCTTTGAAAACTAGAACACAAGTCCTGTATTTAACATACTCCTGAAGAGGGAGAAGATTAAACTTTTTGTATAAAGTTTTCCTAGACGCACATATATTTGTCTTAGAATTCAAATCGAGGATAAGCCTCAAAGCCTTACAAACAAGTCTTAGATCCGCAGAATTGGAAAAACCCCAGACAATTAGACAATAGTCCAAATGAGGCAAAATGAAACACTTAACGAATTTGACTCGAGTATGATACGGCAAAAATGATTTAATACGCTGGAAAAGGAACAATTTTGGTCGTACTTTCTTACAAATACTATTAATATGATTTTTCCAGGAGAAATTGCTATCAATAGTAACACCCACATTTTTATGGGTATCAGTAGACTTAATATTGTTGCTACCAATTGATACATGCAAAGAATCCTCTACAAATCGCCTACGTTGGTAAGGCATCAGCGCCATGCAGGTTGTTTTGCAGTTATTCACAGCGAGGTCGTTGGTACACTGTAAATCGCTCAATACCAATCACATACGAAGGATGCATACCAAAATATTTTTTTGGTATATTTCTGTATGATCTTGGTATATATTTGTATGCTTTTCGCATGTTATTTCAAGTGTGGTATGCTTTACATACTAAAGCCATACCAGCACAATGTTAAAAGAAAGCATCAATCATGTCCAAAGTATCTTGATTTAAGGACTTTTGTCAATAAAGATCACACTAATGTTACTACTGTTCTGTAAGTAGTTAGATAATGACATTCAAGAGTGATACTTTTAATGCTGAATTCGATTTTAATACACGTAAGTCTAAGGCATTTCATGAATAATCAATAAGTATTCAGCCATCAACAATTATGTATCATGTAATTTTGAAATAAGGCATATTATCAATCCGAAGTAAAAACACATTATAATTCATTAAACGCAAAAATAGTTATGTTTGGGATATATAAGTCAACATGGTTGCTGAAAAGTTATCGTTATATTGAAATGATGTTTATCAATTTAGTTCAAGGAAATGAGCTAATTATGAGTCTTGTGAATGCTATAAGACAAGTTGCAAAGATGACATACGGCTTTAATTCCACAACAAATCTAATCTAGTTAAATACCACACTTTCACAAAGAAATATTCACGGCTGGTATTACTGGAAAAAAGTTATTTGTAAGTAGTATGTAGTAAAACATATTTTTTCCCATATGACATAAAGCTATTCATACGAAAGACATACGAAACACATACCAATTAGCATCGGGTCTCGTATATAAAACATAGCAAGAATTCGTATTTCAACGTAAAACAGCCAATCACAGTTAGCATAGTTCGTATCGTTTACATACGAATCACATACGAAAGTAAATGGCCATTCGTATGAAAAGCATAACAGATTTCTTTATATATACCAGAAACTCGTATCAAATGTTGGTTTCAAATTGTATGTAAACTTGGTATGTGTTTGTATGTAATTTTCGTATCCAGCGATTTACAGTGTAGAGCACCAATTTTGCAACAAAAGAAGATCTTTATTAAGATTATCGTTCAGCTGAGAAAAGGAACCTGATGAAGAATAGAAAGTGGTGTCGTCAGCATAAATATCCAAACAAGAGTACCTGGACAGCAGATGAATGTCGTTGATGTATAGGAGAAACAACAAGGGTCCCAAGATGGATCCCTGAGGAACACCACGACTAATGGAAATAGTGTCTGACAGCGCATTGTTGAACTTAACTTGCTGTTTTCTATTTGAAACATAGCTTTTGAAGAAGGAAAGAGATAGACATTGAACGCCGTACAAGAATAGTTTTTCAAGTAATCGCTCATGCGAGACTGACTCAAAAGCTTTCCTAATGTCAAGGAAAACAACTCCAACGATTTCTTTACTGGACGCACTACTGATCCAAGAATCCCAAATTTGTACAAGGGCCGTCTCGCAGGAATGCGATTTGCGAAACCCAGATTGTTTTGAGCATAGTAGCTTATTCGATTCCAAGAAGAACAAAAGCTGAGTGTGAATATGACGTTCTAAAATTTTTGATAAAGATGGCAATATGCTTTTTGGTCTATAGTTTTCTGGATCATCATATCTACCAGACTTGAATATAGGAGTCACTCGGGCCACCTTCCACTGAGAAGGAAAATGCCCATTCGTTATGCTTTTGTTCAGAATGGAAGTGAGAGATGGGGTAATTATTTCTGCACCAACATTTAAGAAAACGTTGCGTACACCATCAATGCCCGATGATTTACTAGCGCTTAGCTTCTGGAGTTGATCGCATACAAAGCTTTCCGATATCACCTCAATTCGGAAAGTACGCCCATGTAGACGTTCCTCGACAAAACTGTGAAGACGGTTGACATGATCATTATTGTCAATAGCACTAAACACTGCTGGTAGAGAAATTGGAGAGGCACGATTAACAAAATTATCATTAAGAACATTGGAAATGACTTGATCATCAGTGTAACTAGTACCGCCAATTGTAATGCAAGATGTTCTTGCATTGCCGCTTTTGGGAGATAGGTAATTCATTGAAGAATTTCCAGAACTCACGAGATGAGGGGGAATGTTTCGACAGAAGAGAAGTATAGTGATCCTCTTTAGCTTTCTTAATAGAGTTTTTGACTTGATTTCTTAATGCGCGGTACTCATCGGTATTATTTTTCTTGTCAATTCGGTTTCGTTTGGAGATCAAGTCGTGAATTTCAGGAGTCCACCAGTCTGGCAACTTTTTGGATTTAACCCTTCTTTTGGTAAGAGGGGCATGCTCATCAACACATGACATGAAGAGATCGTACCAGGTCTGGAGACAGTCTTCAACATCATCAAATAATTCAATTATGTTCCATGGTAAGGATTGCAGGCTACTTCTGAAACTGTCAGGATCAAATTTCATCATGCTTCTGTAAGTGATAATACCAGGATCTTTTTTTATTTTTGGCACATGTGACAAAGTCACAAATGTAAGGAAATGGTCACTCATACTGGATTTTATAACACCCGAACGTCTGACAAGATGAGGCTCCGAAGTGTATGCATGATCGATCAAAGAAGAACATGAACCCGAAACTCTTGTTGGTTCATTTATTACTTGATATAAATCGAGCTCCAGTTCAAAAGTTTCTAGACAACGATGTGCCGTGTTGTCACTTCTCATCAGATCGATATTAAGATCACCCATAAGAACAACCGATTTATTTTCGGCGTAGGCCATTTTGATTGGATCATGCAATAAATCTGTCCAATTACGATTGTCATCAGGAGGTCGGTACACAAATAGTATAATCAATGGTTTGAAACCGTTCGAGACTTGAGTTGACATCTCTATGGTTATCATTTCGACAGAATGAATCTCCATGTCAGATCTTCTTTTATGAATTATACTCTCCTTTACATACCGGTATACTGCAAGACCACCTCCTTTCTGCTTTTTGCTCGTTGATACAGATCTATCTCTCCGGTATAAGTTATTACCAGGAATTTGAATGCAATTGTCATCTATGTTCTCATTTAACCAAGATTCACTTACAACGTAAATATCTATCATGTTCAAAGTCATAAGAATGCTACGAAGTTCGTCAAACTTGCCAATAATAGAACAAATGTTATGGTGCATAATCGTGATTCCTTTGTGAGGAATGCATGAGAAAGCGTCTGGTGATATTTTTGGAAGGCATCCGAAACCCAGATAGTAGAAATAGAAAATATATGACGTAAACGTGAAGTTGAATCATGAAAATCATCAGTTGAGAAAATAGCGATGCAGAAACCTCGGACAGATAAGACGACTAAGCGAATACCAAAAACTATCGACAGGCAGGAAAAAAGCAAGCTACACGATCGTAATAATAATAGTTGAAGAAAACTCGACAAGCAAATATGTAGCCAGATGAACAGCGAAAGAGGAGACGCTAAACCACGTTGAAGCGGAAGTCGACAAAGCAAGTGCTCCGGACCAGTCAACGCCTACCGCTGCAAAGACTCCCTAAATCACATATTAACCTAGCACTTGACGGTGGCGAAACGAAGAGTGAATAAGTAAACAAACCAAAACAGAAAGAAATCTCTAGACTAAAGTCAATAATGTAAAATGAGAAATAAATAGAAAAGGAAAACACACAAACCAATCCCCCAATTGGTAACCAAACAGAAAAAAAGTGGAACAGCCAGGGACAGATAATCTCTGGAACGGCCACTCGACGGTAAAAAACCGTAGAAGGTCAAAAGGGAGAAGGGTTAACTTAAAAAGGAAAAAGGAACAAATGAGGACTGACTCACAGGAGGTCAATCAACTCCTACGAAAAGAAAGAAAAAAAACAGTAGAGACGGGAAGAAGGACCAGCTACCAGAATCTAAGGAAAAAAATTTGAACGACCGTTCTGGAGACCTGCCCCCTTAAGTAAAAACGAAATCTTGCACTAAATAAGGGAGGAGATTGACCACCAATCAAGTTGAAATGAATGAGAAAATAATCTCGGTGCAATGAATTCTTTTTCGTGAATAGTAATTGCGGATGTTCTTGATAAGACTAAATATTTAGTGAAACAGTGAAATTTGTGAAATTTGCAAAATACCAATTGTACTAATAACTGACGTGCAAACACACAAAAGCGCGCTATGAAAATTAATGAGACAAAAGTATCAGCGGTTGCTATAACGACCACAAAATCGATATCTCAGAATTTCCCCGCGTGGGTCTAATTACCATGAGAGAGAATAACAGCTGATTTATACGGCTGACAGTACCAACCGACCCAGCACACTGGACAACAACGTGAAGTAAAAGTACAGGTTTTCCAGTTCGACAATGCGACTATCAGATTCAAGAATATGTTTTAAGATGCAACAACGGTATTTCTGTTAATCAGCAGCGTTTTCAATTGAATGATGTTGTTTTTAATCGGTAGTGATAATAAGTGAGTTTAATAATGGATTTATAAGTTTAATGAGCGGCAACCTGAAATCATAAACGGCTTTTCATATTCAATTACATTGTATTTAACAGGTAAGTCAACACAAAAAGTTTTGATATTTTTTTTAATTCGAGAAGGTAAAAAGTGTCAAAAGGAGAAGTTTGATAATTATTTTAATTCATAAAGGTAATACAGTAAGTCGTTAAAAACTTTTTTTACGAAACAGTTTTGATAATCTTGAAATTTTTTATTCCATTATGAAACAAAACAAGTATCGTAATACTCATTGATGGTTTTGTAAGACATCCTCGCGATTAATTTGTCTAGGCAACAATCTGCCAATACGTCTGGAAGACCTTCCCATCTTATTTGCAGTGATGGCACTCATGTTTTGGGAGGCGAGTTGCAGTAAGGTCAAATTCCGCTGTTGTCCAGTGTAGTTGTGTAACTGCTCAGGAATCTCAGCTACTTCTCTCTTGAAAGCCGTTTTCCACATGGAAAACGCGTTCTCTGCGATATTGAGAAATGGAGAGTAGGGCGGTATGTACCTAATAGAGTGTCCCTCTCGCAAACTGACTTCACAGGCTCTATTGTGGCACGGAGCATTATCCATGACGAATACACGAGGTCCAGCCCCAGCCGCAACGGACGCTTCTTCCAGCCAGGAGTTAAATCTCTCACAGGAGGTTCCGCCTTCGTAGAATTCATGATGGACGACACCTTCATTAGAGACCGCCAAGATGAGAATAAAATTCCGCCCGCGCTGTCCATGAACAATCCTGACAGTTCGCTCTCCCCGTCTGGCACGACCTCGTGTGCGACTGATCCATAAATTAAAGCCGGATTCGTCCACAAAAATAAATGTTGGCGGATGGTTTGCGTTGATCGTGTGCAGATACCAGTTCGCATACTCGTCCCTTTCCACTTTGACGTCATGGCTATTGCGGTTGACTTGAACAGTCTCCATTTTCTTTAAGAAGATAAGACGATTTCTCAGACATGTGCTGATAGTTTGAATTGAGACAGATGGCTTGTCCGGCATCCGCGCTTGTAGATCAGCTTTGATTTGGGCTAACGTGAATTCCGGTTGGGATTCAACAATCTCTACCACAGTATTTGCCATATCTTCGTCCTTCTTTTGGTGTCGTCTTCCTCCTCTGGGACGCTCAATGACTCCTTCAAGTATATAACGATGTACTATTGAATACGCAGTGCCCCGTTTTACACCGAGAACTCGAGCGGCTTCAATATAATCATCTCCGGCTTCGTGAGCCATAATGATTCTGCGTTTAACATTAGAAGGTATTCGCTGGCGCTCCATATTGATAAGTTAATTTAGCAGATGTGAAGACATCTATATAGGGTTTTGGATCAAACCGAATAGATATAATTTATTCTTCACGTGAAATACCGCTCACTAATCTGATAGAGACACAATTGAACTATTTTATCTATTTTATCTCATCGCTGCATCGCTGTCTGCTTGCGGTTGTGTGTGCATACGCTCCTGTTTGGAAATCTGCATTCTTGGATTATTTCCTGTTCTACCAGTCCATCTGATTCGAAAATGGTATCATTCGAAGGCTCATCGCTTCATTTACGTTTTGATCTATAATTCATCTCCGTGGGACATCGCAGTGCTCAGAAAAGTCGACATAAGTGCTTTTGTGATACTTGTATCAATTCACTTCCGGCTTCGAGTGATACTGCAATTCGTGCCGCTATTGCACCCGGCTTCTTCTCTCCAGGAATAAGATATTTCTTGTCACCTCCATGGCAGCAGTGATCCGCTGGTGCATTGGTATCGTCTAGCGCTCTGCTTGGTCATTGCATCGGAGGTTACTGGGTTCAAATCCGCACTTGTCTTTTTGTTCACCGGTGAATTGACAACCATTTCGTGTTATTTTTGAAATGACCAACGAGAAGCATGATCTAAGCTTTTTTTACTTCAACGCTACAAGCATCCGTGGAAAACTTCATGAATTCAATAGCCACTTCGATGCAGCATCTACAAAAGAATATGATGTCCTATCGATCACAGAGACATGGTTAAATGACAATATTTTTGACGGAGAAATTCTATGTAATTCAAATTACACAATTTTTCGTAAAGATCGGGATCATCACACAAGCAGCAAGAAGGACGGTGGTGGTGTACTAATTGCCACATGCAAAGAATTATCGGCAGTCCGGCGTGATGATTTGGAATCTAACTCAATTGAGATTATATGGGTGGAAGTGATTAACAACCCATCTCGCAGCATCTTTATCGCAACAGTATATTTACCACCTGATTCAATGGAGGTCTCGTTGGAAAGAGTTCGATCAGTTGCTAAATTGCATGATTCTGTGATTGTCCTGGGCGATTTCAACATGTCTGATGCTGCTTGGGAAATCAACCACAATAGCAATTACGCATCCTGTGTAAATTCATCCTCCATCTCTCGCAAAACTGCACGTTTCTTGGATATGATGAACAGTTGTGAGTTGCGGCAGCACAATGCCTTGAATTCATGCCACAACAAGCCGCTTGATCTTGTGCTCACCAATAGCAAGCCTGTTGCGATAAGCCATTCGACAAATCCATGTTCCTCTACCCACCAGGCATTGGATGTTAGGGTGGGATCTCCGGTAACAAAAAGTGCTGATCCATGTCACAGAAGTACCTACAACTTCAAAAAGGCTAACTTTGATATAATTCAAAAGATGCTTACTTTAGTTTGCTGGAGCAGTTTAATTTGTTATGATAATGTGAACGAATCTCTATCAAATTTTTATGATTTCATATTCGCTATAATAGCTGACTGTGTACCTCTTGTGAAATATAACAGTTCAAAATTCCCTCATTGGTACGACCGTGATCTTATTTCTCTTGTTAAGGAGAAGGAAAGAGCTCGAAAGCAATTCATCAAGAGTGGAAGGGATAAAACCTCAGATGCTTTCAAGAACTTTTGCCAATTACGCAAGGAAGTCAAGCTGATGCAAAATTCTCGCCATGCTGAATTTGTAAAGAATGTAGGAGAAAACATCAAAAATAACCCAAAAAGATTTTGGACGTATGTCCCAGAGGACGTCATCATCGCTGCCAAAAGTTATAAACCATAATGGTCATCAACATTTCGGTTTTCACGACATTGCACAAGCTTTCGCAAAGTACTTTGAATCTATATTTGCGGTTCACAGTACTGTTGAACGTCCAAGTTGTTACTTCCACGATGCTCCCTTATTCCAATTGCCCACAATCTCTCCAGAGGAAATGAAAAGTGAAATCCTGAGACTAAGCCCGAACTCAGCTGGTGGTTATGGCAATGTTTCAGCAATTTTTCTTATCCGTTGCGTTGAACAATTGTGTGCTCCTTTGGCAACCATATTCAATATATCTACATCCAATGGAGAATACCCACAGTTGTTGAAGCGCAACAACGTATTTCCTCTTTACAAAAAGAAGGGTGACAAAACCAATGTGGAATCCTACCGCCCAATTGCAATACAACCTGTCATAAGTAAACTGTTCGAGCGAATTGTGAATAAGTACCTTCGTTTTCATCTGAAGGAACTAATATGCAATGAGCAGCATGGCTTCGTTCCGAACAGATCAACCTTGAGCAACTTGACATGTTACAAAGAATTCATAACATGTGCCCTTGACGATGGAGTCCAGGTTCATTCTATTTACACGGATTTTAATAAAGCCTTCGATTCTGTGTGTCACGACTATCTGCTATTGAAGCTATCGAACCAATTTGGAATTGCTGGGTCATGTTTACGCTGGTTCGAAAGCTACCTTCGCGACAGATTTCAGCGAGTTGTCGTCTGCGGGCAAGAATCGGAGTGGACTCTCGTCACATCAGGCGTCCCCCAAGGGTCCATCCTTGGACCATCCCTATTTCTCATGTTTATCAATGATATTCCGTCTTCTCTTCGTTCATGCGAATCGTTGATGTTTGCTGACGACTTGAAGCTTTTTAAGCGTGTTTCTACTGAAAGTGATTGTCAGGATCTGCAAAATGCCTTGAACTGTCTAGTACATTGGTGCTCCAAGTGGAAGATGTCATTAAATATTGGCAAATGTTTTTTTTGAACTTTTCACTGAAGCGATCCCGAAATGTGGACTATGATTATGTCATCGGTGACATTATTCTGAGCCGAGTGAGTCATATGAAAGATCGGGGAGTTTATTTTTCTTATAACATGTGTTTTTCGACTCACACCAATCACATACTCAAAAAGGCTTTTCGAATGCTGGGGTTCGTAAGGCGAACGTTGAAGCCTTTCAAAGATGTGGATCTATTAAAGAAATTATACAATTCGCTTGTGCGGTCATCTTTGGACTATTGTTAGCCTATTTGGTCACCGGAAGCGAAATATATGAAAGAAAGAATCGAAAGAGTTCAAAAGGTTTTTGTTAAATAATTATGTTTTCATAGAAGAATCATGTACAGCAGTCAACTGTATGCTGATCACTGCAAATCTTTTTGACCTACGACTTTGGAGAATAGACGAAGCATCTTTGACTTCATATTTTCACATAAGGTTCTTCACAGTCATGTAAATTGTCCTTTTCTTGTGTCCTCCATCAGCTTCAAATTACCAAATCGGAGAACGAGACATACCAATGTTCTCACCTACGAATCGCACCGTGGTCTTCTGATTCGGAAGCATGACTTTATTCCTCGAACAATCACGACGCTCGGCTGCATTTCTGACATCGACTTATTTGACTTCAATCACGCAAGATTCAAGCGCATCATAAAGACACGTTTTACATGATGCGGATGTTGTTTTTAAAATTCTTTCCTCTGACTATATTATTTTCATTTCAACTTCAATTTTTTTTTAAAAGTGACTGTAACTGGCGAAAGCTGTAGTCATTTTATCGAAATAAATAAATAAATTTTGCTGCAGTTTATTTATTGTTGTCGCTCTCAATTGTGAAATGACGTAATATTTTATCTTTTAACGTTTTAGAAATTAAAGTGCCGCTCTTGATTCGGTAGTTGCCGTTGTCGTGTAGGAAAACCTGTAAGACACGATGAGATATCTATGCACTTCGAAGACAATAGCAAGCTCGATAACTATGGCTTCGCAGACAATTGCAAAGACGATAGCACACAGACCAATCCAACGTTAACCAGGCAGCAGCAGACGAGGGACAAAGTGACGAACACTCACGCCCAAACGATGATAGAGACAAAAAACCTCAAAAAGTATTTAAACCACTGGAAATAATAGCAAAAATCACCCACCAATGAGAAGGGGACACAGAGACAAAACCATCAATCCAAAAACTGGAGAAAATGACCTGGAAAATCCACCACAAAACAAGAATGTCCACCAATGCACGAGAGCAGCAAATTCACACAACCGTCCGTCAACGAGACAGATTTTAGTAGATTTATAAAGTAGATTTTTATTTTTAGTAAATTTATATTATTATTGCATGTTGCTGAGCAGTGAGCTGACCGATAACAAGGCTTTTTACACAAAATTTTTAGCAAGATTTTCCGACTTTATTTAGGTAACTAGATAGTTTCTGTACTTATACACAATTCAATATATTCATATTGCAGATATTTTGTGCCAGACCTCATTCGATGTGGAAGAATCTTTATCTAACCTCTAATATATCGTAAGTCTTCCGAGTCAATCATAGATACAGCAGCCGTTAAAAGATGTATGAAAATAAAAACTTATGGACTCATTCATGTATAGCCACGTGTGTGAACCCCCAGCGAATCCATTTTTCATTACAGAGTGATTCTCTTCGAAGCTCAATTTCAGCCTTCTGATCACGAATCTGGGCTCAGATTCTAGGTACAAAGTCGCAGTCGTGTGTGAAAATTGAAGTTTTAAGATAAAAGTGGATCCATTGTGAAGTAGCGGACCGCGGAACGGTGTCTCGCGAATAGACGTAGTAAATAAATCACTTTTGTCAGTGCTTGATCGAATTTGTTGCTCTGATGACAACTATAGAAGATAAAATGCAGTTTTTAGCCGGAGCTCCGAAATTTTACTTTTTCTGCAATCTGATTGTGAAGTAGGCGGAACCATTTCTTTAATCTAGAAATCTCTCAGGATAATCTACCTATTCATATTTCCGGCCAAGATCTGCATTTTCACAAAAAAATGGACATTGAGATTGCGGAAGTTATTTATATAATCCGTATTTTGATCAGATTAAGCTCTCGCTGGCTCTTTACAAGCTGGTATGGCAGAATCTGACTGTTTTGTACATTCATATGATTAAATCACCACATCATCGCTAGTGGCAGCAGTAACATGGACGTCATTCTAGCAAAACTCCTTCGACAAAGATGAAGTGTATATATGAATAACGGAGCCTACATGCAGAACAATAAAACTAGAACTAAAGTACATACAAAAGGAAACAATGCTGCAAACAAAATACCAGACAGGCTATATCTCAAACTCACAGCCAATCGAATACATAATACTCTTCGTGAATACATCATACTAGAGCAGTGAGTTGAATCTGTACGACATTTGCATTGATTTAATCACATGAATGTATGAAAATTGTCGGTTCTGCCGTACCAGCTTGTGGAGAGGCGGCGAGAGCTTAAGCTGGTCAATGACATATTACATGAACAGCCTCCGCATTCTCAATGTCCCATACAAATTCGCTCATACAAAAGAAGAAACAAATGGAGCACCATTGGTTATGCAGCGTTTATTAATGATTGCAGGTGCATTGACTTAGACGATTTCCCAGTAATGTGTTTAAGGTGATAGGTCCTATTTAATGAATATCTGTAGAATCTTCAAAAACTTGTTTATTGCAAATCTCAATCTACATGTACACGGGCATGGCTGCAACTTTAAATGAGAAGTTGTGTCGATGTTGAAAGATGTGAAGTAGGCCTAGTGTTGATTTCTAATATTGGAAGAAAAAGCAGATATTCAGCTCTGTTCCCATTTTTCAACTGAGGAGAGGATGCAACTGGATAGTCAATTTTTCTCTTTACAAATTGGATCAGAACAAAATTGATTTACTGAGCTTATCAGAATGACTAGAAAATTCGTTCTGCTGGGTGCCTCAAGTAACTGTACGCACATGATATAAACAGTGCATATTTGGACAGTGACTATCGACAGCGTGGGGTTACGTCGTCGACTGCGTAATCTGTGGAAAGAGGCATTTCTATTCACTCCCATTATTTGCCAGTTTATAAATAGTGAATTACATGTAAAAATGCATTATTAGATATAAAATATTATATCTCCAGTGACAAATATAGTGAGAATTAATAGAAGTGTCATCTTCTTCAATATTTGATTGTTCCCTGTATGCAGCCGCAAACGATTGCGAAGTCGGTACACTGATAAATGAATCTAATGAATTTTTTGCGTCATCCTAGAGCACATCAGAACATTCTAGTGCGTTGAGAGCGCATCAGTTGTAATTAAACACGATTTACCACACAAAGTGCGACGGAATTCATCTCATTGCAAGGGGTTTAATGAGGTGATTACGGAGAACGGTTCGAAGCAAATATGGAAGGAAGGGGTTCAGAAAGTAATCAAATCAATCTCTAAAATTTTGTAGAGGAAATGCACATTTATCATCATTCTAATCTGTTGTACTAGGAGTCTTCAATCAATCATTTCGACATCTTCAATTATCATTCATATAAATTCTGCAATACAACAACTTTGCAATAAGTGTTGCACAATTCTCATGAGCATTACCGTCTTTGTTCATCTGGGATTTCACTGCGATTCTCTCTTCGGCTCCTTCGAGTTGTTGATGATGATTCTGAGAAAGGACTTTCTACGCGGCTACCTATAGGACTTTGAATGCCATCTCGGTTGACTGCAGGTAAAGCTGATCGAGATCGCCGAGAACTGGGAGGTCTTGAAGACACAGGAACCAAAGGAGGTGAAAAGCAGCGCTTATTATTTCCTGATCCCCATGGACCTGTAAGAAGATGATGAAATTTCCGGTTTATGTTTTAGAAGTCATTCAACAATTACGTAGTCGCGCAAGGCATGTGTGGTAACCAATATGACGCGGCTGCAAAGTTTCTGTAATTAATGCGAGGCGTCAGAATTCTAAATCGATTCATATGACTTTTTAAGGTTTTCATTCCTATAGGGTCTGATTGATTGAGAGACATTGAACAATATTCGTCGTGCGCGTCAATTTTATAAAGAAAGAGTGAGATTCTCCGAAAAACCACCTCAATCAATTTACGATGAAAATGAATTTACTTCTCTATTTGAAAATCTAGATTAGAAGAGTCTTTAATTGCAGAAAATTAAGCAGCATTTATTAATTATAGCAGGCTCACTAATGGAGGCGATTTGTAAGTGAGCTTAAGGTGATATCTAATGAATACCCGTCGAAATTTCACTAACTTGCTGATTGCAAAGCTCAAATTTACATGGATATGGCTAGAACTTTACATAGGGAGTTGTGTCGATTTTGAGAAATGTGAACAACATAGGCCTGTTGATGATTCCTGATTTTGGATGAAATGGCACTATTCAGGTCTGTTCCCATTTTTTCAATGCTTTTTCAATCCTATTTCAATTGTAATTAATGTCCGTCGAGATTTCAACAATGCTTATTGCAAAATTTGGCTTTGTTGTTAAAATTCGAAGCAAAGTGACTTTTCAGATTTTTCTGCTACTTCATATTAATTTAGGGCCTATCTCAATCAACAGTTGAATTTCAAAATTATTGAAAGGGTCGAGTTATTTTTTCAAATAATCATTCTCATTAAATACTTCAAGGTTTGTAGATAACAGTCACATTCGAATATACATTACACGCTTTTATAATCATGTACCATATTTAATAACTTTAACTAGGCAAGTTAATCTTCTTGGCAAATATTATTTTGAAGTATGACGAAAGCATGATCTACGAGTATCAATAAATTCTATTTTGACACCATTAAAAATGAAACTGTTTACCTTGGTAACACAATGAGTCGCCAAAATATCTCACTCAAATAAAAGCAATGTTTGTTTGTCGACAGTAATCAAAAACTTTGATCATATCAATATTTGTTTTACTGTCATTCTGTGGGCAAAGTGAAAGCTACGTGCTATCCATTGACATATGATCAATTGATCTGAATCCTGAATACCCAATCCATGGCCAATACCTTTTTCAAAATATGAAGTACATGAACATCATTATGATAGCAAGATTGCCAATTGACACCTGCAATCAAATCACATGTTTTGATTCAACTTAGCAATCACAGGGTTTATCAATGACAGGTTTGAAATGCTTTTGCATCATTTCCTCAAATATTACAAGTATCCTAAGAGTTGCAAAATTTATCAATAATACTGTAAAAAATTAATTTCTTCATTCTATACCCATTAATTATGGTGACATGATATTTGCAGGTATGACATAAGCTATAAATGAGTAATTAAGATTTTCAAGATGCTTCAAATTAAGTGACAGTCTAAAAAGAAAAGATGACGTTGAGGATTTATTTAAAACTCACTTCAACACAGGTGCTAGTAAGAATGATATTTCTCTCTGCGAAACGTACGATGCGAAACCGAGAAAATTTTTGTCGCGAAACCGTTGACTGAATGGCAGCGGAAAGCTGTTTGGACAACAAAATACGAAATCATGGATGCTTCGTATTAATAGCCAAACCGAATGTTTAGAGAGTGTACAACGCTCGAACCATGTCCTGCTGTTTTGCAGGAGAGCAGGTTGGTCTCGAACACTTTGCTAGTCACGTTTGATGTCCTGGTTTTGTAGGTGCATATGTTTTACATTACAGGCCTATGTATAACCGTCAAAATGCATCCGGAAAATGATGTAGGCTTGCTGGAAATTTGGCACTGCATAGAGATGTGGCCTCACAGAATTAGACAGGTCGTATATTCTTCCGTTTGACTAGAAGGGAAGCATTGGAACATGTAACGTTATTGAAATGGCACAATCTCCTGACTAAATACCATAGCAATCGAACAATGAGCAGCCAGTTCAACATTAAACACGCCAAATTGTGCAAAGTTTCAGTGACTGTTATCAACCGGATCACACAGCCAGAGTTGGAAAAGTCGGAATTGGAATTGCAATTGACGATATTTAAATCTACTGGAATTGGAATTGGAATTGATCTTGATAAACCTCAATTCCACTTTTTCGATAGACCTGTGATAAATCTATTTGCACAAAAATTGAGATCACAGTACTCGGCTGTTGTGTTAACTGCACGCAGAGATAAGAGAGAGATAGATCGACAGAGGCAGCTTTGTTCTATTGTTGAATGAATGTTCAATCTGTTATTTAGTTATTTATCATGTAAGATAATTAATCAAAATAAAACAATTGTTGAATTTAGTTATTGATAGGATAAGCACAAAAATTAGAGATTGACTTAATTGTTGTACACACGAAAAACAATTGGTTTGGAAAGAGGAAAATTAACCCTGCATTAAAGGGAAGCCTGACAGTTCAAAATACAATATAGACAGTGTCAACAAATCATTCTAATAATTAATGATTCAATTAAAATGGCAATGACATGAAATGTTATTCAACTTCCAATCACAACAATTGACAATATTAATTTTCAAGACTATAGCTATACCATACTCAACGATAAAAGAAAAACTTTAAACTTGCAGTTCACTTCTTAATGTTGAATTCACTTCAATTCAATCGGACTCACTTATACCAAAATAATATCATAGATATCATGAATATCAGTGTCACTTATACCGTCAATCTTCAATCGCGCTCGCTGATGTGTTGCCGCATACGCTGCTGTGTTGTTGTTCGCTGGCGGGCAGTTGTTGTTGTTACTTCTGTAGTTAAGTTACAGAAGAGCCCGGAGTTTTTCTAACAGAAGATGTCAAAAAAAAAACTGAAGATGTCGTATGTGTTGTTGCTGGTAGTTGTTGTTGTTGTTTCAATTTCTCATCGTTTCTAATTTATACAAATTTTTGACACTTGACGATAAATCCACCTTTTTTGAAAATTGAAAGAGTTTCCTTTTAACTCTGCTCGTTAGCTTTCGACCCGGCCACATTTCGTTCTTATCACGGAATTTTTGATCTCCCTCTTTAACATGGACCATTAATCAGTTTTCATGATATCATTTTTATCGTCGTTTTTTCTTTCATCAACAATCACGTTATTCGCACATTGAATTTCTTTCTTCTGTCAGTTTATCAATAGATTTATTCGCATCTCTCTCTCTCTCAGCGTTTGATTCTTTGCTGACCGTTAATTTTCTTTTCTCTTTTTCACGAGATATTGAATATCTCGTTAACGAAGCGAAAATGGCGTAGGCTGACAGGTTACATATATACACGTATATGTACACAAGAAATATGAACTATTAACATGAGAACGCACATAGGAATGACGCAGGGAATGGCACACAGGAACACCAAGGATAGGATAAGGGCACATGGGTTAGATTGAAGCGAACAAACTTTAGATGCATTATCATAATACACTATACATGTACGCGTCATGCAATTATCGGAATTGAATCTCATTATGGAATTGAAATTGGAATTGAATTGAACTGTTTCGACTGGAATTGGAATTGAAAAATTTCAGTGGAATTTTTCCAGCTCTACACACAGCAAAGAGACACAGACGATGTCAAGTTCTACAGAGAAGTTTGTGAATGTTTTTTCATGAGCCTGCTAACTTTTTTTAAAATGATCGGAGGGCACAACATTATCGAGAAAACTTTTGCGCAATGATCTGAATTCTTCGAATCTGAAGGAATCGTGGCGATTTTGAAGAAATTCAGAGCAATCCGCAAGCGACGCACGACTATTTTTCCTATCTCTGCAAGGTATTAAAAATTTCTTTTTGCCGACTTATTAAGTTCCTGCATGTGCCATCGCTTTGAATTAGTTTGCACTTCTAGCAAAGTGATACGATTAAACAATCTAATTCTGTGTGTGGCCTACTGTGCTCATACAAGAGACATGACAGGCAGATGCTTCACAGCAAGGCATGGTGAAAGTAATGCACTGTCAAAGGACGGTCGTCAGGAACCCCAGCACCTTTTTTAAATACAAATGTCAAAACATAAGTGGGTGTGATATTTGTGCATATTCCATTACGGAAAGTCAAAACAACGATGAAGAACCTCCCATTTGACACACATTGAAAATGAAGTAGCCACTCGAACTGGTAACAAGATCTCATCTATATGAATGAGAAACTGAATTGCATAATTGGTAGTGAACACATCGAGCTGTGTATATTGCAAATAAAGCTCCTTTTCAAGAGATATAATCAAAGTGGAAAAGTGTCAATGCGCTATTCAGCACCTGTAGCTGTCCACGTGACGTTGGATGACCACGATGAGGGAACAATGGGAAGAATGAAGCATCGATGAATGGTAGAGGGCGAAAGGGCCACAATTCAGTACGAATGAAAATATCTTACTCTGGCTATACGCGCATGCAGTGCCAAGAAAAATGACAAAATGCACTATATCGACAGAAACGTCAGATCCAGATTCTTTTTCATAATCTATGTTATCAAAGTATCTGACAACTGACAGATGGTGGACCCGAAACGTCTGTCGATTTAGTACATTGCATATTAATGTATTATTTTTCTTAACATTGCATACACATCGATTGACTAATGACATGTCCGTCACAGTCAGGAAACTCTTCTTAAAACTTGTCAAGGAAGCTAAGCATAGATATTATTATCAAAGTTTCAGCAAAAAGCAGAATCGGTTCATCACTGAACAAAATAGATATCTCCCTCTGCTTGACGTAATGCTTTATTTGAGATGAACAACTCGTCCGAAGCGTTTCATCTTTCTTGCCAATAAATTACAAAATCCCCCTCTGAATGTTCGTTTCCAGAAGACATTGACTTTTAATGCGCCATGCGAAGTAATAAGTAAACGCTGCGCAGCAAATTGTAAATTGTAAAAACTTTAATACACTTTCGGTTGAACACAAAACATTATGCAAATAGGACTCTTCAATACGACTTTAACAAGCGCTTTTGAAAGCATTAATATCTCTCCCTGGTATATCTGATGCTATGTAAATTCATCAATGACCAAATCAAATGATTGGCATTCAGTTTCCACTCACTGGCCGGTCAGCCTTCCTCACGTCGAGTGCACTTTTCTAGGTTCTAAGTTAACACATGACATTTTAAGCCGCTTTTTATGGTCAATTAAAATCTGAGAAGTGTTTCGTTAATGCATAACAATGTTGAAATTCACAGGGACAAACATGAATATTTTCAAATGACTTTTAAATCAACATTTATTACTTTGAGTTGACCCTGCTACCAAAAACAGCATTTACAGGACCGCCTAACATTTGCTGATCTTGCTCAAAAAGTGTTAAAAGCACCAATAGAGTAAAATCGGGTATATCTTTTAAATCATGACTTTATATTTCAATTATTACATCCGTCAGTAAAAATAGGCATTTCGTGGACACACCATTGAACTAAGACGTCATTTGCTTTGCCTTATTACGAACCTGACATTGAACGTATAAACTTGCTTTCCATTACTAAAAAAGTTGTAAGCCTAATTGCTTCACGTAACACTGACATGTTGAATCATATTCTGTACTCATTATACGACTGTCTATCAATACAGATCATACGACTGCCACTCAAGCATGACATTGATTAATGTGTTTTGAGATATGAAGCAATTCTGTGCCCCCTCATTCAATTGATCACTATTCTATTCATGTGCACTATTCTATTCACTATTCTATTCATAAGAAGTCACTTTAGAATTTCTACTATTTGCATTATATAATAGATAACCATTTTTTCATCATGTTGATGACCAGTGCATGGAGAAGAAAATCATAATTGTTTCAACTTGAAAAGTAATCCTATTTATAGCTGTTGCTTACACTCATTGCCTTCAACTATTCTTGCTTTGCCTACTCGGTAGAGTGGTGATCAAAGCGACAGCTACTTATTTAACTACTAATTGACTTCGTTAAGAATGATGTCTATTCATATTTCAATAAGAAGCTCATTATTATTGATATTCTCATTATCACTTGTTATCAGCCAGTTGGTCCAGTGCTTCAAATAAGCAGGTATAAAACTTTTCTTTAAAATTCACACGCTGCAAAAACATGTTTGAAACACGGTGAAAACATGTTTAAGACATGTTTTTTAAGAAGCGATTATTAATATGACTTTTACAATACTGTAGCTGAAAAATCATGCGACTATCATGACAGCTCGTTACCATCGATCGTCAGGAGATGCTAGACGCCGAAAGCCCGTCTTGTAAAGTGACTCTGTAACGGATGATAATTTTCGACCGAAACATTTGAATAGTTATCTTTAACTTCACATTTCTAGGATCAACTCAAGCCCGTAACCAGATCTGATCTACAGGGGGCATGGCCCCAAAGGAGAGACAGTCATGTGGACATCATCAACCATGAGAAGATCTACAATCTTGAATTAATCATATCTGCATTTGCTGTTTAAATTTAACTCTGTGGAACCACAGAATTAAATTCTTTAAGCGGACGAGCTAATAGTCTAATTCTGTAGCGAGAGCCAACCGTCATCTTGTGGATAAAGGATGGGCCACGTGTATTCTAAGTGGTAGGAGAGGATGCCAACATCTTGAAGTGTCAAAAAACATATGCAGATCCTGTATATTTTCTTAATGCGATTATGACATTTCTGTTAATTCTTCCTGTAATGTTTTGCCGTGATTGATAATGATACACCTGAAGTATTTAGATAGAATGTTCTTCGATTTTTCTTTCAGAATGTCTGGTTAAAATCTGGACATTTCCGACATAGACAACAAAGATGAGACGCACTGCGATGTAAACGTTCAACACTCACTACATACAGTGTAGTTGTTACTCTCCAACAATTGATCTGTGCCGAAAAAATTCCGTTCTCGCTAGCCATCAATTAATTCCACCTCCAATTTGTTCTCACTTCCGACGATTTGATTGATTCGTTTTATTGATTATTATTTATATTGATCATATATATAACTATTTTAGCAGTGGGGGCACAAAAATTAACAGAGGGGCCTGGCCCCCCAGGCCCCCCGTGGTTACAGGCCTGGATCAACTACATGAACATCATACAATCATTTGAAAGATTATGAACAAACCTTGTGTATCATATAGCAGATTGTTTGCACGATACTTGCATGTTTTGAATCTTGTTTCAGCTTTCTTAGACAAAATATGCCAAAAGGATAATGGATCTATGGGAGACAAGTGATGGATAAGTGGTATGATCTGTATGAAAGACGACATTTATGAACATGTGATCGAAAAACGAATAACAATGGTAGTACAGGCATTGATACTTGCTGCAAGTGATTCAAAAGAACGGGGGTGTCCTCTTGGGTTTATTGGCTAAAAGAATTACTAAAAACAATATGTACAGGCCCAACGTTTCGCGTGTTCACGCTTCCTGAGGGGCAAAACAGATCAGACTTAAGGCTGAAAACGTCAGTACAGCACAGGAGAGCGCTCTATCTTAGAGCGTTGTCCTTTTATACGTTCTGGTGCGGGGTGTGAGAATCAGACATCAAAAATCGATCAATTCGTGTTTACGGTTTATCGTAGGCTTCAGGCATTTAATAAAACGAGCTTCGCTCAACCGAGTGTCCACCGGACTGTTGCATTTTTCCAAGATATCTAATGTGAAGTCGTCAATAGAGGAAACCCGATAACAATTATTTCTGTGGTCAGCCAAAGCACTGCTGATATTACTATTGAAAGACCGACTTTTCATTGAAACGGAATTTAAAAGGGCGACTTGTCTGCCCGACGTACGTATTGTGGCAAAAATTGCAAGTAAACTTGTAAACTGAAAATTTGCTCGAACAAGTGTAACTGCTGGGTAGGCGATTACAGGCAATACAATTTTCGTGCTTTTCAAGTCTAGGTTTGCATTGAAGATTATTATACAGATTGTTTCATAAAAAATGGATCACCCTTAAACATCCCCTTAACTTCAACTTTGTCTAACTCCGCCAAACTTGAACGAATTTCTCTGAAATTTGGAAGATATGTCAGTTGTGCTTACTAATATCATTGTTGGAACTTTCAAGCATGAATATTGAGTTGTTTTCCTGTTATAGATAAAAAAGTAGTAGATAATTTGATCTTCATTTAGCAATGTTACACAAAATCATACCTCTTTCTTATAAAATTACATTTGTTTCCTTTGTTATGTAATATGTTGTTCTACAAGCCAAAGGCTATCAAGCAAAACAAAAATAAAGAAAATCGGTCAATCAGAGCCAGTATAGCACCATTATTCATCAACGATAATGTAACTGCTACATGTGATTAACTGGACTTCATGTTCCATACCTTCCTGACTTCGTTGCGGTGGTGTTGGCAGCACTCCTGATTGCTTTCAGCTAGAAATCTATCTCTTACCGGTTGAAAACAATACAAAGTACAAATGAACAACAACGAGATCGCATTCACAAAAGGCAATGTGTCAGCCTTGCTAGAACTTCACATACAGCAAGGAACCATGAATTCTGAACGCTATGTGAATGTTTTACGAATGAACATTGGCCAAATGACAGATCAACTTGGTGATGCATCGACTTGGGTATTTATGGATGATAATGCTACGTGTCACAGGAGTAGTAGAGTCAACTTATGCAAGTCTCAATTAGGGCTTAGGACATTATCTTGGCCAGCTCGCTCTCCTGATCTGAATCCCATAGAAAATGTATGGAGTATTCTAAAACGTTCGTCGTTCACTGCTACTTACGGATGGCGTATCACAACTTGCGTTACCGTTAAAAAGAGAGTGTAGAAAGTTAGATCAGTCAAAAATCAACGATATCATCGAATCAATGCCTAGACGAATTGGTAATGTCATTGACAATAAGGGTAGGACCACAAAATATTAGCTTCTTAAGAACCCTTACTGTATCATAGCTTATCAGATTATATAAGGACATTTAAATATATTAGGGACATGAAATAACATGAAGAATGCTTTCTATATCATACTTGTTTTATTTAGTCAAATTTCAGGATGATCCACTTTTTATGAAACGGACTGTATAAGTTAGAGTTAGGGACATCAACCAATGATACAGGTAATTCATAATTTCTGATGAGGGTACGAATTTGACGGCTGGTGCTATCAATCACGTATTTAATTTTTAGGATATTGGTTTTATTTTTTGACTTGGATTTTTGCTTGTGCTTTTTATTTTTAAATATGCTGTTGGCATAGAAACCGTTGTGTTGGAATTTTTTCTTTAACTTGATCTTAGCACTGTCAAAAGTAGCTTGCGAGCTGCATCTTTTTTGAACATATTCTACTGTATTCTTTAGGTAGTTATTTTTAACGTGACTAGGAACGTAACTATCTATACGCAAAGAGGTACCGGAGTGAAAAGGCTTTTCGAACCAGCTATAATTCAGTTCTCCTTCTTTTATGTGAATGCTTAAATCCAGGAAGTTTAAAACTCCTTCTTCTGGAATCTCTATGGTGAATTTAATGTTTTCGTTAATACTATTAAAGACGTCCAAGATTACGGAGAAGTCAAATTCTTTTTCAATTTTTTTTCAAAGGCCACAGTCTCTAACCTATGTAAATAAATATTAGCAAACGGTGAACTGAAGTGGGATTCCATCGGGCAGCCTTTAATTTGCAGATAGTGCTTGTTGTTATACCTAATTTCGTAGTTGTGACATATGAAATTTAACATTCTTGAAACTGAATCCATATCCAACCCGTAACTATTTATTTTATTCCAATTTTCAGAGACAAAATCGGTAACTTGTTTTATGCCATCAGAGATGGGGATGCTAGGATAAAGGTTTTTAACATCTAAGGATATGAATGTGCAGTTAGGCTTATATTTAAGGCGTTGCAGCTGAACAACTAAATCTTCGGCGTTCTTGATATACGACGGTACGAACTGAGTTAATTGAGACAAGATTTTAGTCACGAGCCAATCTATTTTTTCAGTTGGCGTATTCCTACAAGATGCTATAGGACGCAAAGGATACGATCCTTCCACCTTATCTTTATGATCCTTAATAGTCACGTGGACCGAGGCAGCCTCGGTTCCTGTGCTATAGAGACGCTCTATCTGATTTCTAGTAAAGTTTTTACATGTAGATTTTATCATTCTATTAGCTTGGTTTTCCGTGCTATTCACTCTGGACTTGGTTGACGGTTTGTAGGTCTCTCCGTCGTTCAGAAGTTCTTCCGTCCGTTTTATTATATCTTCTTCTTCAATAATCAAGAGTTTATTAGTCTTATCAGTCACTTCTACAGTAAGTTCATTACTTTTAAGGTAATTGCGGGTAACTTTAATGGATTTGTTAAGTTCTCTTACTTTTTTGTTGTTATTTTTTTTTTTTTTGATTAGATTCATTACTTCTATGAGGAAGAGTTTCAGCTTAGCTTCAGATTCCTCATCGGCTTTAGGAGGAAGAATGGTGCGGTTTTTAAAAAACGGAATGGTCAAGTCAGTGTCGGCATTATCCTCCCTATCAGTGGAGTTGAACACTTTGCTCCAGCGCAAACGGTAGGTCAGAGCATCAAGCTCCCTCTCAGTGTCTTTAACTAGTTGCTCATTCACCATATTTGGGATCCGATAACTCGGTCCTTTCTCAAGAAGATAGCTGATATCAGCTGGAATCTGATTCTCACACTCACTATGCTGAGAGTCAAGAACAGAGAGAGAGAGAGAGAGAGAGATATGTTTATTCGTTCTTTGAATGGCAATCGGAATATATATACGAGTACAAGACATTCGAAATGCATTGACAATCAAGATAATATAAGTATAAAGTTAATCACAAAAGGAGGACGATGAAATTATGCTCATTTTCGGAAAAAAAGAGCTTCTTCGTAAAGATGAACGGGAGTAATAAACAGATAGTCGACCACTGGGAAGGGTAGGTGGGAAAAGGTCTTTGATGAATGTGTCGGTGAAAGGGATCTCATGCAACACCTTTAAAGCTGACGACACCCTTCGCGTTGTAAGATCAGGTACATGTAGGTCAGTGATACCCTTTATCCTGAGACATCTGCTTTGAACTCTTTGTAGGCGTCTTGAGTCTTCAGTGGATAAGCCAACGAAGGCGGGAGATGCATACTCAAGTAAAGTTCTGATGAGGGATGCATATATTGATCTGAAGTCCTTCATTGTTGTACATGACTTCATTCGCCGTAGTATATACATTCGTTGAGCACATAGTCTTTCAATGTAGCTGACATGAGCACCCCATCCAAAATTCCCATCCATAATGACACCAAGAAAACGGACATTCTGCTTGAAAGTTATATCAGCAAGCTCGCTTTCGAGGTCGACTACTTCCTGAAAATCTCCCCGATATCTGATCAGTCCCGTAGTTTTATGTTCGTTCAGTTGCATATCATTTCTAAATGACCAATTGCGTATGACAGTAATTTCAGATTTTATTCTCTCAATATCATAACGGACGAAGGACTTTCTAATGCCAAATGTTATTGCAAGGTCATCAACAAACTTCACCATAATAGTGTCCGAATTAGACGGTTGCAGAGATGAGACGTAGAGACCAAACAGATAAGGACCCAGCAGTGATCCCTGGGGGACACCACTGGTCACCTCACTCAATGCACTCTTGCGACCATCTAAGCGAACTCGTTGTTGGCGATCACTGAGATATTGCTTCAGCCAAATAACAAACCCTGCTGGAAAGTTCATCTGAAGGACCTTTTGAACCAGATCGTGGTGACTTATTTTATCAAAAGCCTTTGAAAAGTCAAAGCTGAGAAATAGTGATGCACCAATTTCAGGATCATCAGCAAAACGGGTCAGCGAGTCATGCACGGCAATGATGGCATGAGTAGTTGAAGATTTCCTCCTGATCCCAAATTGATTATTGCCAAGGAAAGACGTAAATAACGGTTTCAACTCATCGAGAATAAACTTCTCAGCAACTTTTGCTGGCACCGGTAGAAGGCTTATTGGACGAAGATCATTAACCTTATGACTCGACGACTTGGGAACAGGAACAATGTCCGCAGTTTTCCATAGTAGTACTTTGAGACAACTCTAGTAACAACGCTAGTACTTTGAGAAGGCTCAGGGACTCTACACAGAAAACTGTCAGAATAGGGAAAGTGGAACACTGGTGCCCAGTTCAGCTTCACATTTCGCTCAGGATACGGTTCACCGGTCCATCTTCTCCACTTGTCGCAATGCGTCTTCTTCATCCGGGTCGATTCCTTGTCCACCGCCTGGTCCACCATATCCAGCAGTTTTTGCACCTCCTCGCTTCCCCATCTTCTGACCAGATGCAGGTAACCGTAGCCACGTCGCATGTTGTCATGTTCAGTGCTCTCCTTTAGTTGTTTGACATGTAGACGAACAACTTCCAGCTCCAAAGAAGATTTCTTCTTCAACAATGCATCAGTAGGTTTTGTGGTGTACGGAACCTTGACCTTTGCGAACATTGTTATAACCAGATGTTCAAGACACGTCTTCAAGAAAACCAAATTCATCTGCTGTCTGACATACTTGAGTCGATCGTTGGCGAATTGTATCACAGTAGACTTGGATGCGGGGTCCTTATCCACGAAGTTGATGAGCATTGTGGGCAATGGGCCTGTACATATTGTTTTTAATAATTCTTTTAGCCAATAAACCTAAGAAGACACCCTGTTCTTTTGAATCACTTGCGACATGAAAAGTCTTCTGTATGCGGCTATCATGCTCACCGATACTTGCTGCGTTTCTGTTGGATCCACGATTCAATAGATGAAATTGAATCTGAGCGCAGAGCAAACGAAAATTGTTCGGAATTTTATCGTTTGTGTTGAGCGTGGTGCCTGGACCACTCACCTAATGCCTTACAAAGGAATTTCTTTACATGCAGGTTATCTTTGAAGACAACGTTCATCCGGGAACTTGGCATAGGAAGGAGGTGAGAACGGGTTTGAGTACGAAGCCCTCTCGATTTGCGAAAGTCTTATACTGCACTTACGTTATGTAGCACAGCCGCTTTATAGCGTCAATTGAGTTCAATGGGGTTGACGCATTATAAAATGTTGTGTTGCATCACGAAGTTATTTTAAATTATTTCAGCATCATAAACTTTGTTATTTCTGAAAAATACTAAAAGTCATCTGATTTGCCTCGTGATTAACATTTTTATTATTTCTTAATGCATCACTATCTTGGGATGATGGTGACAGGCCTACATAGTCACATTATCCAAACACGCAATGCTTTTGTGATCTTTCTCTAATGCAAATTTAGTTCCACTTATTATTTAGTTTACTTAGAGTTACTGACGGAACATGATACAAGCGTTCCTACAATTCTCAAATTTAATTTTCTCTTCATATCACGATTTGAAAAGGATTTTCATCTATTTTGATTAGTATGAAGTTATTCTTCTTTGTAAATGCAGAGTTTGTCTATTTAACGATGGAATTGATATGCCTGTCTGACTCAATCGAATAGCTTCCCAGGGCAGTAAAAAATATTTTATAGAAAACATGTTTTTTACCCACCCTGATTATCACAATAGAATTATTTCGATGCTAAAAATGCACATGCTTGCATGCAGGTTCATCCTACATATTTGCTTTTAAACTAGAAATCACTGATGTCCCAGTCGTGTGAATTTGCAGGTTGAGCAAGGTTCCCACCAGTCTATGGAGAATGAAATCCAGGAAATTTCCAGGATCTTAGGAATTGATTGGAGCACTGTTGGATACCTGACCAAATGATGTTTTCTTTCTTAATTACGTGTTTTCATCATTTTATGTTATGTGTATTTTCTAACTTTCACTGGAAATCAATGCAAGCTTGCAGCTTCCAAAGGAATTGCATGATAAGCAGATACTCTTCCTCTACGGCCATTTAATCTACTATCAATTCATGGTAAATCGGTTGGATAATGCCTTCAGGTTTGATGATATAATTGATGACACGTACGTATGTATGTATAATTTTGCGTGTCTATACATTTTTGGATACCTCCAACTTTTGAAAAGAAGCTACAAATAACATGATTTAAATCAACAGTGCCCAGATTCATAGTTTTAGAAAAACTACTCTTGTGGAAACGACCATACATTCCTAAGAGGTTTTCCTAAAAAAAGTCTGCACAAAGTCCCAAGGAGTTTTCCTCTTCAATAGTTTATAAATACTCCTGTGGACATTGTAATAGATGCTATTTTGGGAAACTAAAAGTTATTTTATCACTACAATAAATTAACACATGAAAGGCAGTCCCCCGACTGAAATTAGCATGCATTTGCACTTTCCTGACGTCACTAATTTCAAGATCATGCATCATACCAAACCGTGGCTAACCAAACTACCTGAAGCCTTCTTCATCAATTAATTCAACTCCGACAACCTATTGAATGATCAAACCCGAACTACGCAATTGGCTTTGTGATAACCACTTCCGACGATTTGAACTCTGTGTATAAAACTCTAAATTTACTGTTCTCTCTTTTGCACACTGATGAACTGTGGTGAATCCACCTGAAACACGTATTGCAGTTTCCACAAGAGTATTTCTTCTAATAACATGGTTTAACTTAAAGATGGCAAAATTTAAATCATCATTCGTACATGAACACCCATTCCTTCTCATTTTCATGTACGAAATAAATTTGATTTCAAGATGTTCTTTTGAGTGTGCCGATATGGCAAACTTTCTAATGTCTCAATTTGTAGAATTCTGCTACTTACCCATTCTTGGTACTGAACTTCCAAAAGGCGCCAACTGGCATGTAACTGTGTCTTTTCGTCGAATAAGGAAATCTTTCTCCGCAGATGTTATGAGTTGTTGACGAAATTCGTTTGGGAGCATCTCGTGATAACGAACCCTGAGGAGATCATCCTCCATCAACTCTTTCTGTTTCGTATTGAATTCCTTATTGAGAACTCGGATCTCTCGATCATAGCTTCGTGCCGTGGAAGTATACGCCCGCGTAAGATGATTAATATGAGAAGCTAGTCTTTGTTTCTCCACTAATTCCCTTGCTTCGGCGTATGCGTGATGCCGATTTTGTGAAGAAGCCATGTCTTTCTTCTTATCCCATCTTCTGTGGAATGATGCATTTCGATGAAGCCTGGCTAAATACACGTACATAAATTATTCATGCATGCAGTGAGTGAACCTGCGGGATGTGGCTGAGGCCATAAACAACTCATTCGTGAGATAGCGGAATATATAATTGGGTTGAATACTAATGTGACATTTGACTTCTGTCAAGTGTCCTTTTTTTAGAGGATCATCACAAAATGCTCAGGATGCCAGACCAAAACACCCTAAACCTCGGAGTTAGTAAACATTACTTGTCTTAAAGCACAGATTTTGCCGTTTTATTTTCATTCGCTCCGCGGCCTCAGATTAGTGTATTTTCTTGTCCTTCTGGGTTCATAGAATTTAGTCTCTAAAGTAAGAGAAAGTTTGCTATTAAACATTATTGAAAGATAATTGCAAATAATCAGAAACAGTTTATCTTTGAAGTATGACACAAATTGTCAAATACATTACAACATACAGGGTGGCGCACGTAAACCGCCGGATTTTAAGCTTTTATTACTCCTCAAATATTCATCCGATCGTCATGAAATTTCGACTCATACTAGTTTGGAGTATAAGATTTATGATGATTATACCTGTTGTACTGAGAATTGTCAGAAAATTCTGATTCTATTGACCGAATGACATGTAGTAAAATTGACATACCAACAATATATCCTAACATGTAAAATTTAATGATAAACTTTTCCCTTTATTTCCCCCACGTCTTTAACAATAATGACCAAAACGAATTAAGGTAAATGTCATAGAAAACATTTATTAAATGAAAAAGTGTTAGTAGTCATCGAACTTCAACATGTCCTCCTCCATTCTCGAGGACGGATTCGAGTCGCTTTTGGTAGGCCGGAGCAGTTTCGCGACACATCTCAGTTGTCACTTCTTGAAATGCTTGTATGATGGGGTCCTTCAGGTCTTGCATGGATGTTGGCCGTGTATGGTAAACCTTGGACTTGACAAAACCCCACTAGAAGAAATCGCAAGGCGTCAGGTCAGGTGAACGCGGTGGCCAGGGCATGTTAGGAGATCCACGTCCCATCCATCTGTTAGGCATCTTCTTGATCAACCACTCACGCACAGGAAGTCCCCAGTGTGGATGTGCACCATCCTGCATGAATATGATGCTCCTGCCTCTTCTGTCCGACTGCAACGCTGGCCAAAATTCCTCCTGTAACATCTTGAGATACCGATCCTTGTTGACGGAGGTGTCGAAGAAGAACGGTCCGTAGATACCTGATTGGCTGATTGCCGCCCAGACGTTGGTGCGTGGCGAGTGCATAGACTCTTGCTTGATCCAGTGAGGGTTCTGGTTGGCCCAATAACGACAATTGTGGCGATTCACACCACCATCCAGATGGAAGTGAGCTTCATCAGACCAGGTTAGTTCCACTAAATGGCTCGGGTTGGCTTGGATGCGCTGTAGCTCCTGTTGTTCGAACTCCATTCGGTTTTCCAGATCTTCTTCGTGTAATCGCTGCACCACCTGGACTTTGTACGGATGCCATCCATAGTCATGGAGGATGCGCTGGATAGTGCGGCGACTCACTTGAAGAGCATTAGATGCACGACGGGTAGATGTGTTTAGGTCCTCCTCGAAGTGCTGCACAACTCGTTCCACATTCTGCTCCGTTCGTTCAGAAGATGACCGGTCCCGCTTGACAGTCACCACACTACCACTGGTCAACAGGCTTGTGTGCCACCGCTTTATGGTACAGGCATCCGGTGCTCTCGCGTTCTTGCCATACTATGAATGATAAAGCCTTTGTACCTCCACTGGACTCTTGAGCCATTCGTACCAAGCCGCGCATTTTGCTCGTGCTGCAACCGAATAATCATCCATTCTTCTATGTTCGATTCTTTTCAGATAGTGATTTAATCGTCGAATGATATTTTATATGACATGGAAGCAACTGAACAATATTCACTTCAAGACTGCGCACAATTCGTTGTGCAGAATACGATTCATGTTAAGCTAATGAACTTGATCTAGATTTTCGATGTCAACAAAATGAGTACATGTCATTCGGTCAATAGAATCAGAATTTTCTGACAATTCTCAGTACAACAGGTATAATCATCATAAATCTTATACTCCAAACTAGTATGAGTCGAAATTTCATGACGATCGGATGATTATTAGAGGAATAATAAAAGTTTAAAATCCGGCGGTTTACGTGCGCCACCCTGTATAATTACAAAATATATGAAATGGATTTAAGTGGATAATGTCGCAATGCACAAACAGCACGGTATTCTAGATGCGAAAAACAAATTGCCAAATAGCATTTTCTAGTTCTAGATATTTTTGAAATGTATATGCATGAATTCAATTGAATATCAAGTTCGTAAATACCATGCGCTAGATTTCTAATCAGTAAAACAAGTACATTTGATTTTCCATTTATTTTACGAATTATGATACAATCTATTCAGGATCTTGTATTACAAATGTTTAGCATAATTATCACTAACTTAAGTGTAGCAGAGTTGAATAATGCACTACATTTAATGTACTAGCTTTTCTGTAATAGAATATTGTCAAACCAATCGAATAATATGCGTACAGTCCAATATTCCGATTGAATATATGGTAAGTAGAGACACATCAGCTAATATTTTCGGTTACCCATCATTATTTAAATTTAACATTATATTCGCATGCATAACAAGACAGCTCGATGCAGATTAGGTAAAATTCACAAACTTCAATCAAAAATAGGCACTGGCCGCCTCAGAAGCCGAATGAAGTTCTACGAGTCCGCTGCGAAGAGCTGTGACGGCAGGTCTCCACTATATGCCCCATAGTTTGAGCGTGAGTCGCACATCGGAGATTGGCGAGCATCTCAGCGGTCCATAGAACTGTGACATGGCCCATCCCTCGCCCTCAGCCACTTGGCTCAGGGGAGGTCAAATCCCGGTACTATTGATTATAATATAATATTGACTGTGCGTATGTCACTATCGACAGAAACTTCTCACCAAATTTCATCATATTGAATGCATATACTGTTAATGACGCTAGCACAATCCAAGTCTTTATTAAGACTTGACAATAAGAACAATTATAAGGAACAATGAGATGCTCTTAAGCATGCAATCCATTGTTCGATGGGAAAACATCTCGATGCAAACAGAAAACTCACCGCCTGAGTAGTATCTTGGTGTTTGGCATGTCCTCGAACGTTGATTACTCCATTTGTTTTCCAATAATGGATGATGATGTGATGCACGGTAGAAGTGGCTTGGTTAATCTGATAGAATCAAAGATTAACGTTTAAAGGTGTGACCTTCATTGCGGGCGGCTGTAACACTCAGGGCTTTAGCTGGCATTGAGTGATTGTAGACGATTCGGCACCGAGCGATGCTTGCTGTTAAGCGGTAGAAAGTATCGAATTTGATCTTGTGATGACAAGAAAGTGATCCTATTACTTAATCAAGATGTAACTTTAAATCTATTACGATATCTTGTAATCATCAGCGTGTAATACTTGTACAAGGAACAGAATAGCAAATATTGTTTTCCAGTGAAATGTTATCCGCATCCTGCACTACGGTTGAATCAATGTATTTACAATGAAAGATTCCTCAGACTCGAATTCAACGTCCACAACTTGCAGCTAGATAAGTAGAAAGGGATTCTGATCTTTGCGAAAAAAAAGATTGCTGAAATTCATTACTTTCCTTTCATGCCTTACCGAAACATTGCAATCTATCGATATTCTTCTGAGGTGACACTGTTTCTAGCACCTAAGGGTGAATTTTTAAAAAAACTTCTGCTTTTTTGATTATTGCTGATTTTTTATGACTATTGAATGACTGAGATATATCGACGTTCTTTTGTTTCAAAAGGACAAAGTTAATGACGCAATTAAAAGACACGTGCATTGAAAAATGACACGGTATACTATTTTCAGCGATAAGTAGAATCTTTTTCTAGTAACATGACAAACGTATCGAAAAATTGCAACAGATGATTTCAACGATAGTTGAAAAGCTATTCTAATATTTGTTTGGAGAATATTTTATGTGGTCCTACGACATTGACGGAATCTGAAAAAGCATCTTTTATTTTTCGGACGAACGCTTAAATAAGAGAGTTGTCGATTATCTGATAAAAGCTGTGACTAATTAACGCTTCTTAAAAGTTAATAGAAACAAGGTCGCAGTCATTGTACTGATGGATACTTTTCATCTCGCTTCTCGGTTCAGGCGTTTCTCGGTTCCGGAGCTTCTCGCTCCATTCTTGATTACGATTCATATCCGGCCTCGCTTTTTCGCTGAAAGCCGAGAAATATTGAAACTAACTTTTCCGATGATTGATCTTTTGAATGTCATCTCATGAATACAGATATTAGTTTTAACATTCATGTAAGAAAGAAATCAATAGACAAACGCTGAACAATGGAAAAGTAAAATAAGATATTGGTTTTACGAGTATTTTTGTTGAATTGCTTCGGTTTAGTAAATCAATTGCATTCACAGTTTGGGAAATGAAGTCGCAGACAGGTTTTAGCAGCCATCAGAAAGTGAAGAGAGTTTTAGTGCAGTTGAAAATTGCACTGTAAATGACCTTTCAGCAGCAGTATATAGTCAGCAATTAGAAAAGCATTCGGTTTCCAGGTCAGCAAGTCAATATCATTAGCAGTGAATCACTGCTGTTTTCATAGAAAAAAAGATGATCTGATCATGGTAACTATTAAATAAAAATTTCCAATTTACTTGATTGTCAAACAGATTCACCTTCCGAACTTTTCGACAGAAATCTGAAATGATATCACATTTCAATGAATACTTCAATTGATCGCGGATCACCGGAACAACTCATGCTCCGCAGACCAAATTGTCAGGCACCAAGGGAAATCAAGGTGCTTTTCGCTTTAGAAAAATAGGAAAAATTAATTCCACGAAATAAAACACGCGGAATACATTTATGTTTACTCCAAACGATTTCTTTCCTGTATATGACCGAATGCAGTTAGATTTGGATCCTGGCTTTTGTGACTAATCATTTTATAAACAATTCTAAAACTCAAGGGCTTCTAAATTATGATTTCAATTTACGAAAATATGCTTGATTTTACCATCGCTTATGCTTGGGGTAACTGAGGTTGCTCCAAGAGAAAATAAATGGATTTTCTTCAGCTGTTGAACTTCTAATGCATATTGAGTGCATCTTTAAGCAGTTCATGCATGATCGATGGTTTTGGTAGATCGCATTCATAGATATCTCCTACTTACGTAAAAAAATATTCATTTGCTGTAAACACAAAGCACGTACGATGGATGATGAAAATAAAGACGATGCTTTCATCTCCATTCTAACGTTCTACTTTGACTGATCAACCAATTGTCGCTTCGCAGCTTTTGTTGTCTTGAATGACACATGGGAAGGGAGAAGTTTTCGAGATCGCCTCTCGAACATGTGGTTCAAGTTTTTTATATCAAAGTTCATGATATAGTCCACTCACAACCATGAAAACAAAGGATCTTGGAGGTGTTTGTCGGAAGTAATCAATGATTACAATCATGCAAAATATGATGTGGATATAATGGACCAGCAGATGAATTGCTATACATGTTGTCAATAAGTCTTTGATGAAACTTCTGTTTCTTTTCGAACTTGGTTAACATTTCGCTCTCGAACTCACCCGCCAAGTTGTCTTAGTGATGGGATTTGCGCTCTAACTTACAAATCTTCTTAAATTTACACCCCTACCGGTACCTAAGAAAGCCACCTACAAAACAAGGGTGCGTACACGCGTTTTCGACCTAGAGGCTTGAACAGCTATGCGTTTTTACAAGACGGTAGTTGCAGAAAGTAATCGCTTGTTGATGGCGCAACTCGTACACGTGCGACTTAACTTGTAGAAATCTGCAGATAGTTACAAGTATTCTAGAACTATCGACTGAGAAATCTAGCCTCTTGGAAAGGACACAACTCAGGAAACATGGCTGATGTTTGTGAGAGACATGTGGAAGGTAAAAGAAGTTAGCGAGACAAAGCTGCAACGCCTTATTTTGATTGGCTGTTGCTATTTTTATCTGCGATTTCATTGGAGAAAGCGTGCTTTCATATTTCGAAAAGACTCATGACTTCAAGTGGAAAGTTCAAGTTCTTCTACTAACTAGATTTTCCTAGATTTTTGATATGTTGATAAGGGATTTTTTCTCTACAAGATGAGCCAACTCTTGAAGCTATTGCAATTTGTGGCGGGTTGAAGTGAATCGGTCGATAGTGTTCCGGGTGTGTCGGTGAACTAACCTTCGGGATAGGAGTCATGGTCGAATATTTCCCAAAACTAGAAATTGCCCTGTTTCGTATGCAGCTGTAAAGAGTGTACGGAGCGGTTGAGCCAGGGCAAACGTGAGTTTCTTCAGTAGCATGGTTGGTATTCCGTCCGCAACAGTTGAAAGTTAAGGTGATAAATTTATAAGGGTTTTGGAAGGTTTCCGGCATCGTGAAATTCAGCTGTGGCACAGCTTTCGTCGGTAATGTTGGAAGGTCTGGACGCGAACCCGTTGTTGTCTGTGGCGAGTCGACTGTGAAAACAGATTGAAAGAACCGATTGAGAAGTAGGGCTTTCATTCCATCACTTGCTATCTGCCGACCAACTTCGTCTATCAGTGAAATCGATGACTGCAGTTGCTTGCCTAGCCGTTGCCTTAGATATGACAAGAACTTGCTAGGTTGTGGATTCATCAGCAGCGATGTCTCCATGTCGGATAAGCACCTCCGAAATGCACGTCGAAAAATTGGCGACAGGACGCGGTGCGATTGCGTTTGTGAAGGTCAATAATGTTGTTGAACGTTCATCACGGAGCACTCATTGTTGAATTGGCAATGTTTTTGCACCTAACGGCGAGTTTGCTGACGAGCGGAAGCAAGTATAAGAGGTGTGAGAACGTTTTGACAGTTTCCCATATCTGTACTACATTCGTGCATGCATCCAATAACTGAGGCAAACAAATATAATGACAGGGCCTCAGTTA
>CAJQUW010007735.1:0-42500 GCA_907163375.1 Prostheceraeus crozeri
CACCCACCATTCATCATTAACTGAATCAGCTTTAGTGTGATATTCATGAGAAGCATACACCACACCGCTTCCAATAATAGGTGTATAATGTCTTACAAAATGACGCAAGGTTGGAGAGAAATAAACTGTAAGTTTGTCATTATATTTCTGAATAACCAACTTATTTTTGTCCGCCATATTTTTCTCTCCATACTTCTTACCCACAGTCTCATTCCATCGTTTTACTAACTCAATAAGTGATAAAGGTTGAACACCACGCTTTTTCAAAATGATGCGTTCTTCGCATTCTACAACATCTTCATCAAATATTTAAATCTATAATGAAATTTGTTGATTCGAGTTGAATAAACTTTTTTAACATTTGCAGTAGCAATTGACGTTAGATGTAGTCCATGACCAAAACCAAGATGTGGATAGAATTCACTATCCAACCTCAGCGTAAGACCTTTAGTAAAAGAATGAAAGCGGAGAACTGTCTCCCACTCCAATGATAGATAGTAAACTCATAAGCTTTCTGATTTTTATTCTTCATGATGGAAGTATTACCACTGTTGAATGCCTTAATAATTTTCTCATTCCCAAATGGCTCATAAGAATCTGATTTTATCTGAATCCATTCATAGTTCCACTTTCCATCTGATGTTAAATTGTATGGGAACTGAAATGCATTATTCATCGTTATTCCATCAGGGAGGAGTCAATATCATTTCTTCCAAATCATTCACATTCTGAATATTGCTATCATAGCAAATACTAGAAACGCCAACTTCCCATTCACCTTCTAAATGCAGTGGCCGATTTAATTCTACTCGATAGTCTGATGGTTTATTTTTGGGAAATTTATTCATAGAAGCATTACTGGGCAAGTAGATTAGAAACGAGTCCTTATTTTCACTTTCCATATTATTCACATTGGAAAAATATATTAGCATACTTTTGCATTAACTCTTCATTCGGAAATGGAGTGTAATACTTGTCACAGCATCTTTATGAAAAGGAATCAACGCACCAGCATCATCATAAATGGCAATATCAATTTGTGGGATGTAGTTTGATTTCAGCTTTGTATAATGCACTTTCTTGAAAGTATGCTCAGATAAAATACTGCAGCTTTTTGGCTGGTATGGTATCATTGCTAGCAATGGAGCTTCAACATCTCCCACACGTACATCTTCACCAATATTGGAATATATCTGAAAATAGTTAATACGACGCGATAGCGACATGTCTGCGCTAGCTTTGGTTACAGTACCACTTTTAAAGATATTTTGATCAAAACCCAAAATGTCCATTAGAGTTTTATCCATAATTAGTTCAATACCTTTTCCACTTATAGTGAGAGACAAAGTACCTTCTTTTTCAGAAAATAAAATATGTTGCTCATTAATCACTTCATTTAAATAATCTACAACCAATTTAACCGAAGTAATAATGCGAGGCATCAACACTCTTGTTTCATGTAAGAAACCACCAAAAGGCTCTACACACTTTCTGTATAAAGATACGGCCCATTCTGTATCAAATTGATTTGACCTTTCACATGGTAAATGTTGCATATCAGATTTTCCATGAACAGCTGCAGAACGATGTCGTAAGAACTGATGAAAATCTTTTGAACAAACTAATACTAGATCATCATCATTTAATTTGCTTATTGCAATATGATTAGATGATTTAATATAAGTCAATGTTGCCACTTGTTTGTCATCTACTCGAAGGAGATAATTAAATTTCTTCAATAATGTTTCAGGAGTCATGTTTGTCTTTCTTGGCTTAATCACAATCTTCTTCACCAACGTCTTCTCATTTCTTGGAATAAGATCTACATAATAAGCTTCCTCTCGATATATTAACTGTTTATGACCACTTATGTGGTAATTAACGTTAAAATTATCATAGCTTGTTAAGGCGCTAGCGAGGTAGCCTAAATCATTTCTTAAACTTGGACTTAAACCAACAATCCAATCTTTCTCAACTACATGATGTACATAATTATAATCATCATTGTGCGGAGTAAATTGGACAATATGTTTACACGCTTTATTCAAGAAATCATATATAAACTTTTTACATGATAAGAGATCTTTCTTTGGCCACTGTGGAATGTATATTCGGCACCCCTTTTCACATTGGTAAGCAGCTGTACGCCTCATATTAATAGTCATCACCTCATGATCAAAAGTATAGACACAGTTGCTATAAACAAGTTGAGTGACACCCACTTCCCAATTCCCATTTAGCTGTTGTGCATGATCAATGGGAGTAGAAAAGAGTGCGGCTCGATTGCTAGTAAATCTCTTTGTAGCCGCATTGCTAAGCAAAATATGATAAAACGACATTTTTATATTGCTAATCTGCAACTTTGCATAACATCATGAAGACTTGGATTTTGGACTCTCTACAATATATCAGAGTTGATCGTGATGGAAACGTACATTTCAAAAATTCTCATGGTCATACATCAAGAGGAATTACATTAACATGGCGACAATTTGTCAACCTCAATGATATCATGAGGGATTTGGAATATTTTGAAACATTAAGATTCATCTCCTTGGGTGATCAAGTTTGGCTTCAACATTACAGAAATGAAATTCAAATCTACCATTCTCATTCCGCAAACTGTTTCTCATTTCGCAAATACAATTGGGAGAAGTATAGAAGATACATACATCGCTCCATCATGACATTTATTCGTCGTGAGTTCATCGCCCTACTATGCAAATCTTAATCAGATATGATTACCACGCACCATGAGTTGGAAATTAGATTCCCTACAACGTATTGAAACGGATCATGATCGAAACGTCTATTTCAAAGATTCAACTGGAAATGTGAGAAGAGAGTTTGTTTTATCTTATCGTCATTTTCAATCTCTACATCATATCATGAAGGACTTGAAATACTTCTATATGAAAAGACATTCACGTATTGGAAATCGCATCTGGCTGCGCGTCAACAATCGGCGAATTCAACTCTATCATTCCAACTTCATACTAACTTCACATTTCATCAAGGTAGTTGGGAAAAGTATAAAAGGAAGGTACATCGCTCAATTTACTCATTCTTTCATCATGAAGCGCCATCGCTACACCATCGTCAACATTCTCCGTCGCTTCAGACTCTACACCAAAATCGATCTCACAACATTACGCCAACAGCTTCCAAACAGCAAGTATTACCCGGGCCGTCCTCAAATGTTAGTGGTGAAGATGAACAATTCACGGAATCTTCAACTCTTCCCAAATGGACTGTACAGATTCTCGGCGCCCTTTCTCATTCATCGGCGCAGTCAATGCGCTTAGAGCTACAAAGACTACTACGTCGGATATGGAAGAGGGAGAGGTGTGTGATGTCGAATCTGACTGTGGACAATATGGTGATCTCTACTCAATTGAGTGACAGTCTATCATTTTTGAAGATTCGTACCGGCAGTTACAGTTTGTGTTATGAACCCGAACTTTTTCCTGCAGCTCTCATTAGTTGTTGGTTGCCTGTGCATGTGGCAATCTTTCATAATAGTAAAGTGATCATTACTGGACTAAAATCTCATGAACAAGCAAATATGATCCTAGACTATCTCATTGAGTATGTACGTACCCAGCGGATTGTAAAATAAAAAACAATTTTTCCAACATGATGTTTTTATTTCAAATCATGATAGAACTTACAAATCATTTTTTCATTAGAGGATGGATTACATGAAAAGTTTTGAATAATAGATGCAAATCGAGATACATGTAAACGTTTTAAGATGAAGTACAGTACAAAAGCACCACACGTTGATGAAAGTGGATGTTGTAGTATGCGTTCATTTCGCTGATATTGACGCGTATGTTTTCTCAACCACTGCTGTGTTGGTATATTTGGAGGTTGAGCAAGAGAGTCAAATAGTTCACCACGTCGGTCTTTTCCAATAAAGATCGCTTTCCAATGCTCACCGCCTAAATTCTGTGAATGAGTGTTTAGCACAATAAAGATGGGATAGTGATTTACTGCAGGTGGTAAGGTATCGAGTGAATAGACATTATCGAAAGCTTTCAAACGTCGCTTCGTCTGCATTATGCTGCACTTTAGTCTTAATATCGTCAGCAGTCAACCAACTCATTAACGATTATACTGAAGAATCACGTCACGATACTTTGTAATTTCAATATTTGAATCGAAGACTGCATAAATTAATACATTGATCGTCTCAGGTAGTGTTCTTTTGAACGTCAAATCCAAACGAATATTATGAGGCACGTTCGCTTGACGATAGGGTGCACTAATATCGCTGTCAGCAGTCAAATCAAATGCATAAATAGTATATCCACTCTTAAACTCTTTCATAGTCAGTCCGTTGGTATCATCCGTATTGTAAAAGCCAAAGACATCCATAAAATCAACATAACTGCGCATAAATTGATCCGAAGCAAAATCTGGTTTGTAGGGTGGACCAGGATGACTCACACCATTAACACGTAAAGCAATTTCACTTAACTGATTGTGTTTAAAATTGAAAGGATTCTTCTTTATATTACCATTAAATGCATCATTTTCAACCATTGCCACCATGAGGAGCTTCGGTGCTTCCGATGGAAAGAGGCCATCTTTCATGAAACTCTTTTGATCTTTCGGAATTGTAAAGGTGAGAAGCTTTGTATGCTGAACGGGGTAAATGGCATTTTGGCGGTTAAGACCTTCAGCATGCCCTCTAATGACACTTGGATTCGGTACTACTCGACGAATGTAAAGTGCAATATCTTCCACATGAATTCTAAAATTGTCAACTTTAGCAAATGCATTCAGCGCAAATTCAGGCTTATTCAATGTCAGCTTGAGTCGCATGCTGGTATTACAGAGTAAAAACTTTGACTGTCTAAAGAAGTCTAAATTCAGCGGACCATATAGCTGACATACTCTACTATCTTTAATCATAGCAGATCGCTTTACAAAGCCACTGTTTGTTTCAACATCAAATTTTCCTGCTTCATCTCTGTACCATCCCATGGCTTCCATATGACTTTTTTGTGCTGCTGGATGAAACTGCGATACATGAGTGAAATATGATTTATAGGGATAATCGCTTTGACCACCTTCCACCTGCTGCTCTCCAATCGTTAGAGAAACATCGCGAAGTAATGTAGTCAATGGTAAATTGTTCAGTCCAACTTTATGTGCATCGTCAATAGCAGTTCCATCTGCTTGCTGAATTCTAAACCTCAAATCAAGCATCGCATAACTCAAATCTATGTAGTCATCACTACCACCAGGAATAACAAATTCAATGGGGCCAGCATTCTCAGCTGTTCGAGGATGATAATCTACAATACTTGAACTAAGAATATCTGTCTGTATGGCTTGTTGATCGAACAAACAAAAACCGGAAGTTTTACACTCCATGATTAGAAGTTATAGCAGCGTCGTCGTTTAGCGCCTGATGAATGATTAGAGCCTCTGCGACGTTTGCGTGAATGCCTTTTGACTGAAGATTGCACCTTACCAGCTCCGCGATGTTTCCTCCTTCCTTTTCTCATTCGTTTAGGTGATTTCTTTCCTTGAGTAACACCAGCAATGGTCTGCTTCAATGTTTTTAAACCGCGTTCCTTCCCACGATTCAACAAACTGCTCTTGAAACTTCTACCTCTGGAAAGATCACTAGCAACATCACCAGCAAAGCCAACGGCATTACTTAAAACATTTCGTTTTAAAGATCTACCGACATTGGATATGAGAGGTGCTACAACAGATTTCAGTGCACCAAGTATGCTACCTCCACGTTGGCGGCGAGCACCGATGTAAATTTGTCCTCCACCACTTACGAAGGAGGGTCGTGAATAAAATGAGGCAGTTGGATTCATAGCTCAAACCCTAAACATTGTTAGTTACAACTTTGCATGAATCACTGTCGATCACTTAGATGAAAGATGTCGGCACGACGCATCCAAGAGTTCATACTTGAAGGATAACCAGTCCATTTAACAAGACACCATTCTTCACCTTGCCGTTTTTTACATCGAATGATTTTCTCTACCAAATATGTTTCACTTTCAGTGACTACCTCAATCTCATCGCGGTAAAAGCTACCCTCAATTTCTTCATTATCGTAATCTTTCAACTTGTAGGTGGTCGGAGAGTCTTTTTGATTAATCCTTGATACTGTAAATACCTCCTCTGTCCAATTCGGGAGGTACCCTTTAGCAAAAACACTTTTCACTTTTGAGATACGAACTTTATCGCCAATTTTCACATCACTTTTCACATGAGTGCGTTTACGTTGGAATGATTCGCGCACTTTATCTACATTGTTAGCATTTACATCTACTGGTCTGAGTCCAATAGAACGATGGATAGAGTGATTGTAGGCATGGAGTGTATCTTGTAGAACCTTTGTCCAATTTTGTGTCAAGTTTGCAGTAAAATGTCGCCACAAACGATTTTTTAATGTGCGATTAAAACGTTCAACGAGTGCAGCTTTATAAGCGCTCTTTACACTAAACAACTCAATGTCATGCCTCTCAAATAATCTTGTCACATGCTGATTTTCAAACTCTTTTCCTTGATCACTCTGAATTCTTTTCGGAATGCGACCTTCTCGAAAAATTGTTTGGAATGCTTTTGCTACTCCTTTCCCTTCTTTAGTTTTTAAAGGTTGAGCCCACGCATAACGCGAGAAAATATCAATGACGGTTAAAATAAAATTATTGCCCGAGTTATGTTTTGAAATGGAGGCAACATCGCACAAATCTGCTTGCCACTGTTCATCGATGTCATGAACAATATAATGGCGGGTGCGGTACTTCTTTTTCGCTTGTTTGTGGAGTGTATAGGTAGCCTGACCCTTTAACCATCGTTTCACTTGTGATTGTGGAAGACCACTCGCTTTTGATAATTTCTTGATAGATGCAAATCCTGCCGGATGTTTTACATCATAATAGATTGACTTCAAACGTTCAGTCGATGACGGCTGACTCTTTTTCCTCCTTCTCATCTTTTTTCTTTCTTGCCTTTCTACATTTACAACAACTGCAGCATTTAGCTTTAGCGGTTTTGCGATCGTGTTCACATTGCTTAGGGGTTTCATTATGAGAGCTGGCGCAGCAAGTGCAAGTGACAACGACATTCACCTCTGGCGGCTCATTACATGGCAAGCAACACATCTGCTTCATATTAATAGTCTGAGAACATGTATTTCCTAGGAGGAGCTGTTTTACGTTTTCCTTTTACCAGTTTTAGTGGCGATGTAGATCTACGTCGAGTTCTTCCTCTTGTTTGCTTAGTGAGTGTGGGAGGGGATGTAGCAGGTGACGTCTTAAACCAATTTGTTGGCATTTTCATCGCCTGAAGCATTGGAGTAGTAGCCACTGTTGAATCAAGTTCTTTCAATGTCTCATTATTTAAAGCAAATTTTGGCACATTATGCTTTTTCAATAGTTTAAGAAAGTATGACCAACCAGGTGGAACATAGCCCTGACGGCGCTTTCTACGTGTCGCATACTGAATCAAGTCTTCATAACGTGAAGCATCAATCACTTTATTTTCATCTGTAATGATTTCTCCTCTATCATTTACATTGAGATGGGTTCAATACTGTTGAAAAGAGATATGGCATGTGCGCGAGATGCTAAAGGTGTAGCAGTCGATACAGAGTCACGCATCTTATTCTTCAAGTTTTTCAATTGCTCAACAGTTTCCGATTGTAATAATACAGCACGATGTGGATCTTTGATGTGAACATTTTGCTGATAATCTATTTCTTTCCTATACATTTGATTTGCAAGAGGTTGCTTTACTTGCTGCATGGCAGTCAATTGTACATATTCATCCTGAGGAATAACAATCATGCGAGAATAAGAACTCATAGTTTGTAGATAATCATGGGAGTTTTCAAAATATCACTTCGAAATCTAAATTCTTCCGGACACTCTTGCGTAAAGTCAATGAATAAGTAACCGTATGGTTTTTCAGTAGCTGCTTGAAAAATTTCAATTAAGGCTTTTGATCCTCTGGGTGCAACTTGTCGCGCTAAAATTTCAAATTGACTTTTATCTCGCGGATTCTTGAAAATAGCATAATAGTGTGTATTCAGGTTTCGTGTACGAGCTTCTTTTCCATCAGGAAACAAATTTTGTGTAATATAGATGATAAAACACCTTTTATGGTGTGCTGCGCGAGTGAACATATCTGTAACATCTTTTGAATTCTTACTTTGTTTTAATAAATCATCCAATACAACAACATCATTAGACTGAAGTTTATCCACTGGAATAATTCCTTCATGTCGAATAAAGTTGCGACTTTGCAATTCCTGAAACAGCGACGGTTGATAAATACCATAACACCAAATCACTCGATTGATAGGTTCCTTAAACAACTCCCTTCTTTTATCCAATAAATTCAGCGTGAAAACAGTTTTACCTGCATGAGATGGACCTGATACAGTCAGAACTTTATCACATTGAAGTCTGAAATCCATTTTATTACTTTGAGACTCAACATTTGCATAATTAACGCTTAGAGCCAAAGATATTTCCCAATAGGTTGCCCACGGCAGGAGCTATCATTGGAAGTATTGCTGAAAGGAAACCGCCCTTTTGTGTTAGAGTTTTCCTCTTTCTTTGAAGGGCGACTTTAGGATTGGAGATGAAACGCAATTTCGTAGCATATCGCTTAAGTAACTTTCGTTGTTTTGGCGCTAATTTCTTCGTCCTCAACTTCCTCACATGAGAAATAATTTCACAAATGAATTTATCGTTAGCATGTCGTATAGCATTGTATCGCTGATTTGCTTTCATTCGTCGGAGAGCTTGAATGGCTGAAAAAAACTTTTGACTTTTACGTTTCGTCATTTTACGTTTCGCCATTTTCCGTGTTAGTCTTTGCTAAAACCTATCTTTACCACATTTGCATAGGTACTAACTATTGCGACATAAGTGACACTCGAAATGAGCAATGTCACAGTGGTTACATTGGCAAAGTTGAATGCAATTACGTATGAAACAGCGTTGACAAAAAGCATGCTTACATCTCTTGAAGATGCGCTTTTCATTTCCATCCTTTCGCTTACATACATCGCAACACATAGTTTCACCGTTACTGATGTCTATAGCAAGTCTTTTTGAAGATATGAATTTGCTAGCCTTTTCTAAATAATAGACGCATGTACAGAAGGAATATACTTCGAGAGTGAGCAGACATAGCTCGAAAACCAGTTGTGCTACAATCAAGTACCACTGCATTTTCAATTTTTCTTTATGGAAAGTTGAATGTGAATATCTGAAATCGCTTCAATCACTAGACTGCTACCATGATGGTTAAATGCGTTAAGACGTTCAGCAATTTTTATCATATGTCTTTTAAAAAATTCTTGGGGGTGATCTACCACTTCCATTGAATAAGAAGCAAAATGGAAAGAGCGACTTTCCACCTCTTCCTTTCCAAATGACTAAACTTAATTTTCGCAACTAATCGCGCCATGATAATGCTATCAGAGAATGTATTCATTAACTCTAGAAATAGAGTGCTAGCATCATCGACCACTGCTTCGATGTCGGTCTCATCTTTATGAAATTTTATCACATAATCTTGAACAGCTCCTTTTAAACTTTGCCTATGAAAACGTAATGTTCCGCAGTCGTTTGAGAAAGACATGATCGCCCTTTATCTAACCCATCCATTGCATGAAAACAACAACTCTTCTCATAGTAACATTTATTGAATAATGGTAACAAGCATGCATTATAAATCAATGGTTTGAAAGAGATAAAATAGATACAGCTGATAACTATCATACAGCGAGCAATGATAACCATACAGGACTTTGGCAGTGTTGAGGTAAGGAGGAAAGAAGCATTGGTTATGAATTTAGCTACTACAACGAACAGACAAAATAGGAACACACAAATCCTTAAAACGTTTTGTGACTTCATGATAATGTTGATTCACTCTACTATCCCAAGGTGGGAGCAAAATATCATCAATGATTAGATTGGGAAATACTTTCCTCTCCTTACCAGGATTATTACAAAAGATGCGTATAACATTGAAAGCAGCTAACCATCGTTTAAAGTCAATAAGAAGAGCACTCTCACAAGAAAAGCCATAGTCTTGCAAATATTTCAGATTAAGTCCATGAATGTGTTTTCTCGCCCATTGATCAACATTGGGATCGCAGTTGGCATGTTGATGATAGACACTAACAATCTGATATGTCCAATTGTTCATAGCAATAGCACTGAGCTCCTGTACAGGTTCACCCTCACAATCCATAAAAATGATGATAGAAGCCTAAAACGGAAATTTACACATCTAAGGAAACGTTCTATAACATATTACAAAATGAAGAATTACATCGATGCTTTTCACGACAAAATACACAAATGATATGATGGCAACGAAGAAGTAAAATGTATCTAATAAGACCACGTCTACGACACTCAAAGCACATAAGCGAATTGTCATAGGGTAGAGTTAGGAAAGGACTAGCAATTCTCCTTCTTTGATTTGCGTTTTGATGTAGCATTCTTCTCCGACTTGCGCTTCGTACCACTGCTGTTAAGGATTTGATCAATTATGTCGTCCACGTTGGGTGGTTTCGGAATATATAGGATGGATTCCATATGCATGGAGAGAGAGGCTATTTTATTATCCTTGTGTCGACCATAATATAGCCCATTCACTTTGAAAAGGATATCCCAAGTACCTTCTCCGAGCTCATCACATCTGATGGGTATTGAATGATCTCCCTCCTTCTTATAGTAAGTACACCAATGTGATACCGGTAGGCAAATGTGATTACCATCCCAAATCTTTCTATAGGGAGTATCCTTGTCATCTCTCGCCTTCCACTCTTGAGCAAGAGGAGTAGGAATGTCCATATTTAATGTCACGTACTCCTCAATAATATCAAGTTGGTGGCGAATGTATGGACTCACGGGGATCAGTATGTAGTCCCCATACTGATTGTGCATTATCTTGACATCCGTGGAAGGGAGCATTCCCGTTTGGAGTACTACGCTATGATCATCATAACGCAAGGCTTGTTTAAATTTACGCTGTAGCGGTGTAGGATTATGTACCTTGGATGTTTCTTCCACTGGCCTCAGTTGTAGATGATCTGACCGTAGCGAACCTTGTAACGTTTGACCGCCATTTTGTCCTACTAGTGCAGCAGATGGAGTAGATGCCTGAAAATGAAAAAAGATTGTATTAAGTTTACGTTCAAGGGAGGAGAGGGAGGGAAGTAGCGACTTACCATTTTAGTTGGATAATAGAACAGGGAACTAGAGAGAGAGAAAATGTGCGTCCGTCACTCGTGTGATTCAACGATGGAATGATTCTCACTGTGGAAGGCTCGCTATTTATAAAGAAATGCTTGATTCTCATTGGATGATGATCCTCATTGGACAATAACATCAAGTTGATTCCAAATCTGGCATCCGTTTACCAATCCGATAGTTCGTTTTGAAGCTACAGCCCAAAACGTCCCAAATTCTAACTCTGTCGTTTTTCACCAATGTCCCAAAATCTTAAATGGCGTCTCACATCTAAACGAAGGCAGATACGAACAAGCCGATTCTTTCACTGAATTTGTCTCACTCTTAGCTTTCAAACGAGCTATCGCACGACAAAATCCGTCCACTGGAAGCAAGCTGTCCAGGGGGGGGGGACGTCAGCCGAAAATTTTTTCTCTCAGATTTCGCTGGAAACATCCTTCCTAACCCAAAATTTCACGTAGATTCCGAATCTGGCCTCCGTTTTCTCATCCGATGCTTCGTTTGGACGCTACACACCAAAAACATCACACACTATAGCCTCAAGACTAATCCTGGCGGTCGCCCACGTCAACCTAGACGGTCGCCCACGTCAACCAGGCGGTCGGACCAACTCACCCGAGTCTCACACTCTGTCGTTGCAGAGGGGGGGGGGACGTCAGCGAACATGTTGTGAACGTGGACCCACCTGGCCGGCACACCACGACAGACCACAACCTCTGTCGTTGCAGAGGGGGGGGACTCAGACACGAAGCACCACGGCGGCCGACCACGACACTCTGCCGTGCCAGAGGGGGGGGGACGCAGCGATGGCCGCCATCTTGCGCGGTCCAGAAGTGGAGTTTTGCTTACTACTTTTGTGTCATAAAAAATCTACGTGACAGAATTACACAAACTCAATCTGACGTAGTTTCACGACATAGCAATGCTATAAAGAAGTATTCCGAATACAACTTATACGACACCAAGTTTTGTCCTTCCTAAATGTCCCTATCTTCCTTTTAGACTCCAATGACAAAAGAGGAATGGATATCAGTAGCTGATGAATTTTCTGATCGGTGGAATTTCCCACACTGCTTGGGAGCGTTAGACGGAAAGCACGTGCTAATTACACCACCTCCTAATTGCGGCTCATATTATTATAATTACAAATCTTCAAACAGCATTGTACTGATGGCTGTCGCAAATGCGAATTATGAATTCATATACGTTGATGTAGGTACAAATGGTAGAGTGTCAGACGGTGGTGTCTACGCTAAATCCACCTTCAAAAATGCGTTGATCAAAGGCGACTTAAACATTCCTCTACCATCTCCTATCGTCGAAGGTAGCAAGGAGTGTTTTCCCTTTGTATTTGTTGCTGATGACGCTTTCGCTTTGGGACCGAATTTATTAAAGCCTTACAGCAATCAAGGTTCATCTGAAAAGCAGCAAAAACGTATTGTCGAAAGTCAACGTATTTTCAATTACAGACTATCGCGAGCGAGGCGAATAATTGAGAATACTTTTGGTATTCTTGTGTCAAGATTTAGAATCTTCAAGTCACCTATCTGTCTCGATCCTAAGAAAGTCGAAATTATCGTTCTTTGTTGTTGTGTGCTACATAATGTTTTGAGGCGAAAAGTCAAAAAGTATATGACCTCTGAAATGATCGATCATGAAAACACTGACACGCATGAATTCTGCGAAGGTTCGTGGCGTTCAGTCACAGCTCAGGGTGTTCAATCTTTGGTTCATTCGAAATCGAAAAATCCTACTGTTCATGCAAAGAATATCCGAGAACAGTATCGGAACTATTTCAATGGAACAGGTAAAGTGGCTTGGCAAAATGAAGCGATTCAATAATTATTTTTTCCATTGATAAATATGGACTGCATACGTGTTCTGGTATACTCCCGTGTGTTTTCTTTTTGTTGAGTACCGGCATATTATTTGTATAAACAACACGATTAATAATAAATCCTAAAACGCATCTTTTTCAGTTTTTGGTATTTTACCCATACAAAAGTTTTAGAAAAATCGCATATTTTTATTTAGCCTACGGTAAGAATGAAGTTAAAATCTACTTTTATATCTTTTGTACAATTAACGTATATATACATGTATACCACGATGTGTATCAGATATTCTACAATTTTCCACACATTATAAATTAAAAGTTTCTTGTTTTTTAATTATCTACGGTTGAAATGAATGAACAATACTGATGAATTTATCATCGACTATATTGCCAGACCCTTGTGACACATCGCTGTCCATCCAATAAATGACGGGAATGGCACCTCTTATCCTAATAACCTTTGTATCATTACGCTCATAAGTTTGACCAGTTCCTATCACACATACTCATTGACAACGTAATTCATTCGTCTCTGTGATGAAATGTATGTGAAAGAAGATGTGACACGGTTTTTACGGTAACAATGACCAAGTCAATGTCCAAATAGTCTGCTAATTATGTACAGCCATTTTATGAGACAAGATAGGTTGAAGATGTGGGGAACACTGCAGAAGAGTCCGAGTATCTAGTACAAAGGGGTTAGAATGCATACAAATAAGCTACATGTATTCGGTAAGCTTACCTCTGATTCTGTGATGTCGAGAGTTGACTTGCTACTTCTAGGGGTTTCTGAATTCTTGATAAACATCATCTTCTCGTAAAACCACAAGCTCGGGGTATAAATGTCAGTGCATCCGGCACCAGACTTCTTTGAGTCTTCGACCTTCTTGTATTCCCGTCGGAATGATGTCCGCAAACAATCAATCTTCTTTTTAACATCCTCGACTTTCAAATTTGACAGACTTTTGTCGTATTCCTTTAAAAAACTCAATAACTTATCGTACGCGATTTCTCGTTTTAATTTATTCATATATTCGGAACTCTTTACTGACCACAAACATGGCAGACTCTCATACTGTGACAGAAATGCTTCGGTTGTCGCACGAGACCAAGACATATCGATGCACATTTAATGGATTCTGAGTCGTTCAGATTCGTCATGTGAAATTCCCTTAATTTTCTGCAAAGCGTAGTCATGGTATCGAATGGCGTTACCATCCGTGCGCGACCGCGCAGCCAATCACTGCGCCATGTTGGTTGGTTTGTTTGATAGAATATTCAACTCATTTAATGTCGTGATTTCCGTCCATCCAACATGTTGGCCAACCTGTTGGATCGTGTGTCATAGGTATCCAACAGCCAAACCAACAAACCATCCAACATGTTGGCCAACATATTGGATCGTGTGTCATGGGCTTAAGCTGCTTATCATCTCTGAAATGCTCTTATGGATGCACTTGGTTTCGCAAAAACTTGAATTAATTCTGCGACTGTTATGATTTTGGATATGATGTTTCTGACTCATATGTGTTTTTCTAACAGTGACTGCCAAATACTAGAGTATTGCGCTTTCGAGACAACAATTGGCCAAACTCAATTATCACTAATCAAAAACAAATATATCCGGTCGAAATTGAATTTTTCATTCTGGCTTTTCATCCCTTTTATACATTACCAGTATGATTTGATTAGAACAACAAGCAAACTGGACAAATATGGAGATTTTACTGGTGTTTCAAATTTTATCTAATTTCAATTTTGAACTGAAAATTAAGAGACCAATTTTCTATCTGCAGTTTTGAAAGCATTGTAATGTTTATCATTTCAATAATTTCATACATTACAAGACAAACATATTTCCGGCAGAACGTTTCTGTTTTTACTTCGACAACCTATGTTTTATTCATCAATTCATTCTGTATGAAAACGTTTACTTTACAAAGTGAACAGATTTCCTTGTGGAAGCATTTAACGTAAAGCAACAAACTTTCTGTCATTACAATTTAAAAATGACAAACCCTCCATGATACAATTGAGCACCAGAAGTTCTCAAAGGCGAGTACTGTGATGCAAAAAAATAAAATAAAAAACATAAATATGAAGAATAAATGATTGCAACAACAAGTGAATGAGATAATGCAATTATAATGAAATAAACTCTCATCGTGACGATGTTGCTAAGTTCATGATATTGTCAGCAAAGCAAATAGAACGCTTAAGTTTTCAGAATCAAGAGGTTGTGACAACAGATTGATATTTAGACTAGAAACTGAAGGCCCCATAAACACAGTTCAACAATGCAGCAGCTTAGACCATTTTGTCGATGAATTTTTTTTGATTTCTGCTTCTCTGAGGATCCAGTTTCTTTTCTGTAAATCCAGTGTTTATTGACCCTTTTTAATCACTGCCTTGATCAAGATTCTTTCTCTCATGATTACTCAAAGTGATTTATCAAAATATGTAGACATGTAAAGTCTCCATGAGCATTGAATTGTAGAAGATATGTAGAATTAATTGTTGAGTTGCAGATTGAATTCTAGAGTTGCAGGGCATGTATAGAGTATCCATGAGCCTAAGCATTGAAGTGATTGCATTTGTTTTCATCAAAATCGCAAATGTGCGAAATGTTTATCTGTTCTTCTTTAATTTCTCGCGAAACTTGAGCATGACAAAGTTCAATTTCGATAATAAATGAACTGAAATGACGACACACTTCTTCGCAACGATTTACAAAACTGTCGGGAATCAATCATATTCTCATGGTCAATCTATTTGAATGAAGGTTGATGTTCACATGCCTTTCGTTGAATTGATTATCATCAAGGCTTCGCTTATTCTAGATATTGTCATATCAAAATAAGACACAGTTAATCTAAAATAAATGCTTTTGTCTCATATCTGTTTCGTCCATCACTTTTAGAAAGGGAAAGAGAATTTGTGTGTCACGGTGAGCAGTAGCGCCCCCACCTTAACTAGCGTTCAAAAAAGCGTCAAACGTGTCTTTGCATACCCATTAAGTTGATCTGGAAAACGGAGATTTGAGAGAGGCAAACACATTTCGACCATCCGTATGTCTGGCAGAAAACGAAAGCATGATTTTTATTATGATATCTAAAGCGATGTGGGGATCTGTCCAGATTCGAGTAACATTTGGTTGGAAAATGAAATCGATTATTGCAACGAAATTGTCAAATGCAACCAACACTTTGATTATGAACAGTTTGAAATATGACAGAAAATGTTTGCTCTAGCTAATGTATCATAAAATACGAAAATTAATGGATCATCAACGCATTCCAATGATAAAGCTACAAAAACATCGATATCTCATGTCTTGAAATGCATTTAGATAGGAGATTGTGATAAGATGCATAAATTTCATACGGATTTTTCCAAATTGGTGCGATGTTTGATTTATATTCCGACAGCAGTGGGCGTAAATGTTCGAATATTCCTAAGTGAATCCGCTTTAATCGCAACAATAATATTTCATAAGATACTAAAAGGACCTAATAATAATTCAATTTTCTGGTGAGCTTTCAGTCATTGATGAGCACCAATACATCTGAAAAATGATGACTAAGAACATGAGTAAAAGTTTAGTTAAACTTGATATTGATCCTTGAGGCATTTCATATCTCATTGTTAGGATAATTTTCCGCTGTTTAATATAGTTAATTCATTATGACAGCCATGATGGTCAATTCATTTGCAACTTTGAATTTTGCACTGCAGCAGGGTTGGAACCGCCTGCTTTAGCAACGACGGTCCAGCCCGGTCATAAATTTTGAAGACCCGCTGACGACCGATTAATTCAATTAGGACAGACGACCGTTAGCAACATTCATTGTAGAATAAATTTCAACATTGTGAGGGTAGCCTATTCAATGTACCATCATTTAAGAGCAGAGCTATCTACATGTATATACGTATGTACAGTATATATTATCCTGCATAAACCATTACCATTACCATGACCATTCTCGTGCTGGTTATGAAAGTCAAATCAAATTAATATGACTGTGATGATAATTAAATGAATATCGGAGAAGTGTTTGTCATTAATGTGTTCCTTTTGAATTCCTAATATTTTAGTGCAATTTATAATTGTGACAAGGGCTGCTACGAATATCTGGTTCAGGCGCACATAAAGGTTGGGTCTTGGGTTTCAAGAAAATCTTGGGTAGGCATCCAAAATATTGGGTAATGAGCCCTAGATCTTGGGTATAGTAAAACGAAGCTAATTTTCTAATTTCATCCAGCAAGCTTTGATATTGCACTGGGAATTTCGCATCGAAATTAAGCCACAATTCAACATGATGAATGCAATATTGTGCATAGAAATTTACATGTATATTCGAGTCATGACACCATTGTTAAGTTGATTTCTCTGGGTCTTCAGCATTCAACACGAATGTAGTAAAACATGTAGAATTACAAAATAATTACATTAATGTTAAATATGAAGGGATGTGAATAAATGAAGTTGACAGAAACTTAAGTACCTTGGGTACATTTATCAGAAGTAGGTTGATTAGGATACCTATAGATACGCCCTCTGAGTTTTTGGAGATACGTTTATGACGCATGCAAGCAAACCTACACTGAAGAACTTAGAGCATGTATGAAATGAATGAATATGGGGTATTCAATTAAAAAATACACGACTATTAACAATTTTGCTGATCACTTTATATTACGGGAAGACATCTATCAAAATGGATAAAATATAACAATAATCTCACATTTGATTTCAATAACATCTTGGGCTCTGATTTTCCGATCGTGGGTATTTGACCTTGGGTCTTGGGAGCCTACCCAAGATCTTGGGTAGACCGATCAAACTCAAGATTTTACCCAACCTTGCCCATATCCATACCGGATAGTACATCAGCAACCCAGCCACAAAATATCTTGTACTGAATAACAATGCACATGACCATCCGCTATTAATCAATAACTGATTAAGCTGCAGCACCACTTTAGGCTAGCCTTAAATTTGTAAAAGTTGCCAGTGTCCGAAGGTTGCCACATTATTCACTTAGATCATTCACTTTCACTTTAACAGACATCATGGCTTAGCGCATCGTGCTGGGAAGAGGAAGGCTTTCTTACCACTGACTAATTTGATGGTCATTTGATGGTATTCGCGTAGATATGAGTCCCGGAAGGTTTGGATAATTTCGTGATGAGGAAGATGTGACAGCTACACTGAGTTGGAGGAGAATTGACAGAGAAGTTTGCCGTGAAATGAGGGCCCGCCAGAGATTGGTGTAAAGCCCTTTTCTAATTCTTAACCCCTTAAAAGTACGAGCGTCATCATAAGACGAATGGAGAGAAATTAAAGATGTTTTTTCTGGTTATTAGTGTTAGATAATACGATTTGATTGTATTACGTCATCACTGGCAGTGCAGCTACTACAGTGATGACTACTCATTCATCTGTTGCGTGTTGTCGCTCTGGACAGCAGGCACGACATTTTATGCGGTCTGGCAATAAAGTGATCATCAACGACACCAGCGAATTCTAAACTGTAGCAATTAGGATTTAAAATGAAAATGTTTTGTCTTTAACTCTAGCTTGGTAGTATTTATGTTCATGTTACTTTTGTTATGACTTCTCATCTTTCTGTAAGCACATGAATGATGACTTATCATTGATTTATCATCGCAAGGACAAACGGGGGAGAAATAAGGTAGCTGAAATGTGAGGGATTGGAAATTGGAAGAGTTTGAGAGCTCTGAGTGTCTGGGGTCTGCTTTCGCATCATGCAGGTTGTCAACAAACCATGAAGGACCTCAAAGATACAGAGGAGTGGATGAAGTTGAGAGAAACGGAGTTGCATGCGACCCGATTTCTCCTGTGAAACTACGAGTGACATTTTACTGGACTGTTATCAATAATCCTCTAGAAAGGCGAATAGATTACAAGTAAAACAGATTATCTTTAGAGAAGGTTCAAATTGCTGATGTTGAGATGAATGTTGGGAATGACCTTGAAATAAAAATCCAGGAAGGTCACTGGAAGAAAACATGCTTAAATGGTGCGGGTATGTTGTGAGACGCAGGGAATGTTATAAAATCAGAATATTGCTTTAGATGATAGTAAAGGAAAAAAAGGCCAAAAGAAAGATTGATAAATAATACTTGAGTAGACGCGAGGAAGAAGAATATGTTGATTGTGTTCACAAAGCATAGATTCAGCTTGATGCAGTCCTACTTTCCTCAAAATGTCCATATAATAACTTTGCATAAATTCGTGCATTGCTTTCACAAAGACGATGTGTATTTAACACGCTTAAACCACATAGTTGAAAATTTTCATTGGAATAACCGAATTCATCCCGTTACTATAGTCCGTTTCATAAAAGGTGGATCATCCTAAAATTTGACTAGATAAAACATAAGTATGATACAGAAAGCATTTTTCATGTTATTTCATGTCACTAATATATTTAAATGTCCTTAAACAATCTGATAAGCTATGATACAGTAACGGTTCTTAAGAAGCTAATATTTTGTGGCCCTACCCTTCTTGTCTATGACATTACCAATTCGTCTAGGCATTGATTCGATGATATCGTTGATTTTTGACTGATCCAACTTTCTCCACTCTCTTTTTAACAGTGACGTAAGTTGTGATACGCCATCTGTAGGTAGAGTGAACGACGAACGTTACGTTTTAGAATACTCCATACATTTTCTATGGGATTCAGATCAGGAGAACGAGCTGGCCAAGATAATGTCCTAAGCCCTAATTGAGACTTGCATAAGTTGACTCTACTACTCCTGTGACACGTGGCATTATCATCCATAAATAACCAAGTCGATGGATCACCAAGTTGATCTGTCATTTGGCCAATGTTCATTCGTAAAACATTCACATAGCGTTCAGAATTCATCGTTCCTTGCTGTATGTGAAGTTCAGAGCGGCCATTGGTCCAAATGCCAGCCCAAATCAGTAGAGTCGCACCACCTTGTACCCGGGGACGATGTAAATGTCTCGGAATTTCCTGATCAGATTTTATCCATAATCTCAATCGACCATCACTAGCCTTCAGACAGACTGATGCCTCATCAGACCAGACAACCCGATCCCATTGATTTCGCCAGTGACAATGACTCATTGCCCATCTGAGACGTCTTTTTGTATGCTGATCTGATAATTCGATCTGAGAGGGCCTCTTACAGCTCTTGAAATTCGACTCAATAAGTCTTCTACGAATAGTGGACTTAGAAATAGACGAGTCTAGTGCAGCCATCTCAGTTAACGAGAGACTTGGATCAACTTTAACAAATCTCAAAATTAGGCGGTCTCTACGTTTTGCGTGGACGGCCAGAGCCCTCTTTACGACAGAGTCGAAAATCATCATTATTCCATCGATGCACATTTGTGTAAGGGACATTCAGTCGCTTGCTTGTAGTTTGCAAAGAAAGTTCTAGCAAGGCTGACACTTTGCCTTTTGTGAATGCGATCTCGTTATTGTTCATTTGTGCTTTGTATTGTTTTCAACCGGTAAGAGATAGATTTCTAGCTGAAAGCAATCAGGAGTGCTGCCAACACCACCGCAACGAAGTCAGGAAGCTATGGAACATGAAGTCCAGTTAATCACATGTAGCAGTCACATTATTGTTGATGAATAATGGTGCTATACTGGCTCTGATTGACGGATTTTCTTTATTTTTGTTTTGCCTGATAGCTTTTGGCTTGTAGAACAACATATTACATAACAAAGGAAACAAATGTAATTTTATAAGAGTGAGGTATGATTTTGTGTAACATTGCTAAATGAAGATCAAATTATCTACTACTTTTTTTATCTATAACAGGAAAACAACTCAATATTCATGCTTGAAATTTCCAACAATGATATTAGTAAGCACAACTGACATATCTTCCAAATTTCAGAGAAATTCGTTCAAGTTTGGCGGAGTTAGACAAAGTTGAAGTTAAGGCGATGTTTAAGGGTGATCCATTTTTTATGAAACAATCTGTAATACGATGTGACCGTTCTTTCATTCACGTGCGCACGCATTATGAGCAATTTCAATTTATTAACGAATATACGCTATATTCTTCAGTTACCATAGTATGTATTCTGGTCAACGAACTGACACCTGATGCTTTAAGCAGAACACGGGTACTCAATTAGATGCTGCAATCAAATTATCTGCATGTAGTCATACCTCTGACAAGATCAAAAGCGTTACCTCGTTCAACCCAAATACCTATGCTCGCTCATTTGCGGTGAACTATCTTGTCTGTTCGCTTGCTCTTAAATAGGCGGCAAAGGTAGAGTTCGCTCACTCGAAGGCCCACACTGTTCCATTAGCAGAAACCTTGAATTTCTGGTAGATGCAGTTAGGGAAGTGATTTCGCGGGGATGACTTAAGGAAAGTTTGATCATCGCATTCAGGTTGGTCTATGCATTACGACTATAGCCGGTCATGCCACATTACATTGCTGCTGCAAGCTCTTTTAAAAACCATGTCGAAACTGAGCGTTTATACTCTTACTGGTTGTGAAAGCACTTTTGATTCCGGTTTCGGTTCTCTGGGTATGATGGTGGATCAGAAGCATAACTAAGCAGTCATAGAAATACAATATAGTAGCAAAATAAGCATTTTATCGGAAACATCTCATAGGCTAATTGTCGCAGATGTTGAATGAATGATGTTGTAGTTTGGTAGGTTAATCTATCCATGAAATACAACAGCATTTTATGAATTTTTTTTGATTTTTTTAAAATTATATTTTTTTATCATTTTATGAATGTCTGTAATATACTCACAGCGTTTTAGATACAATAATCCGCGAGACATTATTGAAAAGATCTTCACTTGGAGAGATAGATTTGAATAAGATTTGAAAGCATCTATTGACAAAATTAATGACCGAATAGAATCACCCACTACAATTATAATTCATTAACCCTTTCCATGGCGCGCATTCACCACTCCCTAGCCATTGGCCACATTTAGGTACGCCAAAAGATATCTTCTGTCAATATTATGAACCAAATATTTCAGATATTCAGGTCATAGCATGAAAATAAACATTTTGGTCAGTGATAAATCGCTTCCTCCTTTCACAGGTAATAATTCTCCGTGTGTAGTTTATTCATGTTGATTGGTTATTTCATGATAATGTGTGAGAGCATCGAATTAACCTACATGCGTCAATGTAGCATCTAATAGATGCGCTGGTCCAGACAAATATATTAACTTGATGCTTGATCAACAATCCTCAAGTGATAGATGTAGTTAAGATGAGATTAAATTTTGACATCCATGTCTGTTGAAGAGAAGGTTTGTTGCCACACACGACGATAATCACATGTTTATATTTCTGCAAATCTCAAAAACTTCGTCTTCTCCTATGTACATGTAAGGGCGCATTCTTATCAAATGATACGAAGTCAGTGAATGATGACTTTTTTATACATACAGGAAGGATATCATTTCTTTTAGAATCAACAGTTTCTTTTACTTACTGCTAGACATAGTTTGTGATGAACAGTGATAAGACTTTTATCTTACATAGAAAACTGTCTGCACTGTAGTAGTTAAGGAGAAGGCGAACACGTCCACTCATCTCTCTCTCTCTCTCTCACCCTCTCGGTTGCAGTCACTCATTTACATAATAGTAACTGACACATAACTCTCGCAAGTATTATCTCCATGTAGATGATAATAAAAAAGGACGATGCCACAGACCTCTAAATTGTTGTCTTAAGATGAGTTACTGTAAAGGCCACTGATTTTCTTATCATTAAATTTGCTCTCATGTATTGAAGGAGACATGAAATTTTTGCAACATAGAATTTTCCGTATGAATGATTTAATTTTCGAGATAACAGGCTTTCATATTTTCAATGATTTTTTTATCACATTGCTCGAAGCAGTGAAACTTACTCTTTCAAATTCATTTGTTGATCAATCCATGCAAGCGCTTTCCTCGTATTCCTTCACCCTTGAGGATTGTGGAGGCACAGAAGTTAGCAATAGCTAGCATCAACAGCAGTACCATTATCCACTTCTATGGTGAGGGACAAATATAGGTCTCCAGATGGTCATTTGATTGGACCTATCCGACCAATGCATCATCCCAGAAATTGATAAATTAAAAACTCTCTAGAATGCGCCATCATCGGATTTCAATGTTCAGAAATAAATAACTCATTCGGTAACTGGGTAGCTTATTATAGGTAATTAAATAATTGTTCCCTGTTTATACTCGGAGGATGGAAGCACTTCGGCGAAACGCCGTTCTTCCATGTGGCCTAGTTCCATTTATCCCACTTTCATTCTTTCGCGCTGAGTGTTCAGCAAGATTGCAGAGTGCATCTATTTTTAAAGTCTTAGGCTAGACCGGACACAGATTTGAACCCAGGTCTCCCGGACGATGCGCTAGACACTCAATCATCAATCATAAAACGCTACAGACTTTCCACTCGTGAATCACTGCATATTTGACAATGACATTTTTCACATCTCAATAACTATTAGTGACAACTTTTAATTTATGATTTAGTGCAAAATATTAATCTGATATTGATATAATTAAATTTGATATCAAAGTACGATATGACATCTCATCGACATTATTTAGGGCCTAGCGTAATACTGGAATACGCTGGAACCCACAATTTCCAATCAAGAGAATAAAGCATCAATGTAATTCCAAGTTGTCGTGAAGACATTCTGTCCTTGTAATGAATGTCCTATTAGCACATCGGTGCTCAATCACATTTTCAATTAGTTTTGCATTTGAAACAATGTTTATTTTGCAATTGAATTCTGACATGACTCTGAGATTGATGAATTTTTGTAGAATATTATTTTTTGACGTATTGACGCTTTTTGAGTGTGCGATTCAATCCTTCTTAAAAAGTCACTTTCGTTTGTGATAAAGTAATCACATATTGTTTTCAAACACTTCCGTTGGTGTGAAACATCTCAAATCAGTATGATCAAATCAGCTTTTTTTGGTGCAAATAGGCTTAATTCTGTATGTAGTTTTAAGAGTTTTTTGACAAACACATTTATATTTCCACAGTCAACTTGAGTGCATTTTTGAAGATAAAGAGCAAAGTATACTCCTCTATGATCAGGCCAGCAATCCTTTATGGTTCTGAGTGCTGGGCTCCTCTCAAGACAGATGAGCAGAAGATGCACGTGGCGGAGATGCGGATGCTAAGGTGGATGCAGGGCTACACACGCTTGGACCGGAAGACCAATGAAGAAATAAGATCTAATGTGGAGATAGCCCCTATTCAAGAAGTGGCAAGAGCAAGAAGGCTGTCATGGTTTGGTCATGTGCAGCGTCGCGGAGAGAGCCATCCCTTAAGAAAGCATCACGTCTGCAAGTGGAAGGAAGAAGAGGTAGAGGCCGCCCGAAGAAGACCTGGACAGCGACAATAACCGCCGACATGAAGGCAAAAGGAGTGGATACCTCCCTGGTCCACAACCGGAAGGAATGGAAAAAGAGGACTGGACCTACCCCGGGATACGCGGACAAGGGTCGACAAGGGTCGACAAGGTGAGATAAGACACGTTAATAAGTCAAAACCATTATTTAGGAAATGAAATGTCCCATCTCTGATTTCACTTTTATTCAATGCCTTAACATCTCAGCATCCTAGTGATATGAAAATATTTCATCGATGTCTTTTTTTCTAGAAGACCATATTTAAATATGGCCGCCAATTTCACATAATTGTTAAATTAAAATATCAATTTATTGTGTTATCGCCACTTTCTTGCAACCAAATCAAGTAGTGTATTTCTGTATGCAGTGTATTTTGACTAAATATTTGAGACCAACTGCTGGCATCTATGGGCATTTTTGAAGCTCCATTATGGAAAAAAGAAAAATATGTAAAACTTATGATACTTGAGATCACATTTAGAATTCTCTCCAGCTTTAATGAGCTATTTTTAGCTATTTAGAAGCATAGTCGAAGATCTCTTATCAGCACATATATACTTATACATAGTCTCAGTTCCAGAACTTAAATTATGCAAAACACTTAATCATTGTATTATTATCCTTCGTCAAGATACAACCCATTAAATGCAAAAATCCAATTCACAATGCTAAATTAACTGCAGACAGACATCCAATCCAAGATCGAAACACTTCAAATTCGTTCATTGTATGATACAACCCAACGGCCCTGCTTCACTTTGGTTTTGAACAACTTCGTCCTATCGCTTTTCATTTCCTATCAACTTCCTTTTAATCTGCGCACATAGCTGATGCATGTACTACGGTACCTATGTAATTGAAAATAGATTCACGAGCATGAGGGTCTATTTCTGCATGGGATGCTAAAAACTTGCTCAACCCCAGTCCAATCGCAGTCGGATACTATGAATCATACTCAATACAAACAACGATTAGCGAGCGATCCTAAAATGTCAAGTATTCATGAATGAAAATTTAAATGATCATCTTAGTCTCCCAAATATCAACGCAGTTCATTTTAGGCCTGTGATGTAATACAATAATTGCAGCCTTAAGTCTATGTGAAGTGTGAGTATCACACATTGTCGGAACATATGTGTATTGATTGACTAAACGGCATTTCAGGAGAGCAGTAGAATTACCGACCCTAAGTTCACAGAAGTACTAAAATACTTGCTGAGTACTAATATGACGAAATATCAATAGATGACGCCAGTTCAGTGAGTAATTATGCAGCTGGTAGTGACGGCGCATACGATCTGAATAAGTGTTCTTGTTCCCAGCTAGAGGTGTCAATTATAGTCAACACAAGTGTTCATAGTTCCTGCACCGAAATCGTCACTCGGGTCGCTTCTGTCTCAGGTAGCGAATGTTCACAGAAATGACAGTTTGCTGCGTTCCTGCATATCGAAGTGGGTGCAGTGAAACAATAGAGGATCCTGCAAACCAGCCTGTGACGTTCAGCCAGCCCCTGAATGAACCTAAGACATCAATTTGTGTCAAAAGCATCCTCACCGACAGTTATTTGAGCCCTGCCAACGTCCATCATTTTCTCCGATTGCCGTTTGAGTCCTGCCAACGTTTTCCATCCTCTCCGACAATGATTTTAGTCTTGCCGATGCCAATGTTTACCCACTTCACCAACTGTGCTTTGATTCTTGTTTAATTCTATGTTTTTCTTGCAGTTCGTCGATGGATGTGTATATGTGATATAGCGAGTTATATATGCCGTATGGCATATCTCGATATAGTGGGGTGCTAGTCCTATGCAACTCATTAAATGAGTAGTACTAAAATGGATACTGTGCTTTCGAACCAAAAGAGCTCTAAAATGAGTACGAATTGAGTACTGTTTTTTCGAAGCCAAAGAGTCATAAAATGAGTTCTAATATTTTCGAACTCAAAAAGTACCGCACTAGATTCTGGGACTCATTTCTTAGTCGTAGTTGATACTCATGTTAAGTACTCTTTCTACCACTCATTTGGGACTTTATGAATAACAGTGTGGGCCTACATGTATATCTACAAATATAGGCCTAGTCTACACAACATAAGCATATTTATCAATTTCCAAGTAAAATGCATAACCCAAACCCCAATTCGGATCGGGTTCGCAAACTTCTAGTCGAATAGTTTCCATTATTTATTTATGTGAAAGTTTTTATTTATTTTTGTGAAAACTTTAAAACGCTTAGCAATCGAAAATAGGCCAGCATTTAATCGTAATGCTGTTACTCAATTTGAAAGAATTTTGAAATGAAGAAACGCTTAATTGTTGCAACTTCATCAATTGGTTTAATGTTCGTCTCGTTGAAGTCTTCGTGAATTTCGATGAATGAGGTATGTCAATGCTAGTAGTAGAATTGAAATAGATATTATACTGCGGCTTTAATCGTGCTATTAAAACGATATGATAAAATCAAGTGACAGACCCCAATAAAATGTTTTCGTGAGGCAACAAGATACTTTTGAGGGTTAAAGCTAATGATCATGCTTCGCCTAAAATGAATTTTATTGGACATTACTCTGTCGTCGATTCATTGCCGTCATGAGGATACTTAAACATTTTCCAATCACTCATCGACACATAAAAATTGTTCGGCGGTGTAGATTCGTAGCGAAACTTCGGTACTGCCTGATTTTAGTTGTTAAACAATTTGACTGTTTAAACATTATATTTCATTCTTTCGATGGAATGGTTATTTAAAAACAGAGAAAACAACGCCATTCAAACATCAAACATACTAAGTCAGAATTATCTCTGATGGATTTCATGCGAAGCGTAAAGAAATCCTAGCGAAAGTGGTCGTCGTTTCCCGCTTCCCCTGGAAGAAATGAAATAGGAAAACTTAAAATCACACAAGTAAACACAAACACCGCTGAAAAACATTCCATGCGACAAAAATCATGGTGAAAACGTATCAAATATTCATCATCAACGTTCTTAGTCAACATTTTCAGCCATTGATTCCCAAAGTTGAAATGTGTAGCATTTACAGTTTTATTAGAAATTCATTATGTGAAAAGGCATAAGGAAGAGAGATGATTCGCAAGGTTATTGATACATTCCTGCAGTTCTGCAGTTCGACCACAAGTCCATCATTTGACAGCATGTGACGATGAAGCTTGAATTTTAATTCCGAAAGAAAAACAAAATATGATATCGTAAAATTGCACAGTTGTCATTAAACGATGTCAAAAGCATGCTAAGTTTTTCCCTGCAATCAGAAAGCGCTGCAATTTATGAGCATTCACAAGTTTTACAAAGACAGTTTATGGAGAAAGAAGATAAATGAATAATCTTTATATTGAAATAGGCAAACTTATTTTCAATTATTTTCTAACTAATTGTCACTTGAACAAATTTTCTAAACTGATCTATCCATCAGAAAATGCTCACACCTTCATTTAGGAATCTGAATCACGGATTAGAAACAATTGATTAGAAGAATGAAAATTAATTTCACCCCTGACGATCACCTGGAGTTAATTGCTGAATTAAATATTTAGTTGATGGCAAATCAGCACAAATAAGTTAAACATTATGATTTTTGGCGTATTGGTTTATTGCGTATATCAACTTGGAAAATACACAGTTCAGTTCAAGTTAATATGCGTACATACCAGCATTGGAATCGGGTCTTCATTTTACTTCATTGGAGTTGCAAGTTTAATAGCCGGTATACATATATTTGCTAAGTAATGAAGGTTTGCCAGCAGTTTATACATAGAAATCCTACTATTCGCTTTGTCACTCGGTGGCAAAGTCACATAGCTAAAGAGTTGTCAGAGATTTTTTATCTCTGTAAGAGCTGATTTGGCTTCTCTGTAAGTACACCTCGGTAGGCAAGTAGAAACCCTGACTTCTTGCTGGGGGCCTATAGAGCAATTCTGCCGAGACGAAGAAGAATAAGTGCTTTATGATGACTTCAAAGCAAATTATCAGTATAGTGCAATCCCACGAACACATGTGCCATTCAAAATCAAAAGATTATCATAATGTCACCCCAAAAAATAAAAACTGGAGAATAGACAGTGAAACGGTTGATCTTGATGTTGACAACCTAAAGAACAAGTGAAATGATTTGCGAGACACTATAAACCACTAAAACCACGACTAAGAATAAACAAACAAGCAATTTGAACCTGATGATGGAACTGCAAGCATCGAACCAAAAGCGTGGCCTTTCTCGACAATTTTGCTGATCTGTCTCTTCTCTCAAAAAGTGATGACAGAATTTTGCCATAATTACAAGGTGATAATACTGTGTCCGAATGTGTTCATATATAAAAATCCTGAAGTTAACTATATAGGGGTCAAGTCTCTTTGACATTGATAGAAACTGATGCTTCACTAGTTCTGGATGCAATAGCGATATTTGCTTGAGATTCACCAGTAGCCAGAATTCTCAATACAGAGCACGATCCCTATCTTGATCCAATGGGCAGACTATGTGTCTTTGCAAACATTCAAACCTTGCTGACGTCATCTGGAAGCATAGATGCCATTTTCAGTCAAAAAGTTCCTTGTTGATGAGGATCGATGTGCTGGAGCTCAATCATCTCAGCGACGGTTGTGTCTGGAAAGCGCTCTTAACGCTATTAGTAATGTTTCGACGTTTGGTGTGATTCAGTGATTCATTCTTGTGGATTTATACATCATCATCTTCGTCGTAGCGTTCTACGTTGCTTGGTCTCATCCGTTGGTCAATTGGAGATCTGTGTTTCGTGACAATTGAGGATTTAGCCCGTGAGTGTTATTCCATGTACAGTTCCGTGTTCGGAAATTGGGTCAGTTGTATCACGCCACCGCGTCTGTCTTGTCACATTCCGAAGATCAATAATTCAACTCAAGCGGTTGATCTTGCCGTTGGCTGCTGTGGTCTAGTGGTGGCGTGTCTGGCAGACATTTCAAAGTTTTGGGTTCAAATCTAGTTGTGAACGAAATATCAAGTGGTTGGTATGGCTGAGAATGTCTCCTTTTTAGAATTCCGTCGAATGTCTGCTACGCAGATTCACAAGCTTTCAAAGAGTCAGATGTTGATGACCTTGAAAGACGCTGTTTCACATGTGGATGATCAAGGAAGTCCTGCAAGCAATTCTATCAGCGCCTTTGATGAGGCGAAATTGAAAGGTATTGTCTTGGAGGCTGTAAATGATATCAAACAGCAACTACTGATTGAAAGCAAACGAATGATAGAAGACATGGAAAATAAAGTGAATCATAAAATTACTGACCTTACTAGTGTCATGTGCGAATTAAAAGACAATATCCCTCGGTATGTGCTCAACGAGTTGGATGACAAAGATTCTCGAAAGAACAATCTAATTGTCTTTGGGATTCCAGAACCTAGTAATGTTGATCTTAAAGAGTGTGACGAAGCTTCTTTCTCCGGAATAGTATCAACAATGGGTATTCACGATGATATCAAGGTAAAGCGCTTTTTCCGATTTGGTGTTAAAGGTCATAAGCCACGACCTCTGAAGGTCATATTACACTCAACAGATGATAAATGGCGCATCATCAGAAACGCCAGAAACCTGAGAATGGTGGATCAATATAAGCAGATCTATGTAAAACCTGATCAAACACCTTACCAGATCAGTCAAGAGAAAACACTTCGAAACGAACTCAAGATCAGACGTGAACACGGCGGGGAAGTAGTCCTGAAACGGGGGAAAATAATGAAAGCTCCATCAAGGCGTGATTGACTAATTCCTCCTAGTATTTTATTGATAAATGCTCATTCCATAGCTAGTATTGGCAAAATAGACGAGTTAAGGCTTTCATGTGCTAACTTGAACCCTGATATCGTGATCGTCACCGAGAGTTGGCTGAAAGACTATCATGATGATACTGTGTTTAATATTGATGGATACAGACTACTACGCAGTGATCGCCCGGATCGTCATGGTGGCGGTGTGGCTACATGGATGAATCATAGTATAAACATTATAGATGTGGAAAAATTGCAACTGTGCAGCTCTTCTGAATTACTCCTTGTACTATTTACAAATGGGAAAAAAATTTATCCTTGTAGCGATTTATGTGACACCAACTTTGAATGCCTCTGAGAAACGATCCATTTCAGAATTCCTCATTCAAGAGCTTGATCAATATACAATAGTTCGTCCAAACCTTCAAATAATTGTTGCTGGAGATTTTAATAAATTAGATGTGTCGACACTTGAAAATTGTCTTGATCTTGTTGATAAAGTACAACAACCAACTCGTGGTGAGAGTCTTCTAGACAGAGTTCTCGTAAGCAGGTCATTTAGTGAATGGTATAGTGAAGCTGTTGTTGGCCCACCCTTATCAAGTACAAGACGTGGTTCTCACTGCCAAGTATTGGTTCATCCTACTCAATGTCCATCGCAGGAAAGAGGTAAACGAACTTATCCCGTGTTTGATTACAGTCATACTTCAATGGAGAAATTTTATGAAAAGTTATCACAAGCGGATTTCCGATCAGTGTATTATGAGGAAGATCTTGATGGCAAAATTCACATTTTCTATGAGTTATTCATGAATTGTATATCTTGCATTCCTTGTAAATACGTATCGATGTCACATTCAGATGAGCCATGGATGACGCCCTATCTTAAGAATCTTATTAATCGGCGTTGGTCAGCCTATCGAAAGGGCAATCATCAAGCATATGAAGAACTGAAAAATAAATGTAAACTGGAAATTTCTCGCTGCAAAGGAAAATGGTTGGAAAAATCAAGATTGTCGCCCAAAAATGTATGGAACATCGTATCTGACGTGAATGGAAAAACTGTGAGAGATCCTCTCCAATCAGCATTGAAAGATTTTGAAAATGACAAAAATGCTGCAGAAGAAATTAATATTAAGTTTGCAAATGTTTTCAAACCGAAAGTTGAGTTCGATATGACTGATGAAGATGATGATTGGTGTCCAATAACTGAACCCCACGTCATTTTTGAACAACTAGACAACCTTAATACATCGAAAGCAACGGGTTCTGATGCTATCAGCAATAAACTTTACAAACTGGCGGCTCCGTTCAAAAGTGAACCTTTGTGCAACATCATTAATAGCTGCATAATAAGCAGAAAAGTTCCATCCTATTTCAAGAGTTGCACAGTCTCCGTTGTTCCCAAGAATGCTAATCCGAATTTAGATCAACTCAGAGCTATAACACTTCTCTCTGTGCCTGCGAAAATTCTTGAGAATCAAATTCTAACCTGCATGCGTAATTCTTTTTTAAGATGTTTTGCTCCATTCCAGTATGCCTACAAGCCTAAATCGAACACAACTACAGTCCGTTTCATAAAACGTGGATCATCCTAAAATTTGACTAAATAAAACATAAGTATGATACAGAAAGCATTTTTCATGTTATTTCATGTCCCTAATATATTTAAATGTCCTTATATAATCTGATAAGCTATGATACAGTAACGGTTCTTAAGAAGCTAATATTTTGTGGCCCTACCCTTATTGTCAATGATATTACCAATTCGTCTAGGCATTGATTCGATGATATCGTTGATTTTTGACTGATCTAACTTTCTCCACTCTCTTTTTAACAGTGACGTAAGTTGTGATACGCCATCTGTAGGTAGCAGTGAACGACGAACGTTACGCTTTAGAATACTCCATACATTTTCTATGGGATTCAGATCAGGAGAACGAGCTGGCCAAGATAATGTCCTAAGCCCTAATTGAGACTTGCATAAGTTGACTCTACTACTCCTGTGACACGTTTTGCGTGGACGGCCAGAGCCCTCTTTACGACAGAGTCGAAAATCACCATTATGCCATCGATGCACATTTGTGTAAGGGACATTTAGTCGCTTGCTTGTAGCTCGCAAAGAAAACTCTAGTTTTAGCAAGGCTGACACTTTGCCTTTTGTGAATGCGATCTCGTTATTGTTCATTTGTGCTTTGTATTGTTTTCAACCGGTAAGAGATATATTTCTAGCTGAAAGCAATCAGGAGTGCTGCCAACACCACCGCAACGAAGTCAGGAAGCTATGGAACATGAAGTCCAGTTAATCACATGTAGCAGTTACATTATTGTTGATGAATAATGGTGCTATACTGGCTCTGATTGACCGATTTTCTTTATTTTTGTTTTGCTTGATAGCTTTTGGCTTGTAGAACAACATATTACATAACAAAGGAAACAAATGTAATTTTGTGAGAGTGAGGCATGATGTTGTGTAACATTGCTAAATGAAGATCAAATTATCTACTACTTTTTTATCTATAACAGGAAAACAACTCAATATTCATGCTTGAAATTTCCAACAATGATATTAGTTAGCACAACTGACATATCTTCCAAATTTCAGAGAAATTCGTTCAAGTTTGGCGGAGTTAGACGAAGTTGAAGTTAAGGCGATGTTTAAGGGTGATCCATTTTTTATGAAACAATCTGTATATAGCTGTCTTATTGCTATTCACGATTCTGTTACGAGACTTTTGGATTCAAATAACACATCTGGGTGTGTGCTGATTAGCTACGATCTAAGAAAAGCTTTTGACACAATTTGTCATGATATTTTGTTGAAAAAGCTTTTCGAGCTTGATTTTCCACTAGGCTTTATTCATCTGATGAACGATTACTTACGTAATAGATTCAAATACGCAATGTATCCGAATACGTGATACCTTCAGCGATTTCCTACCTGTGACAAGTGGCGCCCACAAGGTTCCCTTTTGGGGCCTTACCTGTTCGCCTTGCATTGTCATGATTTAAAAACGCATTTTGAAAATACATGTATAACCCAGTTTGCCGATGACATATGCGAAGTATGTCCCATTTTCCATGATATGTGTGATGATTCGCTAGAGATTGTTAAATCAGAATTTTTCCATTTGAATGAGTGGTGCACTATGAATGGTTTTACACTGAATGTGAATAAGACAAAAGGAATGGAGATTTCAAAGAGACACAACAGTATTGACTATATTTTTCCTTTTGATACTGTACGAAAACTGAAGATCATAGGAGTGTGGTGGTCTGACGATTTGAAATGGAAAACTCATTTCCAAGATGTTGAATCACGCTGTTCCCGACGCTTGTACGTACTGAAAGTTTTAAAAAGACAGTTGAATCACAATGAGTTATGGGCAGTGTTTGTTGGAATTATAGAATGTTTAATCTTGTATGCATCTCCGTTGTTCGGTATTTTGAGTCATGATTGTTATGTAATCATAAAGAGATTATTTAAACGTGCCAAAAGAATGATATGTTTTAGTGATTGTCCATGCAAGAACACTTTTAACAATTTTCTGAAGCGACGTAAGAAGTTCTTTTTGGACTTTTACAAGAGTTGTCACAATCCGTCCCACCCACTACATGGAATAACAATGCATGAACGAAATGGTCGTATTGCAGTTGCATATTGTCGTACAACAAGACGCGAGAATTCCTTTGCTATTTTGACAACAAGAGTCGCTAATAACTTTGTTGACTTATTTTGACTTATGTACAAGTAATTGTGAATTGTGTTTTTTGATTATCATTTGATAAATATATACATATATTCTCTCTCTCTCTCAAAATTCAAAATTCAAAATTCAAGGGGTTTTATTTTCATGTGAAAATACCCAAGTAAATGCACAATTGTGATGTATGCAGTTCAGCACCAATGACATGTTCGAGATGACAATGAGATGGTAAAAATTCAATGAAAAGCCTATCTATGAAAGTCAATACGTAACTTGAATGGAATCATGCACAGGTGAATTTGCAGTGTTCAATGAAATGAGTTCAAAGTTTATGAAAATACCATGATGAGTGAAATGAAGATACAAATATTGTTAGCAAGGATGACGGAATGCATGACTTTTTTTGACAATGTATACCGGGATTTGAAATATTTAAAAAAGGAGAGGAGGAATCATTCAAACCATGCTTTCAAAAAGTTATGTTGTTTGATGGTTACTTTAATATTAATTCAATCTGGTCAGTCACGTCCACAATCATTATTTATTATTATTAAGAGTCGTCTTGCAAGGGCCGGCAGAAAATGAATTTCGAATATACAGTAGGACAGCAAAAAAGTCACGAAATGTTAATTAATGTAGTCAAGAATATGCTACTGTAATTTGAATCAATAATTCAACTCACCTGTAATGACAAAGGATTTGAGGGTTTGATAAAATGTATATGTATAAAGCTGATCCGGCCCTTGCTTGCGACTTGATTAGGTAATTATTCAGTTGATTTACGAAACAGTCTGAATTTCCTAATCATTTCACATTGATACTATCGGCTGATCGATATTCATAATTTCATTGGACGCGTTCTTTATGAAGATAACAATAAGCGTCTCATTTTGTAACGTCTACGTATTACACTAACATAGGAAATTGAAAAGATAATATTGTTGTGTTGTGCATAATCAAGTCGTGTTTTATTTTGCACGACATAGCTATCGCTTGTGACGCACATGTCGCCGTCTATCTGACAGTTGATATCAATTCAATCTATTGTTTTATAAGAACTCCTGTTAACTTTTCCGACTCACGTCGATTCCAACTTACGCATCTCCTTTTAGTTATCAATTTCAAGATGTACCGAGAATGTATTGTTTCACGGGAACCACTATCTATGCGGCATAGCTATCGATTCCACTTTGTATAATCATTGCAGTCATTCATGCTTCATTGATTCTTTAAGTCGATCATCATTTAACATTGCAAGATAGCTCTCTCCTTGTTGACTTCTTTAATGAACATAGATATTGACTTCATTATGATGCCGCTACTGTTGTCCAACATGAGATTAAATTCTGTCCTGGTGGTGTTTATAAATTCAGTTAGATATCTTTGACGTAATTTGCTAAGATGTGAGCACTGAACCAGGAAATGATAAGTGTCTTCTATTTCGTCAGGGCAATTAGGACAAAAGCATTCTTCATGATCTCGTCTATTACCATATCTTCCTATTTCAGCCATCAATTTGTGATTTCCTGTTCTGAACTTTAGCATAATCAACAAGTCTTCGCTCATCTCAGATGCGGTACATAGATATGATTTTAAATCGTTGTCGAACCTGCATAACTCAAGATATCTATTGCCTTTGTGACTGTTTTTGGCGCTATTAATCCATTCTTCTCTGAAGAAGCATCGTATTCTCTCGTTGGATATCTTAATAAATTTGTTTCTATTGCAATAAAGTTGGTTTTCCCAAAGGTTTGACAGATTCAATTTCATTAATAATTTTCTTATTTGATGTATCCATGTATTGGCATATTCTCTTGAATTTACCTTTTTTTAAAAACGCTTTGATATAATTTAGAACTTGGACTGTTTTGGTTGTTATCAATTATTTTTATCCATAGTCGAATTGCTGCTTTGTAGAAAAGAAATTCGAAGGGCTTTATGCCAAATTCACCTATGATGCAGTAATTCGCGGTAGAACTTTTCAAATAGCAGAACCTTTTATAAAATTGGAGTTGTATACGATTCAGGTCTTTTAGATTTTTGTAGAAAAGGAATTCGCCACAGTATCTCATCTGCGATAAAGTTAAAATTTCAAAAGTATCTTTTAAGATTTTTCCATTAACGTGACCAAATTCTCTAAGTGTTTTTGCTGTTGTAAATGATGATTTTTTACCCTTATTTTCTAATAGTTCTATATACTTTCTATCGCTATTTGCTATGAACATCCCGAGATACTTGTACTCTTGAACAATTTCAATAGCTGTTACTGAGCTGCCGTGCTTTATGTTAACGTGGCTATATTTAGTGTTCACATTTTTTACCATAATTTTTGTTTTGTTGTAGTTTATTTTTAATCCAATATCATCACAATATTGATTCACTATCCCAATCTGCTTAATCAATCCATCTTGCGTTTCGCTGCACAATAAAATATCATCCGCGTACATCAACGCCGTTATGGTTACGTCATTTATTTTTGTCGGGTCTAGGATTGCTATATTTCCATCCATTATAGTTAGCAGATCGTTCATAAATAAGCAAAATAGTGTCGGTGACAAACTATCTCCTTGTGGAATTCCATTTCTGAGTGTGAAAATATCGCTTTCTTCTCCTTCATATAGAATTTTATAACGTTTGTTGTCAATCAACTTCTTGATTAATTTTAAGATTCTGCTATTTGGGATCGTGTTGTCTATATCCTTTAATTTACGTTTCGAGATTGAATCGAATGCCTTTGACAAATCGATGAAGCATAAATAGAGTGGAGCTTTTCTGTTGTTATAAATTTGAATTATTTCTCTTAGTATAAAAATATTGTCAAGGGTGGAGTGTCCTTTTCTGAAGCCTATTTGGGATTCGTGGATAACGTGGTTTCCTTCAAGCCATGAGTTAAGTCGATTATTAATAATTTTTGTCATTATTTTTTCTAAGCATGTTGATAAATTTATGCATCTGTAAGACATTACATTGTCTTTACTTCCTTTTTTAAATATGGGTGTCACCCAACTGTATTGCCATGGAATGTTTCGATCTTCCATTATGCTGTTGAAGAGGTGCACTAAAATTTCGCTAGATTCGTCTATATTTTTTTAAACATTTCATACACAAGACCATCTGGTCCACTGAACTTCGAGTTGGCTACTTTTTTCAGACATTCTTTTACTTCCTCACTTGTTATATCTGATTCCAGATTTTTGTAATCGTACATATTTGTAGTCGAAATTTTGTTTGAAATTATCAGTGAAGAAATACAGTGGGTCGATGTACAATCTACTTCTCTAAGTGATGTTGAATCTATTTCTTCGACATATTTTTGGAAATCGCTTATTGTAAGATTGCTTTTCTGGATATGTTTTACTAATGTTTTGTTTTCTCTTATAATTTGCCAGTATTCTTTATGATTTTTTTCAAACTTCGCTTTTTCTAATTTTTGAAGTCTCTTTAATTAATTTATTCTCTTCTCTCTTTTGATTGTTTTATTTAACTCACGCTTGTATTTCATTAGATTGACTAAGTTGTCTTCACTGTTTTCACACTTTAGATCGTAAATAGCTTTTTTATAGGCTCTTCTACATTCCCTTATTTTTTCAGAAAAAATGATTTTATTTGATGAATTTTGAATTTTTATTGTTGCGACATTCTTGTCGTCTATCATTCTTTCATACACAACTGGGGTGGGTAGATTATTAGCGTTAATTTCATGTAAAAGGTATTGGCATCTGATTTTATAACAACTCTCTCTCTTCTTTTAACAACTATCTCTTTTATAACTCTCTCTCTCTCTCTCTCTCTCTCTCTCTCTCTCTCTCTCTCTCTCTCTCTCTCTCAAAAATCTCAAAATCTCAAAAAGTTTATTGCCCATCTTGTGGGAACAAACAAGGTACATATGAAACTATTTACAGTAATGTCAATGTGAGTAGCAGAAAAATTTAAGATGACAATTGATGGAATGGGTGAAATGAAAGCTAAAAACACACACTTGCACCATGAAAGCCGTTGTATGCCGTGAGTGAATTGATGATTAGGACGAAAATCTGAAAAAGTCTTGAGGTATATACAGTCAAAAGTTATGCTATGAACGAGACAATGAACGAATGAATGAATGAATGAGTCATAACATCTTTAACTAGAGGAGAGGAGACAAGCATGTATCAAAATATGTAAACATCGTTTTCATTTTGATTTGAGAATGATTATTTTATATTATTAATCAAGTTTATTTGGAATTTTTATTTGCACATCACACCCAGCAGCAGTTTAGTAACCCTATTATTAATCCTATTATTTAGTCGGAGGCACGGTTATTAAATCAAATTCAATGTCTGTGATTCAATAATCTTCAGTACATACCTGGAATGTGATTGTGAAATCTCTCTCTCTCTCTCTCTCTCTCTCTCTCTCTCTCTCTCTCTCTCTCTCTCTCTCTCTCTCTCAAAAAGTTTATTGCCCATCTTGTGGGAACAAACAAGGTACATATGAAACTATTTACAGTAATGTCAATGTGAGTAGCAGAAAAATTTAAGATGACAATTGATGGAATGGGTGAAATGAAAGCTAAAAACACACACTTGCACCATGAAAGCCGTTGTATGCCGTGAGTGAATTGATGATTAGGACGAAAATCTGAAAAAGTCTTGAGGTATATACAGTCAAAAGTTATGCTATGAACGAGACAATGAACGAATGAATGAATGAATGAGTCATAACATCTTTAACTAGAGGAGAGGAGACAAGCATGTATCAAAATATGTAAACATCGTTTTCATTTTGATTTGAGAATGATTATTTTATATTATTAATCAAGTTTATTTGGAATTTTTATTTGCACATCACACCCAGCAGCAGTTTAGTAACCCTATTATTAATCCTATTATTTAGTCGGAGGCACGGTTATTAAATCAAATTCAATGTCTGTGATTCAATAATCTTCAGTACATACCTGGAATGTGATTGTGAAATCTCTCTCTCTCTCTCTCTCTCTCTCTCTCTCTCTCTCTCTCTCTCTCTCTCTCTCTCTCTCAAAAAGTTTATTGCCCATCTTGTGGGAACAAACAAGGTACATATGAAACTATTTACAGTAATGTCAATGTGAGTAGCAGAAAAATTTAAGATGACAATTGATGGAATGGGTGAAATGAAAGCTAAAAACACACACTTGCACCATGAAAGCCGTTGTATGCCGTGAGTGAATTGATGATTAGGACGAAAATCTGAAAAAGTCTTGAGGTATATACAGTCAAAAGTTATGCTATGAACGAGACAATGAACGAATGAATGAATGAATGAGTCATAACATCTTTAACTAGAGGAGAGGAGACAAGCATGTATCAAAATATGTAAACATCGTTTTCATTTTGATTTGAGAATGATTATTTTATATTATTAATCAAGTTTATTTGGAATTTTTATTTGCACATCACACCCAGCAGCAGTTTAGTAACCCTATTATTAATCCTATTATTTAGTCGGAGGCACGGTTATTAAATCAAATTCAATGTCTGTGATTCAATAATCTTCAGTACATACCTGGAATGTGATTGTGAAATCTCTCTCTCTCTCTCTCTCTCTCTCTCTCTCTCTCTCTCTCTCTCAAAAATCTCAAAATCTCAAAAAGTTTATTGCCCATCTTGTGGGAACAAACAAGGTACATATGAAACTATTTACAGTAATGTCAATGTGAGTAGCAGAAAAATTTAAGATGACAATTGATGGAATGGGTGAAATGAAAGCTAAAAACACACACTTGCACCATGAAAGCCGTTGTATGCCGTGAGTGAATTGATGATTAGGACGAAAATCTGAAAAAGTCTTGAGGTATATACAGTCAAAAGTTATGCTATGAACGAGACAATGAACGAATGAATGAATGAATGAGTCATAACATCTTTAACTAGAGGAGAGGAGACAAGCATGTATCAAAATATGTAAACATCGTTTTCATTTTGATTTGAGAATGATTATTTTATATTATTAATCAAGTTTATTTGGAATTTTTATTTGCACATCACACCCAGCAGCAGTTTAGTAACCCTATTATTAATCCTATTATTTAGTCGGAGGCACGGTTATTAAATCAAATTCAATGTCTGTGATTCAATAATCTTCAGTACATACCTGGAATGTGATTGTGAAATCTCTCTCTCTCTCTCTCTCTCTCTCTCTCTCTCTCTCTCTCTCTCTCTCTCTCTCTCTCTCTCTCTCTCAAAAAGTTTATTGCCCATCTTGTGGGAACAAACAAGGTACATATGAAACTATTTACAGTAATGTCAATGTGAGTAGCAGAAAAATTTAAGATGACAATTGATGGAATGGGTGAAATGAAAGCTAAAAACACACACTTGCACCATGAAAGCCGTTGTATGCCGTGAGTGAATTGATGATTAGGACGAAAATCTGAAAAAGTCTTGAGGTATATACAGTCAAAAGTTATGCTATGAACGAGACAATGAACGAATGAATGAATGAATGAGTCATAACATCTTTAACTAGAGGAGAGGAGACAAGCATGTATCAAAATATGTAAACATCGTTTTCATTTTGATTTGAGAATGATTATTTTATATTATTAATCAAGTTTATTTGGAATTTTTATTTGCACATCACACCCAGCAGCAGTTTAGTAACCCTATTATTAATCCTATTATTTAGTCGGAGGCACGGTTATTAAATCAAATTCAATGTCTGTGATTCAATAATCTTCAGTACATACCTGGAATGTGATTGTGAAATCTCTCTCTCTCTCTCTCTCTCTCTCTCTCTCTCTCTCTCTCTCTCTCTCTCTCTCTCAAAAATCTCAAAATCTCAAAAAGTTTATTGCCCATCTTGTGGGAACAAACAAGGTACATATGAAACTATTTACAGTAATGTCAATGTGAGTAGCAGAAAAATTTAAGATGACAATTGATGGAATGGGTGAAATGAAAGCTAAAAACACACACTTGCACCATGAAAGCCGTTGTATGCCGTGAGTGAATTGATGATTAGGACGAAAATCTGAAAAAGTCTTGAGGTATATACAGTCAAAAGTTATGCTATGAACGAGACAATGAACGAATGAATGAATGAATGAGTCATAACATCTTTAACTAGAGGAGAGGAGACAAGCATGTATCAAAATATGTAAACATCGTTTTCATTTTGATTTGAGAATGATTATTTTATATTATTAATCAAGTTTATTTGGAATTTTTATTTGCACATCACACCCAGCAGCAGTTTAGTAACCCTATTATTAATCCTATTATTTAGTCGGAGGCACGGTTATTAAATCAAATTCAATGTCTGTGATTCAATAATCTTCAGTACATACCTGGAATGTGATTGTGAAATCTCTCTCTCTCTCTCTCTCTCTCTCTCTCTCTCTCTCTCTCTCTCTCTCTCTCTCTCTCTCAAAAATCTCAAAAAGTTTATTGCCCATCTTGTGGGAACAAACAAGGTACATATGAAACTATTTACAGTAATGTCAATGTGAGTAGCAGAAAAATTTAAGATGACAATTGATGGAATGGGTGAAATGAAAGCTAAAAACACACACTTGCACCATGAAAGCCGTTGTATGCCGTGAGTGAATTGATGATTAGGACGAAAATCTGAAAAAGTCTTGAGGTATATACAGTCAAAAGTTATGCTATGAACGAGACAATGAACGAATGAATGAATGAATGAGTCATAACATCTTTAACTAGAGGAGAGGAGACAAGCATGTATCAAAATATGTAAACATCGTTTTCATTTTGATTTGAGAATGATTATTTTATATTATTAATCAAGTTTATTTGGAATTTTTATTTGCACATCACACCCAGCAGCAGTTTAGTAACCCTATTATTAATCCTATTATTTAGTCGGAGGCACGGTTATTAAATCAAATTCAATGTCTGTGATTCAATAATCTTCAGTACATACCTGGAATGTGATTGTGAAATCTCTCTCTCTCTCTCTCTCTCTCTCTCTCTCTCTCTCTCTCTCTCTCTCTCTCTCTCTCTCTCTCAAAAAGTTTATTGCCCATCTTGTGGGAACAAACAAGGTACATATGAAACTATTTACAGTAATGTCAATGTGAGTAGCAGAAAAATTTAAGATGACAATTGATGGAATGGGTGAAATGAAAGCTAAAAACACACACTTGCACCATGAAAGCCGTTGTATGCCGTGAGTGAATTGATGATTAGGACGAAAATCTGAAAAAGTCTTGAGGTATATACAGTCAAAAGTTATGCTATGAACGAGACAATGAACGAATGAATGAATGAATGAGTCATAACATCTTTAACTAGAGGAGAGGAGACAAGCATGTATCAAAATATGTAAACATCGTTTTCATTTTGATTTGAGAATGATTATTTTATATTATTAATCAAGTTTATTTGGAATTTTTATTTGCACATCACACCCAGCAGCAGTTTAGTAACCCTATTATTAATCCTATTATTTAGTCGGAGGCACGGTTATTAAATCAAATTCAATGTCTGTGATTCAATAATCTTCAGTACATACCTGGAATGTGATTGT